>CM035812.1:35022207-35572207 GCA_020458035.1 Magallana ariakensis
TATATACATTCTTTTCTTTTCTAGTGAAACACATTATAGATTAAAAAAAACATATATACTTCTATGTAACACATTATAGTCATTATACTGCATGCGAGCATTTCAAATATTCCTGGGTTTTGTGCTGTGTGTACAGTGTACCATTGCGTAACACATTCCTCGAGAAAATCGGTCGCGGCTGGGCTAGCTAGCGGTCAGCGGTTATCTAATACACAAGAGTTGCGTCTTGCATACATGGGTTTATTTAGCCACAAACACAAAGAATCTTTCACTTTTAACCTTAAAATTAACCTTAACCTGTAAATTTATGCTATTTAGCATCATAACTGATAAATTCGGGATATGAATGAGAAGTTTTCATGCATGTACCTGATATTAAATTTCAGCAAATAATCTATTTCACAACACGAGATGATATGTTTGTTTTAAATATTATGTATTAGTATTAAAACTTAAAACTTCTCTTTGTTTCTTTTTCCGCTTGATTTTTTTCTGCGAGGGGACTCTAAGCAAACGGTTCGCTTGAAAACGGCAACATGAGAGTTATATCAAAAATGAACTTGAACAAACTAATCAGTGAATCATTTTATGACTAGATGCGTAGACATGTATGAGCGTTATTTTTTATTTGTACATAAAACACAAAAAAATTGTCACTAAACTGCACGCATTTACCCATCCAACGTGGTCGAGGGGATCATGCGCGAGGGGGTACAATTATCTAACACACAATTAAGCTTCGTGCGTATGCTTCAATGAGAAAAGATCCATTCTGCAAACACAAGTTCAAGTTCTTTATTCCAAGATACAAATAAATCTCATAGGTTGATTATGTAAAGTATAACTTGAATTTTGACGTTCAATTCGCAGAATGTAAAGATCGATTAATTATATAAAATATCGTCTAGCTTTGATGAAGCATGAATGTTAATTTTGTTTAAACAAACACGTAATAAAACTATTTATCCACCTTTACTCGTAATATTGTCATTTTGATTGAGATAGATTTTGTCGCATCTATAGTCCTTTGTTTATATTGGCTGCGTATAGGCGGTCTGTGGCTTTTCTTTCGTGTGTACGCGATACTTCTTAAATTTAAAACTTTGTCATTTTTGTGGCCATCCTTCCTATGTACAAACATGTACAGTCTGTCCTTTCAAAGTTATATGGGAATCTTGAACGTCAAATAGTAATATATTAGATTTTTTGAATTTCAAATTCAAAAGAAATTTTGTATTGCTTCTTGCACAGCTTTTAATATAGCTTCAAAATTGTAAAGATAGTACTTTCTATATATATGCATTAATTAGCGATGAATCAAACGACGGATATTAAATGCAATCATTTTCTGCAACGGATCATCACTGAGCTTTTCGTAAACAATTATGTAATAATTTTAAGTCATTTGGCCTCGATGTTCCTGTGCTTCAACGGTAGCGACCAACCGTTATGTAATACCCAAACCCAGATCGCCTTTTAACCTGTATTCCCCAAATCTACAGTGAACTCTTCCATTCTATTTCACTTTCGGCCAAAACTCTAATACGCATGCGTTTAATCAATTAATGATTTCTTGGACGCGAAGAAAAAAATGTTGTGTTTGTTTTAAGATAAAATTCTATAGTTGTATGAAACAACCCAAATTATTGCAAAATAGACCATTCTTATAAGAAATTTATGTAATTTTCAATTAGAACTAGAAATTTTTAAAATAACTTTTACAGGGATATAGCTTTAATTCAGTAAATATGAGAAAAGCCGGCCCCATGCAGGTGGATTTGAACGGCACGATCGGGATTTGTGGTTCACATACTCAATACTTTAAACCATATCGATCGATACATGTACAATCAACTTCACAGAATATTTATAACTCATCTTGCACGACGCAGTGTCATAAAAATTCGCTGCCTGGTAGTTTATATTTTATTTTTATATGTGTGTATGGTTTTCTTTTAAATATCGCCAGGTCTCTATCCTGTTTCTATCATGGAAGATGAAACAATTACAGTAATATTTTAAATAAAGATACCCAAATAAAATAAAGGGTATAATGAAGTATTAAAATATTGATAACAATATTTCTATTTAACATTATTTAAGTTCACGTGGTTTTTTTCATCAGCTCGTTATGATACATTTAAATGCAACTCTTAAATTGGTTTATGTATAATCTTACGTAAGGTAAATGTTATGATAAATATATCATGATTGAAAGAAAAAATGTTAACTACTCTGTAACCAATTGCAATTCATGCGCGGATCCAGAATATTTTTTCGGGGGAGAGGGCCTCGGAAAGTGTCTCTCGGACACCGGAGTCCGATGGACATTAACGTTTTCCAAGGGGGGGGGGGTCCGAGGCCTATTTACTACATGAGTGTAAATTTGAATTTTCCAATTAGAGGGGTTTCGGACCCCCAACCCCCTCCAATTCCGCACATGCAGCGGCGTAGCTAGGGATAAAATATTTGTAAGCAGGAGGTCTGGGTTAAGCTGAACAGATTTTTTAATAATGGTGGCAATAATTTTTTATCTAGTACAAGTATAGTAAAACACGCCTATAACGAAGTGTCAACAGAAATACAAATGGATACCTTGCGGGAACATTGTACAACATTAGAACTATTCTTCCTGTAAAATCTTTAGAGTAGACAAATCTCTATCATATATATCATCAGAGGCACTAAGATTACATGTTTCAAAATTTGCCCCAAATCAACATTCCGTCCAGCTTTCTATACAATAGCAAGTCTTTGCAAAATGATTTAGGCAGCCATGAGAATTATGCTCCATTCGACATTATTAGGGACAATTTAAAACTTGTATAAGGAATCGACCTGTCTGTATCTTTGTTAAAAATTAAACGACTTCTCGCAAAGTTTGGCAAAAATGTGATGAGGAAAGAGAAGAAATGCATAAAAAGCATTGTGTTTTCTAATTCAGAGAAAGAGAATCACCACCGATCTTATCCACAGAGATGATGCTTTCTCTTCTGTTAGACCACGCCAATGTTAATTCGCAACACGTTCTCATAAATAATCTTGCGGATGCTTTTTGGAACCCATTTAAAGCATATAAAGATCCCTGTCAATGCTGCAGTGATAATTATGTCAAATCTTTAGAACTTTGTAAACATAGCCACATCTTAACCGAGATGAGACTATAATTAAGTGATGGTCGTTTGCTGCCATTTTAATGACTTAAGATTTTATTCCTGGATCTTCCTTAAATTTTAAAGAATGTAACTACATCAAAGGTTGTAGAACCGTCAGAAATGATTTATACATTACCAAAATCATTCTGGCCATCTACCATTTTGAATTGCCATTTTGAATTAAGCAATTTTCGTGACGGTCAGCATATTTTCCCGGATTCGGCACACTTAATATATTAAAAACTATGCTTGGCCAATTAATAATAGTGTATCATATCGTTTAAAAAACTATGCTTGGTCAATTTATGATAGTGTGTCGCTGTTTTTTGCCATAAAAGGGACTTTAAGAAAGTATTATGAATTTTGGTTGTCCGCCATATTTTGAATCGCCCTTTTGACCTACTTATCTATTTGGACACAACACACTTTAATTATAATTAAAAATTATGCTCGACCAAAAAATAATTGTTTGCTGTTAAAAGTATTTCTCCACCTACATGTAAACGGACCATTCTCCAGTAATTCCTAAAACAAACCAGTAGACACCAAAGCAGCAGCATTAATGGTTATAAATGACATTAACATAAGCTAATAAAAATCTAATCTAAATCTTTAAATTTGATACTGTCAGTTCAAACACGGCATTATTAAATAGCTTATGCAAAAACGCTTTATAAGGGTCCCCAATTGCAGATGCATAGTGGTCAGCCTGTCACGCCGCCAGATATCACAATATATTCTCATAAATGCGCTTTATCACATTTAAAAGAAATGTCAATGTCACAACAGACATTTGTGTTAATCCATCACCGACCCAAATTCTATCCCTTTGCCATTATCTGTATCATACTTGAAACAATCATTTCTGAGGATTAAGAGTGTGTTACAATTGCGACCATGAACCAAGTATGTAATTAAATGCCCATGGTCATAGCATATGCAGATAAATTTATGTCTGGGTCTGTTGTCTCTCCCTATGGACCTTTCCAGTTGAAACTTTACCAGAAAATCTAAAGCTGATAAATGTTTCAGGTTTCACGCACGTATCAAGCTATAAACTATATGTGAATATACAGAGATCACAGGATTAGAAACATACAAATTATTTGAACGTAAACAAGCATTCACCCATGCTCATCTTAATTATTTTCAATTAATAACAAATTTGACTTCAATTTATTATTTAATTTTAAAGCGCCAGATTTTGTTTTTAAATTTCCAATAGCAATCCCAATTTTATTTGCAAACAATACCTGTTACACACTGCTACATGTACAAGGACAAATAAAAGTCCAAGATAAATTGTACGTTTATATTAGTCGTTTAGTATAGCTACTATAGCATTACCATGAAGATAATCCTTTCCATGTACATTAACATCATTTTAATTCGCAGCTTCAACGGAAGACCTACTCGTTGCTTTGCAACGAGCTTTGCTCTAGTTTCTTTATATATTCCAATGTAAAACTTCAATCAGCACAATGTTGCCTCATCCTACCCCCGGGGACCATGATTTGAACAAATTTTAATCTACACTATCTACCACAAATATTTGAGCTTTTCTGACTAAATTGTTTTTAAGAAGAATACTTAAAAAAAAAAATACACAAAATTTTTCAATAATTCTAAATCATCTACCTTTTAGAGAGGGTCTGGCATTTATATGAAGAAATTTAAATACCCCTCACCCAGTGATGCTTTGTGCCAAGTCTCGTTGAAATCTGCCCAGTGGTTCTGGAGAGGAAAATGAAAATGTGAAAAGTTTACGCCAACGACAACGACGACAGACAGCGGACAAATTTTGATCAGAAAACTTACTTGAGCTTTCAGCTCGATGAGCTAAAAATGGCATATGACAACAATTATTACACAAGCGGATGTCTCATCCAAGTTCTCCCTTTGATTTAAGGTATATATGCCGTTTTTAAACGGCATTTTTGCAATGTTAAAAACCAGATCCAAATTTTTTATAAATATTAACGAGGTACTAGCCATAATTTAAATATGAATCACGGCGATTTGCCTATGCATATTCATGAACGAATAACGTTTGAGGTGGATTTACGCATAGTACGAATAGTAATCCAGAAGAGCAGCTTACAGAACGATGTAGTACGACAGATTTGTTTACAGTTGTTTGAATTCATATAAACAGGTGTGTGTGCTTTTAACAGAAAATGTATCAGATATTGTCATATGCATTCATGAGGATGGTTGCGTATCGGTGTAGATGACAATCGATGAGAGCTCTTATGCAGTTGACCATTATTTTCATACATTTGACAACATATATGATTATAAAATAGAACGTCAAAATTATCCCTTCTGGATCCCCTTGACTCAAACATATTCAACTTATAGATTGTTTAAAGTATTCGAGTAATAGCTATACAAGTTTTATCATATTCAGACAATAAATATCGTACCATAGACATCCGCTTCTTTTCCTTATGAGTAAATACTATTGTAAATATTCTTATTAAACAAAGAAAACACACGTCTGTGTGATCCACCGGTCTATAGCAAGAAGCCGACAAGCTCATAGTTAAACATGAAGTTTCTAACACGTGTCCACCGCTCAAAGTGGTATCCAATATAGATTCTCATTTTGCAACGTTCTTTGTCAAACTGTTTTTTCTTTCTTTTCTCTCTGAATGCGTTATTCCACTGCCAACGTACCGACAACGTTTTCGCGTTGACATCTTGTGTAAGTTCTAAAAATAGCATCTCGCATCACGTGCTTATGAATATTTCGAAGTTGGCCGTTTACTGACCGACCAGGTCAGTAAATAAATTAATTAGAATTTTTATATGATACTTTGAAATGCGTTTGATTTAAACTGTATAGTTTGCAGAAAGTTTATAATTTTTTAGTTTAATTGAAAAACGCAAACATTTCTTTCTTTTAAAATTTTCATTTCAAACGGCATATATACCTTTAATCAAATTATTAAAATACCGAAATTATGGTTTGTTTGATTTGTAAATGTACATTTTTTGAGACAAATGTAACATGAAAAGTAAATATAAACGGTTGATAAGCGGTTTGATACTCTCAAACGCGATTCGGAAAAGCCCGATTGTTTGATTATCCTGTGTATTCAATACCACGTGATACACAAAGGGTATACACTTGCAACATTAATTGAGAGGGAACAGGTGTTAAAGACATTTTTAAAAAAATGTTTTGTTGAAATAATGCTTTTAAATATTTCCTCTTTTCGAAATAATAGCGTCAAAGATTAAGCGTTTGGGTTTCCGTATTGTCCACTAACATGTAACATTTAATCTCAATATTATCATATATATTTGCACAATTTGAAGATTATTTTTGTTTCAGTAATGTATAACAAAGTCTGACTTACAGGTTTATGTCATTGACCCCTTTGGGCCCCCTTTATTCTTTGTATACATGTATTATTAAGCTCTAGACAAAGCCATTATTCACAGCCTTTTTACAGTGTTATTCGATAAAATATCGCGAACAAAGAAGTAATGATAAGAAAGATCTCCACATATACATGTAATTTATGATTTGAAACCTAAATGTTGATTTCTAAAAGCTTCCATATCAGGCAAGTGCGACTCATAGCTGTATTCGTTTTCAATTTTTGTGCAGATAAAAAGGTGATCAAAATTTAGTTTGCAATTTTTGAAAATTCGGGTCAAACTTTGAAGTCAGATTTTAATGCGTTACTTATAAAAATCCTGAAACAAATCGAATAAAAAATCTTTAAGGATTCGTTTACGCAAGGTTTTTTAAAGATTGATAAGACACTAGAGAAAGAAACATATAGTCTGACCAGCACAATCAGTAGAAGGTCTTTTGTTGAGAATACCTTATCATATAATTATTATGGGCCGGCACGAGCCGGCCCATTATATGAAATAAGTTTAGAAAAGTCGCATGATTTACTGCGGAGCTGTGCATAAGTTGCGGAGGTGTTTTTTAAATAAATTAATATAAAGTTTAATTAAAATAAACAAAATTATGGTATTTTGGGGAAATATACGTGTATAATATTTTTTTTCTCGCAAGAAGCAAAAATACATCAACAAAAACTTATTATCATCGAGACTCTTTCGGACTGTTTTACTACAAATTGAAGAAGCGTCTGGATGATCGAGATTTAGCATATAAAAGTACGAGTGACAGTTAGTGTTTTTAAAATTAATCGCCCGTGCGTTGTAAGTACATGTTCGTGCAATATTTAAAAAATTGTAAAAATTAATTATTTTATACAGAAGTCATGATCTTCAAATTTCTAAATCATAGTTATTCAAAAAATTAAGTTCAAAGTTTAGTACAGGATTATTTTATGAATGGGAAACATAACGTAATTGCAGGAATAACGATCCATATTTGTTGTTCATCGCCGCGCACATGCTGAGGATTTCCCCGCGAAACATCAGAATGGTAAGGAGCGTTTTAGCTAATATGCATCAAGGGTGCAATATTTTTAGGCCTTACAATGGTGTACAGTGTACTGCAATTGCACTCATAGCTTTAATTGTCTTTATGCAGCGTATGCCACATATATCAAATTTGTCTAGCGAAGAGCTTGATTTCATTCTCAGAGATGGGACTGATTTATATACGTACATTCAAAATCACGGTGGGTCCGGAGGATATCTGTATCACAGAGATTTACCTAATAATTTGCAGAACTGGAATCGTGATTATGGTGAAGTTGAATATTTTTATGACAGATATTATGGGCCAGTTAGTTCACAACATGCAGTTGACAGGAATGCAGGGCAAATGCATTTCCGCGATGCAATTTTACAAGCATTGGACATATCATCTTTCCATCTTGTTACATTTCGTGATAGTACTGTAGCAATATACTATGACAATTTCAATGATGTGGTACATTTGTTTGATTCACACCAACGGGATCAATATGGGGTGTCTAGTCCAAATGGCAATGCTGTCTTGCTGACATTTGAATCTTTAGAAGAATTTATAGGGTACACAATAAGCGTTTACGGTGGTTACCAGTTTGAAATAACACCTGTTCGTTTTGGATGGTTTTCCATTAACAACAGGTCATGTGATGAACTGTCACACTCTGCTAAAAAGCAAAAGCAAGAAAGGTTGAGTAAAAATTTGAATTGCTTAAAAAGTCACAAACCCTCAACAGAAAATAAAAAGCAAAAATTGTCACCTGAGCATTTGAATGGTGTTAAAAAAGAGGGCAATATTTCATTTCACAACTATTGCAAAACTAACAAAAATGGTCAGAAAGCATGTCGAAAGAAGAAAAATAAGAAATTGAAATTTTCAGACTTTAATGTATTTCAAGAAGTAAACAAAGAAGTGGCTAGTATTGAGTTTCAAAACTTTTTTTCTATCGATGATGATGGTGCACCGACATTAGTTTCTAATTGTTGCATTGTTGAGAATAGTGATTTCAATGATCAGAAGATTGATTATTTAAGCGATTCAAATCACATTAGAAAATTTGAGGAAGAAATTAGACAGTCTGCAGATTTTTATTGCATGTGTTGTGAAAGATTTTTGTTTTCAAATCAGATATATCATTTGAGTCAAACTGTCAGTTTAGATGACCTGCAAATTAACCAAGATGACAATTTGTGTAAGTTTTGCTACACTTCATTGAGTAAACAACAAATTCCTTATTTGTCATGCAAGTCGAATAATTTAAATGTAAGTGAAATTCCTGCAAAATTGCAATGTCTTAGTCTTGTAGAAAGGAGACTGATTGCCCTGGTTCAGATATTTATGAGTCTATTAATTTTGCCAGGTGGACAGTATGGTGAGAAAGGTCTTGTCCTTAACTTGCCTTCCAATGTCCAACTTGTAGCTAATCAGTTGCCTCAAAGTACAAGAGATGTAAATTTAATTGGTGTAAAATACTTACATGAAAGTCATGTTGCAGATGAAGAATGGAAATATTTTGCATGTCCGTCAAAACTTTTAGAGGCTTTGAATTGGTTAAAAGCAAATAACAAACTTTATGCTAATATTTCTGTAGATTTATCTGAATATGATCACCATGATACAGGATTTCATAATGCTTACAGTCTGAATGAAGTACTTGAAGTAGAGTCATATACTGCAACCCCTGTAAATAAAACTATTCCAATTGCTAATATACAAGAGTTTATAAATAAAGGGTGTATAGAAGTTCCTAAAATTGAGGAAGGACCTGTAAATGTATATGAAATGGAGTCAGGAGAAGAGATGGCATTTCCTCGGCTCTTTCCTCACGGTATAAATGGATATAACTTTCCTAGACAAATGAAAATTCCACGTGCAATGTATTTCAAACATAGACTCTATCACAGACATGGTTATTTTAGAAAAAATATGACTTACTTATTACATGCTGCAGTTAACACGGACCTGATGCTGCTGAAGTCAGAGATCAATGTTAATATGAGAATAACCAAAAGTACACAAAATTCTGAATTTGTAACAGCTTTTGATGTGAAGAATTTACAGCAAAATAGTATGTTATATCAAAATTCTTATATGTTCATGAAAAACATTAGAGGTACAGTAGCATACTTTAGAAACCAATTATACAATCTTTTGGCAATGTTTAAATTCTTAGGTCCCCCAACTCTTTTTATGACTTTATCCGCTGATGATCTCCATTGGTGTGAATTAGGAATGTTGTTAAAGAATGTCAATTATGAATCTGCTAAACTTCATAACAATTTTTTGGATGACATGAGAAAAGATCCACTATTAACATCGATCCATTTTGAAAAGAGATTTAATGCTTTGATGAAAAATATTGTTTTATCAGGGAAACAACCTCTTGGTATGGTACGTGATTACTTTGCAAGAGTAGAGTTTCAAAATAGAGGGAGCCCACATATACATATGTTTTTGTGGATTGATGGTGTTCCAAATGAAATAACCAATGAAAGTGTTCCTAATCTAGTATCATATATAAATAGTACAATTAGATCATGTCTTCCAGATAGTGAAGATGAAGAACTGAATTATCTTGTTAAAAAATTACAAACCCATAGTCATACGACGTATTGTACAAAATCATATAAAGCTTCTTGTAGGTTTGGATTTCCGAAGCTCATTTGTACACAAACAAAAGTACTTGGCAATATTGATTTTAATTCAGTTAACAAAGGAAAGTTTTATTTTACTAAAAGAAGTAAAAATGAAACCATGATTAATTGTTACAATCCAACTATTCTGCGTCATTGGAGGGCAAACATGGACATCCAAATGATATGCAATGCAGAAGGAGCAGCTTACTATGTTTGCAGCTATATCTGCAAGTCTGAACCCGACGAACTCAAAAATGCTTTAGGTCAGCTTATAAGTCAGGTGTTTCATGATAATCCAACAATTCCAAAATATCAACGTTTACTTAAAATAGGTCTTACTGTATTGAGGCATCGTAAAATGAGTAGTCAGGAAGCAGCATATCGTTTAAGCAATTTGAAATTAATACACACTAGTCGCAGATTTATTTATCTCAACACAAGAATGCCAAACAAAAGATTTAAAATTTTGAAAAGTAGAACAGATATTGAAAGTTTATCAAATGATTCTACAGACATTTTTCAATCAAATTTGATTGATTATTACCATTATCGACCTTCAGACTTGGAACAAATGTGTCTTTACAGATTCTGTTCATGGTATTCAAAATGTTATGATCCACCACCTAAGAAAAAGCTAAGTCTTGAGCGAATTTATATTGACAAGTTTGAGATATGGATGAGGAAAAGTAAAAATCCAAGTGTTGTCCGCACTCCAAATTTTCCATTGTTTTCAGAAGAACATTACTACTCATACTTATTTTTACTTATTCCCCATAGATCAGAAACTGAATTGATACAACCATATTTAACTGCAAAGGATGCATTTATCCAGAAAAGAGATATTATGGATAGTGAAATGGATTTTACTTTCTTTTCATTTACACAGCATATTGAAAACACAATGAGAAGAATCAACCTTGCTAATATGGCTAGTGAAGAAACAAATGTTCAACCAAATGCTACAGTCAATAGTACCTGTGATGTATTTAATGATATGGATTTTGAGACTGTGTATATGACAATGTGTCCTCAAGAAAACAACAAGGATGATAAAAGAACAGATAGTTCAAAAAATTTTACTTTTGATGATGATTTTCACATGCATTCTTTACACTGTTCAGTGTCCATTGATGAATTTAAAAGAAGCATTGAAAGTATGACAACCTCTCAAACAAAGGCTTTGCATTTTGTGAAAAGTAAATTTGAAACACGAAATTGCCCATTTCATTTGTTTATTACAGGTGGAGCTGGCGTTGGTAAAACATATATAACAAAAGTTTTAATATCTTACATTCAACTCTACTGTGCTGAAGTTCCAAATTCTAATCCTGTCATTGTATGTGCACCTACAGGAACTGCATCTAATAACATTAATGGCCGTACTTTGCATTCTGTATTTAAAATTCCAGTTGCAAGTTTTCTTCAGTATGGTTCATTATCTAGTTATAGCATATCAAAATTAAGACAAGAATTTAAAAATGTGCATACAATTGTTATAGATGAAATCAGCATGGTGAGCAGTGAAATGTTTTCGTTTATAAGCCGAAGACTATCAGAAATAAAAAACAACAATAATGTCTTTGGGGGTTGCAATGTTATTGTTATTGGAGATTTTTTTCAACTTCGACCAGTGAAAGGTAGTTTCTGTTTCAAAAATATGTTAATTTGGCAACTTTTTGATTCAATATTTTTAACAGAAAATGTGCGACAGAAAAATGATCATGTGTATTCTGCATTGTTAAATCGTGTAAGGATAGGTTATCCAAGTGACGAAGATATTTTGCTACTAAAAACAAGATTAGTATACAACACACAGGTAAACTTTTCTGAACATTTGCATATCTTTCCAACTAGAAAGCAGGTAGAATTATACAACAAAGAGCAACTGACAAAGTTATGTAACAAAACATATGTTATTCATGCTGAACATCATTTTTCTTCATCTGAACGAAATGCACATGCCCTTGTACCCATGGAAATGATACCAGTTGATAATAGTCTTGCTGGTGGTTTGGAAAAAGAGTTAATGATTTCAATTAATTGTAGAGTAATGTTGACAAGAAATATTAATACTGATCAGGGATTAGTGAATGGAGCGATGGGCGTTGTAACAAATATAGACTTTATGGGAAGTATACCATCTATTATCCATGTGAAGTTTGACAACCCTACAATTGGCCAAGTCATATGTAATGGTAGAAACACAGTTCATACACCTGTACATATTCAGCGCATTGAAACTGAGTTTATTTATAAGGGGCATCACATTGTTAGATCACAGTTCCCTTTGATTCTGTCGTGGGCATGTACAGTACATAAGGTACAAGGTATATCATTGGACTCTGCAGTTGTAGACCTGGGAAGTACAGTATTTGATTATGGAATGGCTTATGTAGCTCTTAGTAGAGTCCGAACTCTGTCTGGTTTGATACTCATTCGGTTAGATCCCATGAAAATCAAGGCTAGTGACTCTGTGATAAATGAATATGAAAGGTTGAAAAATTTATTATTATAAAATAAATATCGAACAATGAAGGAAGGTCTACATTTCCAAAAATCTTGATGTTGATAGGATGCAATTACAGTAATTTGATAAAAAGAAAAGTATACCATATCATGCCTTATTTTTCTTACAATTTGCAAAAATGTATACAAAACTTCAGTTTATTTCAGTGTTAAAGGAAAAGTTATTTCCCATAATTTAAATGTAAAAAAAATATTACATTTTATGAAATCATATATATAACAATAGCATTGATAATCTTGATATCATTAGTATCTCCAGGCTTCCTTTCATTATTAAGTTCTATAAAAATTATAATGAAATTCAGAATTTGAACTCTTTAAATTTATTGTGTGAGGTAAAAAAAAAATGTATCATCTGTTTTGAAATATTCTGCTATATTTCTTATGCAAACCTTCTTAAGACTTGTTCAGATGAAACTTTTGAATTATCTTAAATTATGTTTGAATTTTGTATGTACATTGTAAATGTACCAAACTGTTGTGTACTATATTTTCTTAAGTTTCAACACATGGTAATGTGTCTGTGTATTATTAAAAAGTTAAAGCTACAAAATTCTCACTGCTAGTATTTAAATTTCCATATAATATAAAAATGTTTTCCTTTTCTTCTAAGGATGACACAAAAGTTCTTAAAGTATGCAGAGTTTCTAAAGAAATTCAAGCTTATAAAAACTCCAAGACAGATAAAATGATGAAATACTTTAATCTGGTGTGTGCAGAAAACATGAAAACCTACCATGTCAGAGTATACCTGACTGGAAAATATGAAATGTTCAAGGAAGGCATGACATACAAGTTTAAAAATGCTGTTGTGAAAGGAGAGAATGAACTCTGGGTGACCAAAGATACTACCATTGCATATGCTGTTCCTGTGACTGTTCACCCTACACTGCAAATTCCACCATTACCAGAAGATGTCCCACCACAAGGAGTAGTTCAGGACTTGCCATCAGCATTAAAATCACCATCAAAATCAACAGTAACTGGCAAAATTGTAAAAGTAAGTAACAAATAATACGAAATATACACAATTTTTTACTGTCTTGAAGTTGATTAGTAAATTCACAATGACAAAAGATATGCTTGTTATCAATTGCAGGTTTCTCCTCTGAAGCAGGTCCGAGATGGAACATTAAGCGTAAAGTCCTTACTGATGAAAGATAACGATGGGTTGGCAAAAGTTTGTCTATTCAGCAAAAATGCAGAAATGAATTATGAAGAAGGAGATGTTGTACAGATAACATCCGTGTATTCCAAGCAATTCTTAAATATGCCTCAACTAACTACCACCTCAGAGTCCAGATGCCAGGTAACAAATTTTTCCATTAATTTAGGTGCATTGTACTTTTATTTTCAGTTTTCTTGAAAACATTATTTATATCATGTTCAAAATTTTGATGGGCAAATACTGAAAAAATAATGAATGCATAGTGTAAAATTGAAATTTTAAAAAAATTACACTCCACAATCAAAATTTAGGGAGGGGTAGGGTGCTCTATTTTAATTGTCATGTATGTCGTTATGTCTGTCCTTCTCAGCTCATTTTCAGGTTATCACAGAGAAGCTTTAACACTGATATTGAAACAAAGATTGCTAATACTTAATGCTTGACTCATAACCAGAAACAAGAGGCTTATCTTAACCATATACATTGAATCATACTGTTAGGTAATTCTGTAGCTTGTACATTTACAATTTTCTTTTGTAGTTCATTCCAAATACCTTGAATGTTTCTGATCCAACAAGTGACGAGTTAAAGGCGTTTGAAAACGATACAGACTTCCTCAATTCCACAAGTGACATTAGCACCAAAGCAATTACTCTGACTGATGTCTTAGAAGCTGATGTGTATGAAATCTGTGCAAAACAAGGTATTTGCAGAAAAGACCTCAATAAAAATATTCCTAGATTCTCATTGGTGATGAATAATGTTCATGCAAACTTGCTAGGGTTCTTACTCATGGACTTTATGTGATTGATCAATATAAGACACTGGGAGAAAACAGTATTTAAATCATAAGATTTTAAATGTTTCTTAGAATCTGTATACACAGCATAGTTGAGGCTAGGAAGAATAATCTAACCGTGACCAGGCTACACTCAGGTCATGGTAAGAATTCGTTCCATATACTCCCAACTGCCCAATGTAGCAGCCACGAAGCGGATCTGCTTCGCGTCAATTTTGATTTTTTAAAAAATATTCTGCAGGGGAAAAATGCATATATGTACACTACAAACCTTTGTGAATATGTACATGCCATCAAATCCACTGAATATCCACTCGGGATCATATTAAGACATTACAATAAATACACATTAATTTCCCGGAAACCAGACTTGGAACTCCTCGCTGTTTTTCCGCTAAAATGGCGGCGTAAATCCCTGTTTTCAAATTGACAAGATGACTTTCCTTCAAACATCAAATACAACGCACATATCGTGTAGCAGAATAGTATAGAAATAACTAGAGCAAAGCTCGTTGCAAAGCAATGAGTGGGTCTTCCGTTAATCTCGAAAGTAAAGCTAGAATTTTCTCTAAGAAGCAGAGTTCTTAAACCAATAAACATAAGTAACTAAAATCCTCTTTCACTACTTTAGCTAAGTCAGTAATTAATAATAAGGGGAAAAAACTTTACATCGAATGTTCTTTTAATCCCTAGCATGTGCTTTTTTTTTAACTTCTTTTGACTTTTATTGATAGAAATCATGTAACAAATAATGCAATAATTACATTGTACTGATTAAAAATACAACGCTCTAAGTTGACAACTTAAAACTATGTGATCTTATTGATTCCTTTAGTCTTCTCAAAGTTACATGAGGCTACAAATCAGGTGACAAATTATAATATTTATCAGGCCATATTGAGGTCAATGTTGCATAAATTTCCATCAATTACAGTGAAGGAAACGGGTTATATTTTATGCTATATATATGTATATATACAGCTATGTCCAAAATTTTCCATTGATGAATTTCAAACACACATGCATCTACTGTCCTTTCAAGATATTTGGGCAACAGTGCACTCACTACATGTATGTACTTTGGCTGTGAAAATGGCACTGACCTTAAATTTCTATGGAGATTCAGGAAATATTAATGACCCCTGTTACAAAACACTACTTCGTTCTATACAGTTACCTAACTTTAATTCATTTAATTTTGCACTGTTTAATTTTTTAAAGGTGTGGGTAAGAGTTCAGACATTGAAAAATTGTGTATTTAATTTTTTTTTCCCGTAATTTACCGGGGTCCAAGCATTGTACATGCAAATATTTTCACAGTGCTTATGAAAAATGTGTGTTGCACTGATTTACTCATTCCCTCAACACACCTTTCCTGCTGTATTTCACTGTTCCCTAGTTTACTTAAAGATGTTTAGAAATAGTAACATTCATTTTTTTTCTCTCCCAGGATGTCGCCAAAAGAAGATGATAAAAGGACAGTGTCCAGTTTGTGGCGGGCAGGAAAGTGCCACTGAAAAGAACATCAGAGCTTTGTTTCTTTATGAATCGGAGGGTCAGAAAGATAGGAAGATAACCATGTTTAAAGGTGCCATCGAAAGTGCCATGAACAAAAATGTACCAACAACAGACAAAAATGAAACCTTGATGTTCCTGATTGAAAGCTTGCCCATTTCATTTTCTGGATGCATTAGTGCATCCAACATTGTTTACAACATAAACACTGATGCATAAAAAAACCTCAACATGCTTATTCAGTCTCAGCATGGATAGAAATACTTTATTTTAATCCAAGACAAGTAGTCAATACTGTGGTGTAAAATGTTACTATGGGATTTGCAACATTAAGAATCACAAT
This sequence comes from Magallana ariakensis, assembly GCA_020458035.1. Taxonomy (NCBI): domain Eukaryota; kingdom Metazoa; phylum Mollusca; class Bivalvia; order Ostreida; family Ostreidae; genus Magallana; species Magallana ariakensis. Next base: position 35,038,758 of record CM035812.1, read on the forward strand.
ATTTCTGTCATTTTGTAACCTTTAAAACCTTTTTTCATCAGTTTGCATAATAGATCATATTCTTTGTCATTTATTCAAATTTGTATTATACGATAAAAATTTAATGATGAAAACAGTTGAACTTTCAGTTTACTGAAGTCTTATGTCTATCAGTATTATTCAGATTACTATTCCATTATATAAGATTACATTGGCCTATCAAAACACATATTGATTTAAAATGCTAGTAAATTTTCTTCTTTTGTGTATTATAAACTTCATTTTGGATATTCAGCTGCTGTTCATGATATTTTCTTAATATTTGTTAATCAGAGCAGTGTTATGATGATGCTTTTTATATCATGTCCATATCTTAAGGTTTCCTACACAAGTAGTGGCTGTTCTTTGCTGATGCTTTATAACATCCTCTGAAGAATGATACTCTTTAAAATGCTACCACAGTACTAAAATTTACAAGTTTTACAGATGAATCAGACAGTCATTTATCATTCATCACAAGTTCAAATTATTTTTTATTTTGCACAATAGATCCTGTACCAGTAGTTTTCCTTAAAAGTTTTTTTTATAAATGTTCTGCTTTGATATTCTGTGCTGAATTGCCTCGTTTTCTAGAAATGTTATCTTAATTCAACATCACTTTTAAAAATTCAATAATCTAGTCATATTTACAGAAAATTTTGGCAATTACTTCTCCATTCAAAAAAATTAGAGGGTTTCTTCACTTTCATTTTTTCAGTCACATTTTTGATACTCAGCAATTGTTGTTCATATTATTTTTTCAGAGCAGTGTTTGCTTTTATATATGTTAAATTTACATACGTTTGAACGCTCAGGAGTTTATTCTGCATAATTTAATATTTGTTCAGGAAAACAGTTATGATATTTTTTTTTGTGATACATTTAGTAATACATTGTTTTTTAAATGTTATAATAAATGTTTTCTTGCTAATATCTTTATGTTTTTTGTCTATAAATATTGTATTCAAAATGATTGTCCATCTGTATGCCTGTTAGTCAACAATTTTATTGCATATATGTACCTTTTCAACCTTCACAATTATTACATACAACTTTGCTTAAGGATGATTGCAGAAATTCATCATAGATGTGGAATTCACTTTTAAGATTATCACCATTGCTGTGAGGTGCTGTTTTGGTCTTAATTACCATTATATAAATAGTGCCTGTTTGGGAGGGTAACCGTTGAAATTGACACCCCGAGAAAACCATTGTCAACCGACGCGAAGAGGAGGTTGACAATGGTTTTCAAGGGGTGTCAATTTCAACGGTTACCCTCCCAAACAGGCACTATTTATTTTATTATACTGAATGTCTTAATTTTAGAGAAAATTTTACTGCTTTTATATTGAAATGGTGAACCGTACGCGCGTAATTTACGCGCATGTAACAATTCGTTCTATCGGCCCGTTGCCAAGTGTGTTGCTAACGCTGAGGGTAAGGGAACGGATTGTCAACTGCGTCTAAACCAATCAGAATTCAGTATTTAACATGAAAGTATAATAATAAGTCATAACAGCTATTCGAATAGGTGATTTCAGGGATTGTTAAGTGATATCACCTATTCGGGTTTTGAATGAATATAACCTTTTTAAATAGGTAATGTCACCCGTTCAGATAGGTAATATCATCAATCCATAATGAGTAAGTGATATTACCAGTTTGAATAAGTGACACACCTATTCGAAAGAGTGATATCTCCCATTCAAATAAGTGATATCACTTATTTAAATAAGATTACTTATTCATTATAAATAGGTGATATGACCCTTTTTGAATAGGTGACATTATCTACTCATATTAAAAAGGCTCCGTTTCGGTATTTATTCCCATTAAATTATACATCACCTATTCAAATAATGATATCGCGTATTCGGATCGAACAGGTGATATCACTTAATGATAAATGCCGAAACAGTGCTTCATTGCACATTTATCCCATTCGCTACCTCAAGTATTTTTGTACCCACAGACTTCACATTTACTACGTAAGTGGAGGATGGTTGGACAAAGACGCTCGTCAAAAGGTCAAGGCATTAAGGACTCGTATATCCGCTGCACATTTATGTGATGTGATGTCTGAAAAAAATTGTAGCCTTAACGGCCATGTTCACTATCCTCAACTATCCATAGAAAAGACACCTGTAGATATTGCTAAAAAATTAGAGGTAGTTGGTACCCTTTAAACCAAACTTTCAGAATGTGTGAAAAAAAAATCCTGTAGGTAATTTTTCTCGGCCCATAAATTTGGTGCTTGCACCAATAGTTTCTTGTTATCATAATGAGATTAGGGGTCTGGATCATTTGGCATTCATGAAACACAACTATTTCAGATAATAATTTTCATCCTTTCATGAAGTTGTTTTTTTTTTCAAATGTAAAATATAATTTCGATTGTATTCTTTTTTAGCAAAAAAATTCTATACAAAATTAAAACATTTTCTCACATTTGGTAGTAATTTATGGCCTTGTTAAATAGCGTACAAGTTGCTGTCCTTTAAAAAGGATTCTAAAACATGGATCATATGGATGTGTTTCTAACGGAAATGTGAAAACCTTAAAATTATCCGATTCCGCCGACTCTAGCCCCCTGCTTTTTCACGAAGACATCTGCAGAGGAGACCTTTAATTGCAAAAGTGTTAGGATGCACATTATAGTAGCAATCCTGTATTATGTGCCTTTAACCACTAAATTTGTACATTTAATCACGCATAACACTGAGCTTTTACCTCAGAATTAAACATAATTATGAACTCTATTAATGAGAATTGCATGTATAGTATCATTATTTGCACACATATTTCGCCTCGCACTACTGTTTAACTATGCAGCTTTTGTAAATTGATTTTATATTTTGATGCATTTCTCTTGAAATGTAAACTTATTATACAGTAAAATTATTATTTAACCATGTTTCGTATGAAGTCATTACATTGTTTTTATCGGGAAGCACACAAGCCTTGTCTACTAAAAAATAGATAAGCTCTTTCGGAAAACAACAAAAGATCGCGATTTATGCTATTTAATGCATGTTGTAGTTTGGGCATAGCATTAACGTATTCCATGATGTTGTGTAGCAACGCACTTTGAAGAAAATTACGCACTTAAAAAAATTTCAAAGTCCGTTAATTTTGGGACCAAATCAACGCACTTTGAGATACGTTTTCAAAGTGCGTTATGAAGGTACATCAACATTTTTTATTATCGAGACACTGAACGCACTTTGAAGAAATATATATAAATCACATAGTCCGGAATTGAATTTCTAATTTGTTGAAAGTATGATGATTTGTAAACAATAGTGAATCTAATTTACCGTCTTTGAGGAGCGAGGTTTGGGTTGGGATTAACTAAAAATACTAGGTCATTTAACTGATTACAGGAAGAAGGTCCCCTACCCCTCATCTTTCTTTCCAAACCATATGATACTCAGCAACTTGGCGTAAACATATAAAAACTGAAAAAGAAAAACACTTTGTTGTAAATTAAGTATAGTGATATCGTAAAAACGAGCTCACCAAACAATAATTTTTCCAATGGTATGTTAACAAATCTGTAAGTGTTTCAACATAAACCCTCTTTTCGAAATGAAATCAAATAAATCACTTCATTATAGAAAAGGTACATAGACAAACATTAAATTATTATAAACTTCAAAATAATCATTAAGGTCTGTTTTTTTTTCTATTTCACTGATGTTCTAAAAGATCATATTGTTTTTTTTTTATTAACATAGCTAAAGTATCCTTTTTTTACATCATGACTGTTTATAAGCACATGGAATTGAAGCCGGCTGAAATATGGTATGCATTGATCTCCAGTATCAATATATACGAATCATTTTCGTTTCTGGCATAACCCAATGTACTAAATAAGAAGTAAATTTGCTGCATACACAAAAATAGGAAAAGGCAGTTGCTAAGCAGTACATTTTATGTCATTTTTGGATATTTCAAATCTCCCGAGTTGTTCTTTATGTGTAAATTGTCTAACTATAGCTTAAGATAAAAAAATCTGTTTATCAAGTTAGCTAAAAATGCATTGGGTTCTTTTTTTTTAAATATATCCCATTGAGCTAAACAAGGTTTATCCAATTATTTATTGTATATAAAAAGTGTCAATTATTTCGACTAAACCCTGAACAATTTTCCATAGTGGTTGCAACAGGGCGTTAATATCAACGATATCAACTAACTTTGAAAAAAAAAATCAAAGTGCGTAGACTTGTTCCCAAAATTAACGCAGTTTGAATTTTTTTCAAAGTGCGTAATTTTTCAAATTGCGTTGTAACAATGCTGTCGGTTCATATCACATGCCGATTATTTCTTGAAAAGGAATACATTGTTTCTATACTCTTTACCGACAATTTTACAATTATAGCGTCTTTGAACATGTGCATATGACATGGAATCCCGATCCCGATTCAGATAAAGGTGTGCTAGCCTGGTTCTCTTAACTACCCATAATGTTGCGCTTGAACCAGGTTAGCTCATGCCCAAACTGAATTTTTTTCTATAGCATCCGGTTTAACCTCGCTTATATAATTACTGCGTGGACCTCAAAGTCCAGGCAACAATTGCATATAAATAACTTATGCAAACGAATGAAATATTCATACAAAGGCATTTAATTATAAAACAGAATTGAATAATTGGTTAAACATGCTTAACTATTTGTTAATATTTTTGAAAGAATAAGCAAATCATTTTTAGACGGAGGCTCTATGAGCCTCCTCTATTGCTTCCGGTCAGCTTGCATGTGTCGTCGATAGTAGATTTAACGTAAACCACCTAGCGGCAAAATTTGTGTTATTCGTTTAAATATTCATATTCCGTATTTATTATTAAAAAAAACTTATTTACATAATAAAATATACAATGTATAAAACTACACATAAGGCAATTAATGAACATCATTTCTCTAGTAAATTTTGGTTCATATGTCAAATTTACAATAAGTATAAATATCCATTAGTTTAATGAATATTGATGATATTTGGGGTTCACAAGCAAAGGTGGTCAGTAGAAACATTGCAAAAATTGATTTAAATATAATATCTTTATATTTAACAAGGTTATTGGTAGAACATTAAGAAAGATATAGTGAGTAAATATTTTTTTAACAACAAGGCGGATGAATCGCGTTGTTATTTTTCACAAGATAAACGATAGGATAGGATTCACACACAATAGAATAGAATTAACGCGCGATAGAACAGTATACACGCACAATACGATATCATTAACGCACGATAAAACAGTATACACGCCCGATAGGATACGATTGATACACGATAGCAAAGGATAAACAATGTTCATGATAAACGTATACTCGCTTTAAACGATCTTCATGAATAACTTGATAATGGTATAATTTGGGAAAGAACGCGTACAAATAAAAATTTACGTGGAGTTTCTTTTAGTAGCAATTGCCGAGTTGTTAATCATCGCTGCATCATTTTTAGAATGTATAAAAATGACCAGTTAAAGTTTTTCTTAACAAAAATTACGAGCTTAAATGATTATTTTAACTATCTTCCACCTTAATTTCAAAGATCTTTATAAAACTTTAATTTTGGGGGCGAAAAATGCATAATACCGCACATAGTCCTTTGTTTTTTTTTAATTAAAAAAGATACAGGTAAAACAATTTCAAGATAACGTAACTCTTGCAATGAGAAAGTGCCAAAAGGATGGCAGTTAAGTTAAATGAAGGTTATAGGGTTCTAAGGACATTAAGAAGATCCCCTGCATACTGGGAAAATGCAAAAAAGGATGTCTTTGCCATGATAAGACAATTAGGAATACCAACATGGTTTTGCTCATTTTCAGCCGCAGAAACAAAATGGAACAGTTTGCTTAAAATTTTGAGTAAACAATTGAACAACAGAGAATTGTCTGACGAAGAAATTTTCGAACTTTCTTCGACAGATAAATGTGAGCTTATTAGAAAAGATCCAGTGACTTGCTCCAGGTATTTTCATCACAAGTTCCAGGTATATATGCAAAAGATATTGAAAAGCAGTTTGAATCCCCTTGGTAAAATTGTTGATTTCTTTGTCCGTGTAGAGTTCCAGCGAAGAGGTTCACCACATATTCACATGCTTTTGTGGATTGAAAATGCTCCAATCTATGGAGAAATGACAACACAGGAAAAAGAGACATTTATTGATAAGCACTGTAAATGTTCAAAAAATGAAGAAATATCTTAACTGATCAATTATCAAACACATAGACATGCTCGAACTTGTAAAAAGAGGGGGGAAAATGTCTGTCGCTTTAACTTTCCTTTGCCACCTATGCCAGAGACTAAGATTCTAGAACCTCTTGATGACAAGGAAGTTGAAGAAATTACTAATGTACAACAGAATTATCTTAAGATTTTTGAATATCTTAATGATATCAAAATAGGAGAGGATATCGCTTTTGAAGATTTTCTCAAGGAACTAGAAATGACTTTTGATTCCTACATACTGGCTGTCAGATCAAGTTTGAAATCAGCAAAAGTATTCTTGCAACGTAATGTTTCTGACATCAGAATCAATTCATACAATGAAGTTTTATTAAGAGCTTGGGAAGCAAACACTGATGTCAAATTTGTACTTGATGGATATGCTTGTGCAGCATACGTAGTTTCATACATTTCAAAATCACAGTGAGGAATGTCAAATTTGCTATATGAAGCTTGTGAAGAGTAAGGAATGGACATATGTTCTTAAAACAACAAGTAAGGCAAATTGGAAATAAATTTCTCACACATGTGGAAATGTGTGCTCAGGAAGCAGCATATCTAATATTACAAATGACTTTGCGCAATAGTAGCAAAAGTGTTGTATTCGTTAATACTAATGAACCTGGCCGAAGAACATTTTTGCTGAAGCCAATTGAATCCTTGCAGGAACTACCAGACAGTTCCACAGACATTGAGTCTGAAAACTCGATCAAAGGTTATCAGAGAAGACCAACGTCACTACAAAATTGTTCTTTGGCAGACTTCATCTCAAAGTTCGATGTTGTTTTTCCTGCAAAAGATAAACGACAACAGCACAAAAATTTACATCTGTTTGCCAGAGGATGAGAGAGAAGAAATTAATGATGATGGCATTTTGCAAGAAATGGATACTGGTCAAAATAACAATGAAAAAGAGTATTAAATGAAAGATGGCTTTGTACTAAAACAGCGAAAAATACAAAAGATCTTAAGGTATGTAAGATTTAATAGAGAACAGGACCCGGAAAATTATTTCAGAGAACAACTAATGCTGTTTTTCCCTTGGAGAAATAAGAAGCATGACCTAAAAGGAAAGTTTGCCACTTATGAATTGTGCTTTATACACAATCAAGACACAATTTAAAAAAAAAGAAACATTATGAAGCAGACAAGGGGGTGACAGAAATTGTAAAAAAACAATATGCTTAACTTGTCTTTTGAAGGTAATCATATTGTTTCAGTAGAAATTCAACATGAAGAGGCACTAGACTAACAACAGGTTGTTGAAATATGTGAAAAAAATGGGTGTTTCAATCCTCAATTTGTTGGAGCAGAATATGACATAGGCTCTGATTTGGGATTTACAAGGAAGCAGATAGAGTCAAATGATAAAGCACTGCATCAAATGTCTGACACGGAATATCAGAACAAAGTACGATCCTTGAATGAAGATCAACAATTGTTTTTCTACCATATATTTCATATGGTAAAAACAGGAAATTTTCCATTTTATAACTTTTTGGCAGGAGGTGCAGGTGTTAGAAAAAGTTTGTTGACAACCTGCTTATATCAAGCCATCACACGATACTTTGCAAAACAGACAGGAGAAAATCAAGATGAAATAAAAACTTGACTTTGTGCTCCAACAGGTAAAGCTGCGTACAATATAGGAGGCCAAACCATTCATTCCTTGTTTTGTATTCCTGCAAATCAAAACTTGTGCTATAAACCTCTTGATGCGCAACAGTTAGATACTATGAGAGTGAAATTTCGCAGGCTGAAAATAATTTGTATTGATGAAATTTCAATGGTTGGCAATAAAATGTTCAATTTTATCAACTTAGGACTTCAAGCAATATTCGCAAGAAATACACCTTTTGGAGGTTTCAGTGTATTAGCTATTGGTGACCTATTTCAGTTAAAGCCAGTTTTTGATGGTTGAATATTTAAAAACCTTCAGGATGGATTTGGACCATTAGCAACAAATCTTTGGACTGAACTGTTTCAGGTATTTGAATTAAAAGAAATCATACGACAAAAAGAAGACAAAGACTTTGCTAAATTGCTTAACAGATTAAGAGAGGGATTGCAAACAGAACAGGACATGGAGCAATTAAAAACACGCACGTCTTGTTTGAATGGATTGCAGAGTGTCAATCTTGTACCACATTTATTTACAACAAATGCTAAGGTGAATTGTCACAACATGGAAGCGTATAACTGTGCTGCTACTGAAAATAAATGGTCTGCATCAGCAGTACACACAGTAGGTGGAGATGTGACTACAAATGTGAAAATCCAAATTCTTGCCCAGGTTTCTGACAACCCATCAAATACAATGGGATTACATAAAGAGCTTCATCTTGTGAAAGACTTGCCTGCTGAAATATGTATAAATGTAAATGTTCAGGATGGTTTAACAAATGGTAACCCGTGTGTTGTGAAAAAACTTGATTTCAGAGTTCCAGGTTTCAAAAGATGTAGTATTGTATGGGTGCTGTTTGATGAACCAAGCATCGGGTCTGCCACTAGAATGAAATATGCCCATTTGTACACTAAAGACATTTGCAACTCTTGGACACCAATTGTGGAAATATCACAAAATTTTTCTGTTGGGCGTCATAACTCATGTAATGTTACAAGAAGACAGTTTCCATTGAGACTAGCCTGTGCCAAGACCATCCATAAAGCTCAAGGGTCAACTTTGAATAATGTTGTACTTGATTTAGGAACTAGAAAACAAGAACACATGCATTATGTTGCATTAAGTCGAGTGCGCAAGTTGCAAAACTTGTTCATATTATCATTAAATGAACAGAGGATAGCAGTCTCTAGCAATGTTGTCAGTGAAATGCAGTGATTGAGAGAAAATGCGGTTTTAAGGATTTGCCTACCAATCTTAAAAAAGATATTGCATTAGATATAAAAATCATTTATCAGAACTGTAGGTCTTTGCACCTTCACATGAAAGATGTCTATGCAGATAAAAATCTGACATTTGGAAACATAATAGCATTCTCACAATTTAGGCTTGTGAATAGAGACAAATATGAAGACTACCTCTTACCTTGTTTCCACATGTATCGTTTTGACGCCAATGTTTTAAATGATTTAGAACGTCCAAGCCATGGAATGGTGTTGTATTCAAACTTGAGTTAAAAAACCCAAGAAGTTTTACTTTGTGTGGCATAGAAACTGTTCTTGTATCATTTGATTACAAGGAATCAATACTGAACCTTGTCTTTATTTACTGTCCTCCCCAAAATGCAAGCATTTCAAATTTGTGCCAATATTTGATATCAATTTTGCAATTGTTCGAGTATGGCCATCCAATTCTCATAATGGGGGATACAAATATTGATTATTTTTCTCACGAAAGACTCTCCTCATTTGTTAAAAAATCAAACTTTAGACAAATTATGCATAGCTGTACAAGGGACTATGGAACATGCTTAGATCATATTTATACATTGTTTCAGTTGAGTTCAGATATTTCCTATGCTACCTTGGATTCCTATTACTCGGACCATAAGCCTATTATTGCTTATTTACCCGTGTAATACTTAAATAGAAAATTTTTCATTAACGCAGCTGCCAGCATATTATTTAAAAATTATCTTATTTAATACTTATAACAAGTAGTAGTTACCCCATATAATATTGTTGGTTATGTGCAGATACCCGATGGGCGTGGTCATAATGACACGAGGGAGCGTAGCTCCCGAGTGTCATTATGGCCACGCCCATCGGGTATCTGCACATAATCAACAATATTATATGGGGTAAGTTACTTGTACCAAAGTTTACAATTATTCATTATATCTTAGTACAGTTTTCAGAGTGCACTTGCCTATAAACAATACGTTGCCAATGTGTTGGTCTTATATATGTACATTGTACTCCGTGAATTTCTAAAATGATTTTCTATCGGCGACAAACATAATTATTTTTTTTTTTAAATCATAGCTTAGGAATAAATCGACTGTTCAATGTCATATTTTCATTTCATATTTATTCATTTTCCGACTTCTAGTAGCGATACTTACTTCAAATAATTAAACTTATTAACACAATTTTAAGTTTACGAATCCAAAGTTGTGCAATGCTCCTGTTGAAATTAGATTTAAATTGATTATGATATAGTTAATCTTTTTAAAATCCTATTTAATACTCTGTAACAATAATATACATGTATGTTTTTAAAAATGGCTGAATAAACATATACATATTTATACTTTAAAAAATCAATCAATAATTATTATTCAGATGCAAGGAAAAACATTAGAAGAACTTCTTGAAGAAGGCAAACAAAAGTATACAATTACCTAGGCAAATCGAAAGTTGACCGTCAGAGTTGCGAAAGTAGGTCATACTGCCAAATTTACTGGAAGTAATGGTGTACCTGGCAGCATGCTAAATTTAAGCATTGCTGATTTAACCAATGTAATGATAGCAACACTGCGCGATGAGAGCCAATTCAACAAGATCAAGGAAGGTAGGACTCTTCAGCTGAGAAATTTCCTAGTGAAAGCAAAGAGAGTGGTTTTGTCGGGACACTCCAAAATCATTAGTGCAACAACCTTGGATGTGCCAGATGACAGAATTGAGAAGGCAACTCTCTTAATCATGCCCACATCTTCCTCCAAGACACAAGGGAAGCCATGACATCATTATTGAGGGACATTGTAACAGTCATGGGGCAGATAATTCGGATAAAAATTACAAATTGCACTACAGGAATAACAAAGATTAAATGCATATATTCATTCCATTCAATCAGTTGAACCTCATTTGAGTATCGGTAAGTTCTTGTTAATTTTATTTTTAAGGATGAAGCAGTCAAATACGTTCAAGTTGGACAAAAAGAGACCAAGATTAGGACCATCTCTTTGGAGGAACATGGTCAGTCAGTGGAAATAACTCTCTGGAGAGAGCTGGCTGACAGCCAAGTTAAAGTAAAAGACTTCATTGAAATCAGCCACTGCGTTGTGTCGGAGTGGCAGAAGAAAAAATCATTAAACACAACAAGAAACTCCTCCATTAAGGTATCCTATATTTCCAGTTTAAAAAATGTCGAATTACTGATTTGGTAACAATCTACACAGAAGTTTCATTTAAAAAAAGCAAGATAATTTCTTTTAGACAAATCTTATTTGCAAAACACATCTACCAGGTATTTTATTTTAGAAATTGTGTATTGCCTTCTCTAGTTTCTAAGAACAGAGCATGATGCAATGTTCACAATTGCCTGACAAATAATAAATTTGCATATTTCAGTGAATAACCTATTTACTTTCTTATCAATTAACTGTTGTAGCCTATAATGCAGATTTTAATTGGAACCTGTATCTCAAAATATCATATCAAATTTCAGAGTGTTGCACCTCGCAAAATTGAAATCCGAGGGACCGTTAATCCCCTTTCCATTCAAGATGAAGAAGTGGAGATGTGTGTAAGGGATGAAACAGCAGAATTAAAGGGCATTAAGTTCGAACTTTCGTTGTTGAGATTGGTACTGGGCCTAAGAGAAGAGGAATTTCAAGAAGGAACTGCTGACCTAGAAGAATATTTTATAACAAAGCTGTCATTCAAGGTACAAGCGGAGGTATCTGGAGCTCATGTCATTTCTTTTGATATTATTGACATGTAGATTTTATCGTCATATCTACTTGTATCATACATAACATTTCTGTAATTTTTCCAATCAAGAATTAATGAAAATTACAAGTTTAGGTAACATACCAGAAAAATATGCAAAATGTATAACTATATCTGAAATTCCTTTTTGAAATGTAACGCTGCTGTTTTTTTTATACCAAATTGTCCAACAGACTATTTACCTTATGTCCAAGCAGTGACATGCATGTTATCTAACTCTATGTACCTGTTTACATACTGCATTGTTTACATATTTTTGATACTTCCTTATGATATTTTGGTATAATGTTTGTTTTGTATGTGATATAGCCAATGTTAGCTCGAAAACTGTTCTGATTACCTATAGCACATTTTCAGTTTGTGTGCATTTACTTTGTTTTCATAATTTTTATTACTTTTGTACATTGAGTTTAAGTAGGATTATAATGCAGCAAAACTGTTCCTTGAACAGTTTACATAGTTGTTTTTGTCCAACTTTTGATGATATGTTTTTTTTATTGGATGCACTTAAATTTGCAATATACTGGATATTTACAGTTGTATGTAAAGCTTTACTTAGTTTTATCCAACCTGTGTTCTTTATGCATTTGAATTTCATATATGTCCTATTTCCTGTAGCTTTGTTTTCCATTTAGACCATGTAAAAATATCTTTTTAATTCTGAATGGACCAAACAATGTAGTATATAAGTTGTATTTTTCCTTATAATGGATTTGTTAACCTTTGTAGAATATAGATAATGTTGAAGATGATTTTGTGTTTCTTTACACTTAGTAAGATTATGTTGCAGCAAAAATTTTCCTTGAACAGTTTACAAAGTTATTTGTAGATTTTGTATTAGTTTTGTTCAACTTTTGAGATGTGTTTTTTCTAAGCAGAACTTCAATTTTCAATATACTGGATATTTACAGTTGTATGTAAAGCTTCACTTAGTTTAATCGAAACTGTGTTTTTATACCCGCACTTTCTAAAGAAAGTTCGGGTATATTGTTGTTGTCCTGTTCCGTCTGTCCGTCCGTCCGTCCGTCCGTCCGTCTGTCTGTCACGTTTTACTTTCTCAAACTGCTCTTACATCTTATAAACCAGCAAACTGAACTCTTGGAGTTTGATTTGGGGTATCATGTTGTTTTGTAAAAAGGTTTCAAAAATTCTATGGTAGTCCTAGGGGTCAAATAATTGGTAAAAAATGACGTTTTTTCACAAAAAACCTTCTTCCTCGAACTCCTCCTACATTTTCAACAATAGACAAATCATCTTTTGGAATATGTTTTGGGGTATCCTATAGATGCGCAATAAGGTTTCGGAAATTTCAAATTTGCCCTGGGGGTCATTTGGTGGCTGAAAAATGACGTTTTTTTTACAAAAAATCTGATTTAAAAAACGTCATTTTTTTTGGCAGTAGCCAAATGATCTTCTAGAATATGATTGGGGGTGTCATTTTGAAGTGTGATCAGGTTTCAGAAATTTTTTTTTCAACACAGGGATCAGTGGGCAACAAAAAACGACGTTTTTTGCAAAAAAAGTATGGTTCCCTTAACTCCTTTTACAACGTTTGGAGTAGCTCTGTCATCTCTTGGGATATGATTGGGGCTGTCCTATAGATGTGCAATAAGGTTTTAGAAATTTTAATTTCATCCAGAAAGTCAAATGGTAGCAGAAAATTGACGTTTATCTCTCCTAATCAAAACCTACATCCCAGAAATCCTCTTATGATTTAATGAATAGACACATCATATCTTGGGATATGATAGAGACTGTCCAAAAGATGTGCAGTAAGGTTTAAAAATTTAAATTTCATCTAGGGAGTCAAATAATAGCAGAAAATTGACGTTTATCACTCCTAAAAAAAACCTAGATCCCAGAACTCCTCTTATGATTTAATTAATAGATACATCATATCTTGAGATATGACAGGGACTGTCCTATAGATGTGCAATAAGATTTTGAAAAATTTAATTTAATCCTGGTAGACAAATAGTAGCATGAAATTAACATTTATCCCATGTGCAGATCTAGGGGGGGGGGGGGGGGTAAGGTCCAGATCCCCCCTTCAAAATTCAAATTTCTTTAAATTACATTTATTTTTAAAAATTGCCAAAAAAATGCTTCAGACCCTCCTCCCCCCAACCCCGGCAAACTCAAATAACTGTTGCCCCCCCTCCCCTGGAAAAATTTTCTGTACGTATGTATCCTTACTAATAGACTTTAAATAAAAAGACGGTTTTTTCTCTTAAAATAAAAAAACCTTGCATTTACACTTTTCTTAATTGTTGAATGATGTATTAAAATTAAAATATAATTTGGGGTCTAAAAGTTTTATAAACTGGTAAAAAATGTTTTTCTTTTAAAAAAATCACATTACACCTTGCATAATTGACAAATGATCTACTGAGACATGATCAGAATTAGTTAAATGTTACACATGGAGAGAGACTCATCACAAGAAAGCATGGAAACACCAGAAGAGAGAGAGAGAGAGAGAGAGAGAGAGAGAGAGAGAGAGAGAGAGAGAGAGGGGAGAGAGAGAGAGAGCTAAAACAGATAACATGTAATGGTTCGGACTGGGGTGGTGTGGTTGATTATGGGTGCTGATTCTGATATATTAATCAAAGTAACAAAAATTATAAAATATACATGGATAATTAGAAAGATAAAATGATAGGTATTGTAATAGGGTCCATTTCATTTATATTTTACATGTACATATTTAGAAACAGACTATTATCCCTATAACTCCCTGTCTTTTATGCACCTATCAAGTAATTATTATTTAATTATCTATTCTAGTGGCTTCTGATATTTTATAGCCTTAAGGCATTTCACCTGTATGGTCACTTTAATACATGTGCACATGATCAGGTGGTTTACTATAGCCAATAGAATCCTTTAATCTCTATATCTGAATAAATGAAGAACCCTTAAGTGGACTTGGTAATCTTTGGGACAACCCACTATCACAGTATCATTCACCTTGGGACTTAAAATTGAGTCTTTTCGATATAAAAAGGTACTAAATTACAGCATACTAGTATATATACATGTAATACATGTTGTTCAAAAGTAACAGAATTTTAAAAAAATGTCTGAAAACTGCAACATTGATTTAGGTTTTAAAAATGTGTATTACTACATTTATAGAAACATGCATTTACCGGTATTTCTTCTGAATTTATGCTAATTTAACTGATTAGGGGAATCCAGGTGGACACAGGTACATTCTACCTGTACCCCCTTAGAGGACCCCATAATTGCCTAAAATAATTAGGTGTTTGTTTTGGCGAGTAGCCGTTCGGGTATTAACCATCAGGACCGGGTTGCTCAAAACACTGGTTAACTTTAACCACTGGTTAAATCCCTTATCCAGTGGTTAAACTTTGACCAGTGATTAAACTCTGTTGCTCAAAAGTTAACCACTGTTTAAAATGCTTAACCAGTGGTTAACTTTTGGCTAAAGTTAACCATTCTGCAGAGCTGGGTTAAGTCTTTTAACCAGTGGTGAAATATATATAGATTCTCGCTTGTTGATGTTAATTTTGGTAGACTACACAAGAATAATTGAGTAAATAGATATTTTTGTCATAATCTCGACACAACATATACAATTAATGAATGAGACATATTTTTAAATCTTAATTGTAATATTTATTACTTTTATGCATGCATATCCAAATAAAGTGGGGCTTCAGATATCCGGGCGCCAGATATCCGGACGCTTCAGTTTACAGACTATTTTATTTGGGAACAGATTTCTTATACGTTATTTTGTCTCAATTCCCATTCCAGATGAGGACAGTCTGTTTTTTACTATAAAATCTGTTTTAACTATAAATTTTGGGTCATTTAACTAGACGGTAAAATCTAATGAATACTCCGCTTAATACAATTGAAAGATTATGCTTGTCAGTTGAGTTTCACACCCTTTTCACCTGCTAGACCCCATGAGAAACTCGCATAAACACTCTGACTTCCTAAATCACTTTCACTTTCAAATATTAAAACAGTACTGGTTAGACAGGATTAGTCACGCATCACTTCACCTGGCGTGGATATCTTTACACTGTGCACCTGTCAAGTCCAATCACTTTTTAAAATACCCCTCTATTTCAAAGGAAGAATGTGCTTAATAAATCAGGAAATTTTTACATAGCTCTGTGTTATTTATATTCAAAAAAGTTATTTTAAATGTAGTGTCTTGCGAAACTTGTTAGATTAAGTCAAAACCTGAAGTATAAGAAGAAAAAAAAGGAAAGCATGTCAACTGATCGGAAGTGCATTAGTGGAAAATTGACGTGTCTAGAAATAACGTATATAGGCACATTTCAGACTTGCACACAATATATTTAGCAAAATTTGCTATTATTGTTAATATTTCCTGACTAAATAACAATATAAAGCAGGGTTCCTTGTATTTAAAACAGGCGAATTTCAAAGGACAACTCTAATTTGTTGTTGTTTAGTATGAAAGGCAAAGAAAACAGCATCAACACCCAATATAAACAAATAAATTATCATTTATGACTACAATAGCCGGATCCGGATGACTGGACGTGGGAACGAAATAGTTCGGATAATTGAGGCTCCACTGTATATTGCATCTGACAAATAATGAAATACGAAATACAAGTTATCTCTGAACTCTATCAGATGAATTAATTACTAGCTTGAACATGTAGATATTGCTATTAGTGTCTATCATAGCATATGCAAAAACATGTATTCTCTAATAGATGATACTAGTAATTTATGAAACAGTGCAGTTTTACTATTTTTAAGGGAGTTATAGATTCTCCCGTAAAATAAAAATAAAACATCTGAAAAAGGGGAAAGGGGGACAAAAATATATTCAAAGTAATATACTATTATTTCCAAAATCAAAATTATTTTAAGTAAGTTGGGTAGGGGTGTTAAAGGTAAGAATTAATGCTAACAGAGAATCAGTAAGGGTTGTGGATAATAATTGTAACCCCTTTTTTGTGATCCGATTTGTTTTTTTTGATTGAATAATAATACTAGACATTAACCCGTGCTTGCACAGGTTGAGTAAAATGGACATGATTTGAGAAAATGAGTTAAGAAACTATTACCAAAACCATGCGATCTTGAAACAGAAGTATATTTATGATATGCATAGTTAATAGGAAATATATATAAACGAAAAGTGTTATACGTGTATAATATTTATTATTGTTCATGTAATACAATTTATTTCACCATTTTCCCCTCAATCTGGGAATCTGGTCTTGAAATAACTGATGGCCTGATGGTCTAGTACATTTTTTTTTTTAGCTTTTTAAAGAGAACACTTGCCCTTTCGGCATGCAGCTTTTTAAAAATTTACTCCTTATATATTGGTACTGTGAAAAAATATATTCGGTGGTTTCCCCTCCTGTCACTACATTTTGTTTTGAATAATCTGATATATATGATTCATTTTCATTTATGATTATTTTCAATCACAATCCAATTATCCTACTCACACACATACATACTTTTGGGTATACAAGTTCCATACAAATACAATGCAGAGTGCAGCGATGATTGCTTTTCTAGTGGTTATGACCAATGTGATCCCTAGCTGTATGGACTTGTTATGAATCTTTACCATAAAATCAACCTTAATTAAATTAAATTTTCTTTATTTTCCAAAGAAAAGAAGGGGGGAGGGGTCATCATTCTGTGAGGGTTCAAGCTAGAGGTAATTTCATGTGTAAAGTTGTGTTCCTTATTTGTTGGTAAATAAGCATTTTATTAAAACAATGTGGGGTTGTAGCGAGTACAATGAATAATTTTAAAAAATGATATTGATTTATCCCCCCCCCCCGAAACTACACTTGTGTGCAATTTTAGCTATCCCCTGGTCTTCGTAAGGATTGTTTAGTACACTTCATGAAATTCTTCTGATTTCTTTTACATTGAATTGATAAATAGAAATGGCCTAATGCAAATTGAAAAAAAGCAGATCAGCTCCCTTGTATTTTTATATAGTTGTATAGACAGATATAAAGTCTTTAACGTGTTTAATGATAAATTAGTTGTTGTCTGTCCAAAGAGTTGTCAGTTTATTTTTCAGTCATAATTGACAGACTGACAAAGTAAATGCATTAAGGGATGCTAACCACTGATTAAACAATAGTAACCAGTGGTTAGATAACCACCGGCTAAATTCACTTCGAGCAACACTACTTTGACCACTGGTTATTAAACCAGTGGATACTGACTTTGACCAGTGGTTAAATTAATCAGTGGTTAAAGTTAACCAGTTTTGAGCAACGCAGTCCAGAAGTCTTATTTTCTGCCAATTATTCAAGTTAAAATTAATAACAATAAATGATTAAAATTAAATGTTTATCCTCCACACCCCCCATCAGATTCAGAGTCTTCTTTAAGGTACCTCACTACACCCAGACTTATAATTTTTAAGACACTACGTCACAAGATGGCGATTTAAATGTTTTGTTAAAATGTTAATATCGTTAGATTCGGTTGTATATTGTCGTAGCTCAGTGGTTAAAGTATTGGGTTTCTGAACCGCAGATCATAAGTTTGAATCCGCCTGGAGCTTTTGTTCAAGTTTACTGAATTAAATTTTCTAAAATGTAATTTTTCATCCAAAATTGCACATTTTGTTGCCTATTTGACTTAAATACTTCTTATCCATTATGATATCTATCATAATCAACTAATTTTTTGCTGATTTAAGAAAATATTTCAAGGTGTAGTGAGCCACCTTAATACATTCTAACATGTGTACAGTAGCAAATTTTAAATCATTTCTTGATTGGTATTTTTCTCTAGATGCACATAAAGATTTAGGAAATTGCTTTTAACTTCTTATCGATAAGATAAACAAAATGTTATATGTATTTGGGGCAATTGTAATCCTAAACAAAGCAGGGTCATCAATAGGCTAGAAATTACCCACATGGATCAAACACTATACATATGAATAAGATAAAATACTTTATTATATCCAGTTCTGGAAAGTCAGGGTGTCTCCAAGGGGGCATAACCTATATACAATTTGATGCACACAAAGAGCAAGAATAAATATGGGGGATCTCAAAAGTTAAAAATTATCAAAGTATATATCATCATTTCCTATATTTCAGAGGGGTGGGGGTGGTTTAAAGACAACTCCTGGGGGTCATGTACTTACACCATTTGATGCATCATAATGATTTTAGAAACAAGAATATAGTTGGTTTAGTGGTGGGGATCTCAACAGTTTTCAAGATTAATGGTATTTTCCTGTTTCATTGGGTCAGAACAATCCCATAGGGTCATGGCCTACATTTTATTTGATGCATCATAATACATTAAGAAAAAAGACCCTTTCCTCCCTATTAAATAAAACTCATATAGACATGATAAGTCTCTACACTTATTTAAATGTAATACACAAATTTAATACAAACTAGCTGTCACAGGGTCAATATGGGGTCAACTTAATATTTAAATCTGACAAATGAAAAAATAACTTTTGCAATTAAAATGACAGAAACTGTACAAATGTGATAGGATATTATGTTACAATGATGAGCTTATTTAGATATTTTAAAAAAGATGATGATACAGTATGCTGGCAAAGGGAGATCACTTATTTAGAAAGTGAAAGTAATACATATGTATACCGGTGTCTCATAATATTGTGCGAGTACTACATGTATTATGCTTACCTATATTGGTCAACATCATAATGATAATCCAATTAGAGCACAATATGAATCCATTAATTAGCTGATCATTACAAAAGAAATGTTTATGCATGTTAATTAGTCCTATTCTGCACATGGAAAACACACCGTTATGTACACCACGTGAAAGCCATCTAACTGAAGAGCTGGGTAAAACTAGTACCCGGTAATGCGACCTGTAGACCTGTGTTGTGTACGTAACTTCGGACAAAGATCATTTTCTTGTAACATGCATGTATTTTCATGACTTTATTCTTTTAAACCCCTTGTACTGTTTTATTCGGTAAAAATATGTAAAGCACACATTTCAGCTTTAAGGTGGTACATACAGGACACCTGCATATTGTAATGAACTCCCTATTGCAGAAATAAACAATAAAGTATAAATATAATAATTCCCCCCAAAATAATGTTACCTAACAGTGAAGTGCAATGGGTTATAGCGTTAACTACATGTCTGTAGAGAGTTCAAATGCTGCTGGGGCTTTTCTATTTTTTACTTCAGATTCCAAAATTTAAAAAATTTATCTTTTTTTGCTACATACCTGTATTGTAAAAATTTAAAATTATAAAACGTCACTGTGAAAGAATTCTGATTATAATGCACTTTACTACATGTACAGGCTTTCGTTGTTATCAAAATATTCTGATGTTTCTTTATCCATGAGGAGTGTGTGTGGGGGGGGGGGTGTGTGGCAAAGTAGTATGTAACTGTGTTTGCAGGGGGTGGATTGTTTGGTAATTTTACTACATGTATTAATATAATATATTAATATAAATTATTTTTTTCAAGGGTGGGAGGGTCTGGACCCCCCCACCCACTCCAATCCCTTCTCTACATCTGTGCACGCGATGATGTTGGCACCTAGAAGCAAATCTAAATTAAGCCGGCAACCGCCGAGGGAAGGGGGCATAATTTAATTTTGTTTGTAATAATTATATAGACCATACTTTCTATGAAATGAACAGATTATTGATTAACTGAAAATTCACATGCAAACAGTTCAACCACAACTGTACATAAAGGGCCGTTCATGTGTATTATCATCGTCGGAACCCACAGGTTTTCTATCCATTATACTGCATGCAGTGTAACGGATAGAAAACCCGTCGGTTCCGATGATGGTGTATTATGTGCACGTGGCCTTTGTTTTTACTAAAACTGGTACAAAACAGTGTTATTTAGGGGCAAACACTTGGTGCGGGTATTACTGTCTAATGACAGCATCTAGTTTTTAATGCATTTGGATTTCTTATAGCCTTCTGCAATATGTCCAATTTCTGGTAGCACTGTTAAGTCTGAGTGGACCAAACACTGAAGTATAAGTGGTATTTTTCCTTATAATGGACTTGTTAACCTTTGTAGTATATAGATTGTGTTGAAGATAAAGTGTTTCTCTACATAGTGTACATCGTAACTGTTCCTTGAATATTCCTTCTTAATGTTGTGTATTTACTTAAGATTTTGGTTTTTAACAGGACAGTTGCTTGCTTTATGGGTGAACGAGATTACACAAGGAATTTAAATTCAAACCGAAAGTAAAACAACCTGGATTTTTTTTAAGAATTATATTGGGGACAAATATGAAACTATTCAACGTTGAAAATCCATTCCCTATCAGACGTTCCTACCTGTGGTTTATTTCTGAAAGTATTGATGACGAGAAACTTGTAAAACCGCATCTTAATGAGCTTCCCTTTTTTGAGAAAATCTTAGTTTTTAAATCATTTATCATACAAAGCTATTAACTAAAGGAGAGGTTGCACCCTGGATTATTTCTAGTTCGTGGATATAACACTTAATCATCTGCATAATAAGGTATGTAATTTTGTATTTCAGTTTGTATTTAAACACTTTTTCATTTTGTAAATAATTGTTTACATTCTATTATTCTGAAACACATGCATTTCTTTAGTTTGATTAAATATAGTTTCAAACCGCCATTTTAGAATCGATTTTAAGAAAAAGAATATAATGATATTCCATAGCAGCCACTACCCTATAAACGACGAATTACTTAAAATCTAACATGATTTTGACCATTATAAAATTATACAAATTCAAATCATAGTTCTCTTCTGGTTAAATATTTGTGTGGTTATAACAGTTTAGATGAAAATAGGTAGATTTATTTCTTAATAGACATACATGACCATTTATTATAATTTCATACAAGGCTGGTTGCTGCTGAATTTGGGACGAACAATGCAAAGGTAAAACGTGGTTTTAAAGAGGATTGCATCTATGATTTTTTGGTAGATTTTGTGTATATCTTTGGTCTGAAAATTCTGTGTCATGAACTAATATCTATTCTATAGTTAGATAATACAATGTCAAACTTTATTCATTCGAATGTTTTTTTTAGTTCATTTTTTTCCAAAAAGAGTTTTAAATTAAGCTATCGTTGCAAAAATGTATTTCTAAAAGGGAATTTACAGTCTCCAATTTAACAATGTTTTTTTTCAACTGATAAATTGTTCTTAGTTTTTTTTTATTTTTTTTTCTAATGCAAAATACACTTTGAGTAAATTTGTGTATTGAGACTGAAATCTACACATCCTGCTCTAACCAGTTTATCGATCTGTCGAAACCTTCAGCAACCGAAGAAAAATTACTGACTGCACGAAATAATCATGATGATGTCAGACTCAAATCCCATCCAAGACGATTTGGCTATTTCTTTTACATTTTGGACAGATGTAAATTATGTACATTTGTACGACTAATTTATTAATTTGTTTAAAAAAAGATGTAAATATAAAAAAGAAAAAAGAAAAGAAATACATAAATAGCTACGTATTTTTTATGATATGTGGCTACCTTAATATTCCGCATGAATCACCGAAGAAAGCAATTCATTAATTATATGTTTCTCAAATGGGCGTTGAAGGGATATTTTTTCGCTATCTCTAGATCATTTTTTTAATTTTTAATACCAGCCCTGTAAAGTTTAAATCGATAAGCTTCGCTCATTAAGACCATATGGTTATTACTGATCTGTTTACCAGAAAAGAAAGACACGCTTATCTTGCGTGGAAAATTTTCGAAAAACCCTCCATCCACCCCTTTCTTCTGCAATTTTTTGCACTTTTATCTCTTCAATTTACATATGTGAATATATCTGGCGTGTACGTTTTTTTTATTCCACCATTTTTATATTTGGAATATCATTGTCTTGATTTTATAAAATGTTTTACTTTGGGTCAGCAACTGCATATCAATGTATTGCCAAACACCTAAAAGAGTAATCTGTTGTTTTTCTAGTCTAAACTGATCCCCTTGATGATGGTTATTTAGCATCTTTTTCGTATAAATAATGTTTGTTCATTTTTATAAAACATGTATACATGTATACACATTATGTAAAATTTCCATTTTTTAAATAAACATATGCATACATTTTTTTTATTCACCAAAAAATTTGGAATAATCATTTATTGATGAAATGTATTTGTAAGTCATATAACAGCGATGATAAATCAAAGAATTGTCCTGGTATTTGACGATAAACTTGCGTCATGTGCAAACGCGCTTTGATTGTCGGAATTGTGTTAAGGTGTTCAAAAAACTAGAACGTGTCCGATTGAATCAGACGAGTCTTGATATTTCTAAATGAGTGATTTCTTCGCGTAAGGATATATGCTAATCGGTGAAATAAGTTCAGAAATAAAATATGACAAAAATCAACGCTTGGTCACTTTTCCACTGCTTCGAAATTATAAACCCCATGCAAAACATATAGTATACACCCTCTCGTGGTTTACATGGCGACACCTGCTAGTTGACTATACAGATCAATAACCTTTATGTACAAGTCCCGGACAGAATGCAAAAACCTTTTAGGAAGTTGCTATGTATCAAAACATTGCATATATTTAGCATACCATTACAAATAATAAGCACAGTGAATTCAAAAACTACACCTTATCAAACAGATACATGTTGAAGTTTTGTTTGTAATCTTCGATATTTTTAGCTTTCACAAATTTCCATACGTGATACGTATCAAATGATGCACACTTATTTATCCCGAGACAGTATATAGATGGAAGTTCGTGGAGTGAAACTTCTTTTCCAGTCGGCGAGCACTGTTTAGACATCCTTAATGCAGAAAGATTTTAATATTTAAATTTTGTGTTGTAATTGTAAACGCTAGCTAGAAAATGACAATTTAAACTACCCACACATTTAAACTAGTGACTCATATTAGAACGACGCAAGGGGTGTCGGCCATATTGGAAGTATGTCTTTTAACGTATTTAAAGGCACAGTTGTTAAAAATTAAATTTGACATCAATCCAGATAGGATCAAGTGCAAATAGTTGAGATAAAATGCTTTGGAGGTCACGGGTGCATCATTTGAGGCAAGTTTATCTACGAAGTAGATTGTACGTAGTGATATATAACTGGTTTTAAAAGTTCAATTTATAGAACTTACGCTCATTTTTATGTTATTTTTTCTGTTTTGTGTTGTGGGTGTGTATAGCAAATTCTTGACCATTCTCATCAGTTTTTAAGATTAAAGAGTTCATTTTTCGTGGAAATCATCCATTATAGTGACGTCATTGATCAGTAAACATTGGACAATATTAACATTAAACACAATTTTAGTGATATAAATTTCTGTTTAATTTAAAATGTAGTTATGTTGTTGATACATTGCTTAAATTAGGGCAGTTACTTGACTTTATGAAGTAGATATAGTCACTTGACTTTATCAAGTTTTTCTATATATTTAAAATTTGCGATTAAAGTGTTAATTTTGTTTTACTGACATTTGATTTACACATTTTAGCTAAAGGAGCTGATTAAATATGGCGTTTGCTTTGTTACACCTGTTTTTCTTCATGAACGCATTTGACTTGACAACAGAAAATTCTGTAAGTACAATGCTTTAAAACTTTTAAAGTACAATGCTTTAAAAGTTAGTATATTGGTATTGTGGTGTTATAATCAATTTATAAGCTAAAAAATGTAGTGGTTTGATTGTGTTGTTATAGGTGGGTCCCTACTGAGCATTTTTTGTTAAAGTAATGATTTTCTCTTGAATGTATTAGTATCACAGAGCAAAACTGAGTGTTCTATAATTAACTGAGTTTCGACTTTAATTTTCAAATACAAAATTGATTTTGACATAGTTATATTATAGGAATTTATTGCTTACAAAGTGTATTAGCGATTGACACCTTGGATACTCTGTGTTTAATCTGTAATTACAAATCAGACAGCTGTTTCTCCCATGAACTCTTAATCTCTTGAAACAATATCGCGTAATTATATGCCTTTCATGATCTGGCCACCAAAGATTCATTGAGTTTATTCAATTATCTAAAACCTGTGAATTTTTCACTCAATTCATTTGATGTCATCAATAGTCACTTTTACTCATTGATTAGATTCTTATATATGCTGAATCATATTTGTCAATCTTCAGTTCGGAGGCCAGACGCATTACCGGCCACTTCCGTCTGTGTCCCTTTTATTGTTTGTTATTGACCATCTTTAAAATTTAATAAAAAATGCGTAATCCTTCATCACTTGGGTCTGTTTATCTGGAATTGCATTTTGGTCGACCTTCGGAAATACGGCATACCTAATATATATAATCTTCGTTTTTACCTCACGGCCCACAGCGCACCTCAACCTTATTATTAGTAGCCTCTACGCCGACATTCCTTCACCCCAATCGTACTGCACACGACGGATGCAGTTCCAGACGAATTCCTGAGTACCGTAACAAATATACGCGGTTACATCAGTATGATATAAAGCCCCCAACATTCATGTATTAAATTGACAAAAATACGTTTTAAAGGAAAAGAATGGATTTTGAAGGGAAAGAATACGATATGAAAAAAATGATATTAATACAAAATTTGACTTACATGTATCTTGATATGCATTCGTACTAGATGGTTAAATGGCTTATTTTCTCTTTTGAATGCTAGAATTATATCTGTTTCACTTGAGAAAACTACGAAATATATGGGTTAGCATGTGTTTTCTTTCTACATCTTTCAGAACACATAAACCCCCTATTTAGCTCAATACAAAATGCCATTAATTTACATTTCTTTCAAAAAATTCAAAGCGAATTTGTTTGCTTGTTTTAAAAAATGTGAAAAGTCTTTATCTGTAAGAGCTTACCCTTTGATAAAGTTAGTGATTTTTTTTTAAAAATGTGAACAGTACAATGTTTATTACAGAAGTTTGTGTCACGTAAGAGAAATATTTTATCTGGTGGCCGCCAAATAATTGGAAAAAAGTACCTATGGGTCGGCCGAAAGATAAGTAAGATAAAATATCGAAATGGATTTGTATGTACAGACACTTGATGCAAATTTTTTTTATTGAGAACTTCTATAAAAAGAGGCATTTTCAATTATTGTTTTTGAAGAAAGGGGATAAAACAGTCGAGACTTTGAATTACATTTATAATTATAAAGGACCCGTTAGAATTGTCCAGTATGAAATTTGTCTATTTGGAGGTTACATGCTAAAATGAATTCAAGCGTGTAACGTTTACTACAATTGTTGTCAATTTTGCTGTTAATATATGAGACAATATATTCACACCGGAAAACTCTCTGGAGTATAATCTAAACAATAAGATATTTGGAAAACAGTAATTTAGTAGTAACTCTTTAAATTTTTATCGGATTTTCAATTTTTTTATGTTTATAGTTAAAAAAGAGGAAACAATTTCACAAACAAGGTTCGTCGGGTCACTGAACACCTTGCAAGGGTTTTAAAGGCCTGAATTGTGCTTAATATAAAAACAACAATTTTAAAATGCTAAGCTATGCTATGGTGTATGTTGTAAAAGTTATGGTTGAGCTGACTGTATGTAAACGGTCAATCTAGATTTGTTAACGTCAGTTGACAGGTTAAATGCATATTATACAGCTCAAAATTATTTTTATGTAAACAAGGATGGCGCCATCGTACAATTTTTGCAGACAGAAAAATAAAAAGTAAAATGACACTTTTAAAAGGACATACAACACATGTAACAAAAACATGGTACTAAATTTGTTTATATAATAAAAAAATGTGATCTGTGTACAATGCATTTAACTTTACAACTGACGTTAAAATATTGACTGAACATTAAAAATACCCTAGGTAAGTATGTTTATAGAAAAAAGCAGCCAAGGACAATCGTGACCATGTCCTATATTTAGCTTTAAGGTTAATAAGGATAATACTGAGGACCTTAATTCCTAAATATGTATATTATTTGGCTATTTTTATATTTCTTTCAAACAGATTTCATTTTACCGATTTCATGTGAATGGTGTTGAGAGATGTCCAATGAACGCTTCTGATTTTAAAAAAGCAGCGAGAACAAGAAACTGTACTGGAAACGACCGATATCTATGTGCTCCAGATAGAAACCTTTCAAGTCTGATTGAATTCTGCACGGACACAAAAAGATCCCTGTTCGAAAAAGGCAATTTTTTTTATTAGTTTTGAAATCATATTTAGAATTTTTGTTTTGTGACAATTTTTTTTTATAGATCAATAAATAAAATGAATAAGAGGATAGCATATAGTTTGCCAGATGTATAATGTAAAACATTTTTCAAAAAGTCAATCAATATTTGTTTCCTAAAATCAATTTCAAAAATTGTTAAAAGTATAAATTGCATAAATTAGATGTTGCTTTAATTGCGTGTGTATTTATAAACAAAGACTTATGACCCATTTCTGCTAAATGAAAGACAAATGAGAAATTGAAAACAGTTAAAACTGCATTGATGACTATTTTTCATATCAATGGTCACAATCAACATGTATACTGATATTTTGACAGGTAATTGTTTACGACTAGAGGGTACAGGTGACCTGAACCATCATCGCTGTGTAGAGAGATTTGTCAGTGGTTGTCCAACGGAGCCGTATGCCGATGATGAGATCTATAAGTGTACGTTTTCTTCGTTTTCAAAAAGTTAAAAAAAAAACATCTTTTTAGAATATAATTATGAAATATAAGTTAAAATCAAACACAATTATGTTGTTAATCTTTTTGACAATTTTTGACAATATAAAATTGAAATATATAAATAAAAGAGATTAGAATATATAGAACACTCCATAACTTTTTTTTTATAAATCAGATATTTGATTTTTCTGTTTAGAATTCAATATAATTTACATGTTTAGCTCAAAAAAATTGTAAACACAAGTGACAAATTTTGATAAATACAATAGGATGTTTTGCGCTTCCGGCTGTCTGTCTATTTATAAATATTTAACATTTTAAACTGTAACTTCTTTTTAAGCCCAAATATTTCATATAGACCATTTTAAATTTAAGATAAAATTGCTGAAATAATGGACACCAGACTTTTATATGTGTTTAAATGCTTAAACAGGTCATGTGTCGAAAAGACATTTTCCACAGTTATCACATCATCGCAAACCACGGCCATTATGTATATACTGCCGTGGTCGCATGATACGAGAGTATCTCGTAGTTCATAAAGTATGTTGACCAATTCGAGTAAAGCATATTCGGAAAATGACCTTAAATTTGACATTTGATTATCCAATCGCAGTTAATATAAAATATGTATTTTACTGCTGATGCGGTAACAGCTCACTGTGTATAGAATTAGACAGGTTTAAACATGACGTAACATATGATGCGTAAATATTTAACTTTACAAAACTTATTTTACTAGCAGCCATAGGTAGTAAGAGCTATGCAAACTCCTGACCGTGGATTGAAATGATGCAATACTCAGTAATCATTGCATTAGAAAACCCCAACAATTATGAAAGCTCTTTAATGGAATTCAAAATATCAATACCCTCTTAAAATGCACAAGAGGATATATGCAAATATCTACATTATAATAAACAGAATAACACGACGCCAAGAAGACACATCGCTCAACTGAAAAACGGTTACTGATTAATTTAACGTTGACCTAACAAGTATACATATGTATTAATGCACAAGTACATGTAATATTTTTGTTCACATCAAAGACCATATTTCAAAATATGATATTGTCAGAAAACCAGAATAAAAAAAATTAGATGTTGTCATTAGACAGCAATACCCGCACGAAGTGTTTGCCCCTAAATAACACTATCTTGTAACAGTTTTGGTCAAAACGAAGGCCACATTCTATTTCTGATAGTTTTTTAAAAAAATATGATTTTCCTAAAGGATGAAATCCCATCGCATAATACACATGACCGGCCCTTTAGGTACAACCTGGAGTTGAACCGTTTGCATGTGAATTGCAAATTCATCAATAGTCTTCACATTTCATGTCATAGAAAGTATAGGTCTACATTATTATTACAAACAAAATGCATCTTTCCCTCGGCGGTTGCCGGCACTAGGTTTGCTTTTGCGTGTCAACATCATCGGGTACTAGTTTTACCCAGCTCCTTGGCTAGATGGGTTTCACGTGGTGTACATGTACATGTACATGTAAAAATGTGTTTTTGATATGCAGAATAGGATTAACTAATATGCATAAACCTTTCTTTTGTGGTAATCAGCTTAAGGAATTCATAGTGTGCTCTACTTGGATTATTATTATGATGTTGACCAATATAGGTAAGTATAATACATGTAGTAGCACAATATTATGAGACACTGGTTTACATAAGTATTACTTTCACTTTCTAATTAAGTGATCTCCCTTTACAAGCAAACTGTAGCATCATCTTTCAATATTTAAATAAGATTATCATCGTTACCTTTCCTATCGCATCTGTACAGTTTCTGTCATTTTAATTGCAAAAGGTATTTTTTCATTTGTCAGCCTCACACTAATGAGTTGACCTCAGATTGACCCTGCAACATTTTTTATTAAACAGGTCCAGTACAGTCTCTTGATTAAGCTATATATCTTATAAGCTATATAGCTTAATTAAGCTATTCAGAATAGCTAAATAAAGCTATTGATATGCAATTTCTCACGAAATTTTTATTTTAAGAAATAGACAACAAACTAAGATTAACTTACAACACATATTCGTACCATTGACAATTGAAAAAGTAATCCTATTAGATATAGTTTTAACATTGCAGTTTTTGAGTACTTTTAAGCAAATTATATATTTCCATTGTTTGGGTAACTGGTCACCAGTTTGTGTGCATTGAGGCATGGATACGAATGATTTCTTCTCATTGTGCTGAATTATTACTACATATAATCGATTATCTTGTTTACCATAACTGACCTCCTTTATATTTCGTTCAAGAAGTAACTGAGTGGTAATGAATCAATTGCCCCAAAACGTTTAAACTAGTCTCTTATGGAGACAGGATTTGAGTAATCATTACATGCACTGTTTACAGAACAGTTCAAAGTTGAAAACTATCACTGCACTAAACGATTTTTATGATACAGAAAAAAAATTACACTTTTAAGAAAAAAGAATGACAAAATAGCTAAATCAAGCTACTCTAAATAGCTTCATAATGATACATGTATATTGCTTATTCAAGCTATGTAGCTAAATCAAGAGATTGTACTGGACCTGTTAAATTTGTGTATTACATGTAATTTAATAAGTGTAGAGACCTATCATGTTTAAATGAGTTATAATAGGGAGGTAGGGGTCTTTTTTTCCTAATGTATTATGATGCATCAAGTATAATGTAGGCCATGGCCCTATGGGACTGTTCTAATCAGTAATCTTGTTTACCATAACTGACATCCTTTATATTTCATTCAAGAAGTAACTGTGTGGTCAGGAATCAATTGCCGCAAAAAGCTTTTAGAACTTTTAAGTGCAAAGTATCTTAAGGAGATACACTTTGATGAGTAATGTTTACATTCATTATTTACAGAACAATTCAAAGTTGAAAACTATCACTGCACTAAAGTGCGATTTTTTATACATGCTGAAAAAATTACACATTTAAAAAAATGAATGACAAAATAGTTAAATCAAGCTACTCTGAATAGCTAAACAAAGCTATATAGCTTATTAAAGCTACATGTGTATAGCTAAATCAGGAGATTGTACTGGACCTGTTAAATTTGTGCATTACATGTAAATAAGTGTAGAGACTGTTCATGTTTAAATTAGTGATAATAGTGGGAAGGGGTCTTTTTATCCTATTGTATTATGATTCATCACATATATTGTAGGCCATGACCCTAAGGGATTTTTCTGACCCCATGAAACAGGAAAATACCAAATATCTTGAAAACTGTTGAGATCCCAACCACTAAACCATATATATTCTTGTCTCTAATGTCATTATGATGCATCAAATGGTGTAAAGTACATGAACTCCAGGAGTTGTCTTTAAACACACCCTTCTCCTCTGGAATAGGAAATGATGATATATTTTGATAACTTTTGAGATCCCCATCCCTACACCATAATATTTATTCTTGCTCTTTGTGTCATTGCGCATAAAATGGTATGTAGGTTATGCCCCCTTTGAGACACCCTAACTTTCCAGAACTGAAAATAATAAAGTATGTTATCTTATTCATATGTAGTGTTTGACCCATGTGGATAATTTCTATCCTAATGATGACCCTGCTTTGTTAAGGAGACTTTACAATCGCCCAAAATACATATACAATGTAACAGTTTTTTATCTTAAAGATTAAGAAGCCGTTTTCAATATCTTAATATGTGCATCTAGAGAAAACTACCAATGAAGAAGTTATTTAAACTGTACTGTACAAAGAACCTGGTTCACTTGTGACTTATTTTGGCCCTCGGATAGGGTAAAATTTCAAAGTTGTCGGAACAAATATCTGTGCATATATAAATACTTTCTGGTTTTACCTGTTATCAAAAATGTATAAGTACTTGTGATGGCCCAAGTGTATATGCTAAATAAATTGCGATAAAATGCCGTGGGAATGCATATTTCCGGAAAAATACACGAAATGCTGTGAATGTTTTGGAAATTTGGATAGGTCCGCATGAATTCACCATCGCCAAATTTTGTCATATTGAACAACTTACTTATCTTGAGGTGTATGCAAAAAATCGTGATGGTGATATTGTGCGGACCATGTTTATTTTTTAAAAAACCGTATTCTGATAACGTCAATATAACGTTATCGTGTATCAAAAATAACGTTAGATAAATAAATCGGATAAGTATAAATCATACTTAAAATGTTAATTACATTTAAACATTAAAAATTATGTGTATTAAAAATATTAAACATGAAAGGAAGACTAACTATATGTCCGAAAATCTTGTCTTATTGCATGCACAATCTACTTCCGCGTCTCCGTAGCCTAGCGACTTTAGACATTATACCAACTGAAGATGTCGAAGATACGATAACAAGTAATACATGGTATAATTCGCCAAGGATAGTTTTACATAAATCTTTTTCAAATTTGTAAAAAAAATAGCTGTTCATCGTGATTTTCTCAAATCACGGTAATTGGACCATAGAAAAACGTGAAATAACTTCATGCTTTGTATGGGGCTATCACTTGCAAATTACACAGTCATGTAGTTCTACCGACTGTATATTTATTTTACAAAGAAATGAAATCGTGTACATACACAATTATGTGTTAGGAAATTTAAATACTATTAGTGTAAGATTCATGCCTTTTAATTGTTTATTTACATTTATTTATGTAGGATAAACATAGTTAAAACAGTTTAAAGTTCACACATCGTACCTGTCGATGTGAAATGAATTTTACGCTTTCTGCAGTAGGATATTTTAATGCACTATGTAATTCAATTCGGATCTATCAGAGTTAGAAATGATAAGGATGTTGAAAAGTTTTTTTGTTAAATCTAGAATTGTATGAATCATGTAAACAGACGACACTTATGAAGTACATGCACCTATAAATTAGATATGACGTCACTGTAATATGACGTAAGTAATACAAAGACTTGTTAAAATTTCACCCAAACATTTAATCTTATATACGATGTTAATTATTCTGCGAAAATTTATACAAGTAGTTGGTTTTAAAATAGAAGGAAAACTATCTTTATTGTATAAATGACGCGGTCTTTATATTTTTTTTCTACAACTAGACTTTAACCTATGAACGCACAGGTTGTTGGATCAAGATCAACAAAATTTTAATTTTAAGTATAAGTTATGAAGTATTAGCTGATTAAAGTATTGTCGGAGTTATATACTTTTTACTACCTATCTCTCTTTAAAAAAAATTTCAAGAGATTTCCCCTTTCATGGGATGTATGGTCTTTAACACCCCATCCCAACCCCAACTCCCGTTTTCTCTTCTTATGGTTTAATAAAGTGGTTACCTTTTGTGTATGTGGGATGAATTCTATGCGGATGACCGCTAATTAATAGTCACCATTCAAAAGAAAGTTTCCAAAGCCAGTCTTTAATATTTTTCCATACATTTGTCAAGCGTCGATTCATTTTCCGATGTATGCCTGCTCCCCCCCCCCACCCTAAAAAAACCCATATGTTTTAATGTATGTTATGACTAATTAATCCCATGTTACTTGCAAACCCCAAATCTTGATATGCGTGTATTTATTTTTTCTATTCTTCGTCTTTATGTGTTTAATAATTTATTTTTATTTCTCAATGTATTGAATAACAGCAAGGTCATATGCAAAACTTGTAAAGTTCTTTAAAGCTGAAAATCTATCGGACGAAATCTAAGATGCAAGGGCAATTTTTTGAGCCATCTACATAAACGGAAAATTCCCAATTTTACAGCATAACGAACTCCTAATATAAATATACGGTAATGAATTTTCTTTGAGATTTGAGCCACACCTAAGTAAATTCTAAAATATATCCTGGACTACAATTTACTCCATACTCTATCTAACTCTCTCAAAACAATATTTCAAATGTAAAGTAATTTTCCATATCTAATCGGTCAAAATGACGGGTAAATAAATATAAAAACTACCAAATCAAGAAGTTAACATTTTTACAAGCAGGATTGAATTTTTGCAAACACCTTTAATTGGATTTAACAAATCGATTCACATTTGACAAGATCTTAGCAAATTGTAAGGGTAGGCTAATTAACGAAGAATTTTAAGATGAGTAACTTACGAAAAAGTCTCAGACAGCTATTTATTTACATCTATGATTTCCAATTTATTGTTCATCGAAAAACTGTTTTAATTTCATTAATAAAAAAATGATAACTAGCATTTACATACATCTAATATTTTTTTCCGAAAGTTTTTATAGTTATTATTTTTATACAATCGAACTATGCTTACGTTTTCAACGCAAAGAAATTAAAGGTAAAGAGTGGAGATTCGGGGGAATTTTCTCTTAGACTACTTATAAATTGGTCATTTTTAAATATTGTTTTGTATCTTTTGTTTGAAAGCCAAATATATATGGACCTGTGAATATTTATTCAGACCGGTAAATTTCATCAAATCACCGGTCCACCTGACTAGTAATTTTTTTTTTATCTTTCTTATAATGCCTGGCACCGAAAAACGATAATATCCCCGTGTATTATACAAAAAGAGAGCAAAGTTCAACGAAAGAAGAAAAAGTTGCAAATAATAAAAAATATGGAGGGTAATCGTGTAAAAAAATCCAGACATGTAAACTTGAAGTTAGAATATGCAAT
Source organism: Magallana ariakensis (assembly GCA_020458035.1). Classification (NCBI taxonomy): domain Eukaryota; kingdom Metazoa; phylum Mollusca; class Bivalvia; order Ostreida; family Ostreidae; genus Magallana; species Magallana ariakensis. The sequence continues at coordinate 35,072,905 of CM035812.1, forward strand.
CGTGTTCATGCGCGGATCCAGAAAATTTTTCCAGGGGAGTCCGGTACCCCCCGACCCCCCTCCCCTCTCTAGATCCGCGCATGGTGTTGGTGTGTGAGCTGTGTAATTCTGATCGTATAACCTATAAAAACCCGGGCATAAACACTTCAAGATTTGACTCTGTTCCTTTATATTAAGCACATTTTGCAACTTAATTGTTTTTGTTAGTTAATTTAATCTTCAACTTTGCACATTTGTAATTCATAGTTTCTGCATTTGTTTCTTCATCATCGGATATAGCACATCTGACATGTTACAAAACAGCAAATGTAAAGTTTACAAGTTTGTCGAATTTTGACATGACCTTACATATGTATATGGCAAATGCTTGGTGTGGGGGAAAAGGCTTGCCGTAATCGCCGGAATAGACCAAAATAAGCATAATATTCAGTTTAACTGTGATAATAAACGATACTATTTTCTTTGGTTAGAGAATATTATTTTGAGAAAAAAATATTGAGGTTTGATTCAAGAATAGGTGAATGTATGTAAAAATCTGTGCCCTGGTACACCGGTGTGACGAAAGCGCTACTTTCTGTAATATAATTCCCATGGTATTATACGATAAGGGTTAACATTTACTACAAAAAGAAATGTCTAATAACGCTTTAATAATTTGACATGTAATTTAAACTGGAAAGTATAAGTTGAATACGTAAGGCGGAAATGAAAGGGATCAATATTTTTTTTTTGTATATAATATGCATATCAATAATCTCACCGAAAGAGAAACATAAAACTCGTATGATCCGTAAAACCCGAAAGGACTGAATGCATCACAAGATAGAATTGTCTACCGGTATTTTCTATCAGTGTTATCTGAAATGATTTTCTCTGAAGATTTTTAAAAAACAATGTATATACGCAAATTCAAAATGAATGCAGAATGAAAAAGTTATGCCGGTGTCTCGAGTATACATACTGCGCAATTTGTATGCATGCGACGTTATCATAAAGAATAATGACGTCATGACGTTTCTGGTGTACCTGACACGAAAAACAATGGTATTTTTCAACAGCTCTATACTGAAAACTATTAATGCTAGGATATAAAATTAAGCTGATTCTCAAAGGGCGTTTCCTAGACTATGTTTGGAAAACATATGATTAAATTTTGAGGCGGGGCCGATTTTGACCACAAGTGAACCATGTTCTTTATACTGTACAAATGTAAGACTTAAGAGACTCTGAATCTTTAGAACCAGGTGTGATTGGAAGGGGGTGGTGGTGGTGGAGGATAATTATTAAATTTTAACCATTTATTGTTAATAAGTTTAAATTGAATATTAGTTATTGATCCCCAGGTAGAAAATAAAACTTCTGATCATATCTCAATAGAACATTTGTCATTTATGCAAAGTGTAAATGTATTTTTTTGTAGAAAAAACATTTTACCAGTTTATAAAACTTTTTAGAACGAAAATTATATTTTGATTTTAATTGACCATTCGACAATTATGAAGAGTGTAAATGTAAGTTTTTTCTTATTTTAAGAAAGAAAGAAATGTACTTTAAAAAAAACAAAAACAACAACAACTCATCATTTTATTTACTGTTTAAGGAGGAACAAACGTTAATTTTCTGGTACTATTTGACAACCTGGAAAAAATTAAAATTTTTAAAACCTTATTGCTCATCTATAGGACAGCCCCTGTCATATCCAAAGATAAGATGTGACTATTAATTACATCATCAGCGGAATTCTGGGATCAAAGTTTTTTTTTTAGAAGTGATAAACGTCAACTTTCTGCTACTATTTGACTCCCTGGACATTTAATATTTTAAAACCTTATTGCATATCTACAGGACAACCCCTGTGATATCCCAAGAGATAAGGTACCTACTGCCTAAGTTGTAATCATATTACATATAAATCAATCATATTCTAGTAGATCATTTATCTACTGCAAAAAATGTTGACGTTTTTGAAACCAGACTTTTTGTAAAAAAAAACCCGTCATTTTTCAGCCACTAATTAACCCCCAGGACAAAATTGAAAATTCCGAAACATTATTGCGCATTTATAGGACACCCCAAAACATATTCCAAGAGATGATTTGTCTACTGTTGAAAATGTAAGAGGAGTTCAAGAAACCAGGGTTTTTGTGAAAAAAAAGTATCATTTTTTACCAATTATTTGACTCTCAGGACTACCAGAAAATTTTTAGAAACTTTTTAGAAAACAACATGACACCTTAAATAAAACTCAAAGAGTTCAGTTTGTTGATTTATAAGATGTAAGAGCAGTTTGAGAAAGTAAAACGAGACAGACGGCCGGCGGACGGGGAAGCAACAATATACCCGAACTTTCTTGAGAAAAATCTTTATCTTCCTAAAAACGGGCTTAAGAAAATTATCAAATATTCCCTGTAACAATCAATTTTTGAAAGCAAGATCTCAAACTATGTTTTGAAATTTAATTAAATATTTCAAAATATTCCTGAAAATGAAATTGTATGTGTCCTAAAGACAGAGAATATGCTTCCTTCCTTACAGTAAAATTTGTGCTGCATTGCTTTGCTGCAAATATTGATGTTTTAGTTGTTGAAGGCTACATAAACAAATGAATATTTTGATTTGAAACTGATGCACAGCACAAGTGATTGAATTATTAATTCAATATAGTAAAAAAAAATAAATAAATACGAACAGTGATTTTTGAATTTGAACACTGGTATTAAGCAACTGACCGTTACTGCAGTAACTGTCATCCAACATGGCAATAGGCATGAAATGTTTAGGTCAATAAATTGCTTCATTTAAATATGATTCTAAATTTCTAACCTTTGACGTTTTGAAAATTATGATCATAAAATTATGGAGCGATAACAGGGCATACCTGTGATAAGAGATGAAGTAGAAATACCTTTTCATATGTTGTATGATAGAAAAATCTACCATTAATATTTTGATATCTTTTTAAAATGGAAATACTGACTCATCTTGATTAGCGTGAATAGCTTTGCAAGTTTATATTTTAATACTTGACGCAGTATCGATTATTTTTTTTTTTAGATCTACTTAAAGTAAATTATATATACTAGTATATATATAATTTCTTGAAGTAAACGGTCTCTATTTCTTTACTTTGTGTCAGTAATTGACATCGTCAAGTTTTAAAACACCCCAAGCATTTGAGTTCCGTGACATATTAAGGCATGCTACCGCGTCGTATTGTGCTAATCGTGTATATAAAAATGTAGATGACTAGAAAGTTATAGATTCATGATGGTCAAGTTATTGACCTGATAATTATATGGCTGTTAGGGTCATTGATTCATTGCCATGGTGGTTGACGGTTCGCTTCGGTTGACAATGGTTTCTCATGGGTGTCAATTTCAACTGTTACCCTCCCAAACAGGCACCATTTATATAATAAAATATAGAGAGAAAAATTAAAAGATCTTTTTAAAACAAGAATAACTATACCAAAGGGTCTAGATATTTTGTATTTGATTAGATAAAACTGATTTGGTAAGAGCTATGACTTTTTTTGCTCTATTGAGCGATTCGGCCCTTGGGCCGCTGTTTTACAATTATTTTCAATTTATTATAGATCCTGCATGTCTGGAACTAAACTTAGAATTTAATTGCTTTGTCGCTGATACGAATTGCCAAAAGAGGTACTTGTAAACATATTTTGTCAGGAAATAATGAGATTGTGTGTATTAATACAGCTTTTATATTAAATTTTGCGTAATTATTTTCAGACTTTTGACTACAACGGACAACTATTTTAATGATTCTAAAGATGGAGATGTCTTAAAAAATGCAGAACCAGAAACATTCGATGGACCTATCAAACTACAAATTATCATTGTCATCGTGTATGGTTTCCTCTGCGTAGCAATTTTGACAGGATCAGTTGCGATTTATATTTACGAAAGAGAAAAATACAGAAACGGTAATAACGGGTAGTTCGTAATTCTTTTTACAATAATTCGATTATTAACAGAAAAAAAAATAGAAATAAGATTAAAATGTTGCAAACTTGTATCAATATGAAAAGAGAAAGGAAAGGGAACATTATTAAAATAGAATCTTAGGAAAGCACCATGTGTTTATCATTGAACATCAAGGACATAATTTATTAAACTGCTCTTAAAAATCCTCGTATTTTCTCGGCAAATTTGAAAAAAATGATCCTCATAAGGGTTTATTTTTTACTCAATGAGTCCCCTGGTTTTACTCAGGTTTGACGGAATCTTTAAAAAAAAATTAATAATTTACTGCTTCTCCGAGATATGCCGTAAAGACCCGAGACCTGCAAGTGAAATCAATACAACAAATTATACATGTCTTTATTCAATAATATATAGTTTACAAATAATTATTTTAGGGAACATTTTTTATTAATAAATTTAGAAATCTAAATTCACCCATGTTCAATTTACTCCAGTTTACTCATAATAGATAAAACTCAGCCCCTAAGATGTCCTTTTTTACTTATTATAATAAGATCCAATCAAATGATATAAATAATATTTCCTTCCATATGATTTCATGTACAAAAAGTGCCGAAAGTCCTTCCTAAATTCATACCGTCACGCACATTCTTTCATTTAGGTAGAAGTCGCAAAAGCGATGTCAGAAAATGAATATTCTCGCTTATTTATAAAAAAAAATAAAATGCTTAAGAATCAATTTGCAGTTTCCAAGAAATACTTTTAGCTAAACACCACGAGTAAATGCCAATGAACTTAATGTTCTTCTTTAAGTATGTTCTGAAAATATTGTGTCAACAAATTTGAAAAAAATCTATCGCACCTGTAAAGTTTGCTTTGATAAGAATTTCTATTTCTATATCTTTAAGCTATTATGATTGTTTTCTACTGAAAAAACTACAGGCAATTGTGTTTGTGATAAAGTTTATCTCATGGTATAATAATAACAACACAAGATATATTTGTATCACAACGTAACTCCAAATTTCGTTATAAATGGCCTCTTTCGTGAATTACACTTATTTTTGCTTTCAAAGAAAACGCAATAGAATATTGCATACTACTATTCGCATGAATTCTTCGATAATTTATCTTTAGTTTGTATCTGTATATTATTGCTCAATATTGCTCACTAACTGGAAATGTCGTTTCACACTACGAAATTGCTATATATATATATATATATATATATATATATATATATATATATATATATATATATATAGACAGAATGCAAAAAATACATCCAAACTGTTTAAAAAAAACCAAAATGCTGTGCTAGCGTATTGCAAAAATCATACAAGGTAATCAATTAACTACAATTCAAAAAACTAAACCTTTGTAAGGGGGGGGGGGGGTATGAAATTATTGTTTTACTTTGATATTTAAATGTTTATTTAAAAAGAAAATTATTCTGTGATTTTGGGGTATTGAACGGGGTGCTTTTGGTATGTAAACATGCGACTTATACCACTACGCTAAGTAGGATATATTTTTTAGTAACATTTTATCTTTAATTAAAGAAAATACATTTATATTTTTGACTGATTGTTTTGTAATATCATAGATAAGCATTCTAGGTAATTCTTGCTTGAGCTTACATGTACTTTCATTACTCGAGAGAAAGACAGAGAACTAAGATGTGTCACAGTAACTACTTTGAAAGCAAACTTGACCATCACAGTGCTCCTTATTCAGGTGTTTATTTGTTTATTGCTTTGTTTATTGAAATGATAGTACGTGAGTGTGTAAACAAATTTTATAATTTAATAATATTAAAATATGCAAATTTTTATAAAGATGTTAAATGAAAAACAGATAAACCTGTATTTATGAGACAAAGGAATAAGGGTACATTGATCTATATACATGAGTATTAAAGAGTAATACTAATTGTATAATAATATTTACATTGTATATTGCAAGAGTGATAAAACAGTTTATATTAGCTCACCTGAACCGAAGATTCAAGTGAGATTTCGTGATCACTGCTGTCCGACGTCCGTTTGTCCGTTCGTCTGTTAGTCTGTCCATCTATAATTTTTTCCCATTTTTACTTCTTCTCTATAATCCCTAAGGCCAAATAAAACCATACTTGGTACAAAACGTCCTAAAGGGAAAGAAATTCTTAATTGTTAAAATTAAGGGCAAACCCCTTTTAAATGGGAGATAATTGCGAAACAGTGAAAATAGGGTGTTTTTTAAAAAAAAATCTCTTAAGAGCCACTGCACCAGAAATGCCAATATTTATATCAAAGCTTGTAAATATAGTGAAAATTCTAAAATGTTAAAAATAAGACCCCCTGGGCTAATAGTGGCCCCAAAAGGGGTTCAAAGTTCAATATAGAAATATATGGGAAAATGTTTAAAAATCTTCTTCTCAAGAACTACAATGGTACAAATTGTAAGATTATTATGCAAGCATCCTCAAATAATGTAGATTCTACATTGTTAAAATCATGACCTCCGAACTAATACTGGGGCCCCAAAAGGAGTTCAATGTTTAAGATAGAAATATATAGGGAAAATGTTTGAAAATCTTGTCAAGAACTCTAATGCTACAATTTTAAGATTAAAGTATATAGGGAAAATGTTTAAAAATTAAAAATTTAAAAACTGCAATAAAATGATAAAAAGAACTGTTGTTCAGGTGAGCGATGCGGCCCATGGTCATCTTGTTTCAATTTTAGGAACAGTCAACTTAATGTATGTAATGTTAATGTATACTGATAAATGGAAATACATTCAGAGTGTAAAACCTTATCTAATAGATAAAAGCTTTGTTTTACCTATTGTAATCTGCGATATTCTCCACTTTTCGTAAACCCCATACACAGTACAGTACGTTGTCAAATGACGCACATTTTGTCGGCCCGATACCTGGCTCCAGGATCATGAAGCAATTTTAGACTTAAGTCAAAGATTGTATACTGTCTTAAAATTTCTTGATGGAAAACCTGACAAAATTCAAAAATTTTCAAAATTCATGCTATTAAAAGTGTCTTGATATAAATTTGTTAATTACAAATCTCAATGGTCATAGTATGATCAACAATAATTTTATAACTGACTGAAATTTTGACTTAAGTCTGAAATTGCTTCATGATCCTGAAGCCAGTACATTTCAGTTCATGGTGTGAAATGACTTTTCTAGTCGGTATGCAAAGTGTTTGAATACTGTTTATGCAGATATAAGGCATTAAATGTAAGCATGTTATACTGATTTTGTAGATAATTTATAGTAGAACAAAATGGTAGTAAGCATTAACCATTGCGTTCCGTCTAAAAGCTAACATGTTTACGATTCACGGAAGAGTTATGTCTAAGACACGATATAGCATCGATCTCAATGATATCGACGACATTGTATTAATTGTATTAATATCAAAAAACTAATTTCGATAATATAAAACGCATATGCATATCTGCTTTATCTGTATAAAGCATTTTATACATTGTGTCGATATTGCATCGATATCAATTCACCATCGTTAAACACCATGATTATAAAGACTTTATTTTGCATATTTTTATATTTAAACAATTCAAAAATGAGTTATTCGTACTTCACGTCGATATCGTCAATATCGACGATATCGTATCGAGATCGATTCGCATATGTACACAACTGACGCTATTAAGATACATTTCATTTGTGCTAGGCATTTCTTTATATTTTATTGATATTGACAATATATATATATATATATATATATATATATATATATATATATATATATATATATATATATATATATATATATGTGTGTGTGTGTGGAATTTATAATCTAAAATACCATCATTTATACGCTATTAGGCATTGCTGTTGTTTTACATTACCTTGGTGTCGATCTCGACGATATCGTATCGATATTAATTTACATGTGCATTACGTAATCAATTACATTGGTCCTTTGTTCAAGGCTAATCTATATTTATGTCGATATCGACGATATCGATATCATCCTACAAAATTTTTATAGCATCATTTAGACGTTATTTTGCAGTAATATTGTCCTACAGTCAGTTCAAGCATATCTTTTACAACATGTACCATAGCATAGCATAGCATTAAAATCACATAGCATAGCATTGGAATCTCATAGCATAGCATTGGAATCTCATACCATAGCATACAATCTCATAGAATCTCATTCGTCATAGCATACCATAGCATACCATACATAGCATACAATATTATTTTAACTCCGTTTTAAATGTTTTAATTTGAAAGAATAAATTTTCACATTGCAGATTAGTAGTAAACTTTGGCTTCTAATCATTTTATTTCGAAATATGCGGAACTCTTCTGTGTATGGAGGCGATTTTGTTGAAATATCATAGCATAACATAGCATAGCATAGCATACCATATCATTAGGTCCTTCATTTCAATTTCTCATAGCATAGCATACAAATCTCATAGCATTGCATTGAAATCTCATAGCATATCATTAAAATCACATACCATAGCATAGCATGAAATTGTAAAAGATATGCATGAAATGACTGAACCTTGGTGTCGATATCGACGATATCGTTTCGATATAAGTTCGCCTATGTTCACAACTGAAGTTTTCTGTTTTTAACTTTGATATCGTCGATATCGTATCGATATCGATTCGCATATGTGCACAACATAATCAAAACTACCGACATTTGTACAGGGTTTATCTATATATTTGTCGATATCGTGTTTGTTCTGCAACTTAACAGTGTCTGTCGATATTGATGTCCATATCGTCATTTTGTGTATGATATTGGCGATATCAACAATAAGGTTGTTCATGGACATGGATTCACGTAAGGGGGTATTCCATCGAATTCAGAGTTAGGTACCTTATGTTGTATTAAACATTAGATAATTAGATACAAATCACTATCTCAGTCAAATGTGCTTTTTTTATATCCACACAAGTGGCTGAATGTGGATACTAAGAATATGTAATCTACGTTCATATCTTCTTCTGAACAATATTTTGATTATCAAATGAATATTTAAAAAGAATAAAGTTGTTGCTAGTTTTATTAGTATAAATCAGCGTACTTTATCACCACGTGTCATAATACATATTACATTTTTTTGTCAAGGAACAACATACTATATATTTTTTTAACACACACTTTTTATCATGTAGACTTTATCTATTTTAATAGGTAAATATCTTGATGACAAAAAGTATGAAAATGAACAGAAAGGTGAAGATGAGAAGAAACTGAGAGAGTTTTTAAGAAGAGAGAAGATAACTGTTCGCCATGCTAGAGGCATTATAGTGGGATGCAGTGGTGCTGGGAAAACAACACTTCTGAAAAGATTGGCAAATGCTAATTATAATGATCTTAAGAATATAAAGTCAACATGTTTATTAGATGTCCATGTGAACAAGTTCGTGTTGACAAAGGAGGAAAAAATGATTCCAAGTAATTTCTTTTTTAATATTATATGATGATATATTTTTATTATATAATATTTTTTTAAAAAAAAAGAAAGAAAGAAAAAAGATATATATATATATATATATATATATATATATATATATATATATATATATATATATATACACGAGGGTCAATAAAAAAAAATACGAGGACAATGTGGCTGTCTAACATATATTTTTCATTAAAGTCATAACTAACAGATTAATTTATGCAACAAAACTTATTTTATTGCTATACGAAGTTTAATTCCATTTGATGAAAAAATAGTTTTATTAAACGATTTTAAACACAGCATGTTTTGTCACCACGGCAAACGGTAACGTTGAAAACATGACGTCAAGATGACGCACGCTCAGTTAATAGAAATATCCAATCTTTATATCATCCTGAGTCTTTTGTGCTTTTCCCGATACAATTTAAATCGGCACTATATAACTTGATATCAAATTTGTTCACATTTATTCGAAAACCATAAGTTAGATGCTCGAAGTTTACTTTTTTTACCGCATGTCTTTTCGTTTACAGTAAGAAAATCCCGGATGTAAGATGACGTTGTTTATTCTTTTGATAAAATATTTATAGATATTCTACTCTCTTTTGTACTGATTGATGTTCAACATACATTTACTAAAACCCCCACAAAATGCGTTAGAGTTAAACAAAAATTGGCAAATAAATTTTGTCATTTTTTTAACCATTGATCATTTTCACAGTTTTTATCGGCTTTTCCCCCGAGTTAGATCCATACTGTTTATACTTTTAGTTGCGCCGTGACGTCCGGCGACGTCAATGTTTTTAGTCAATTTTAAAGAGGACTATATGTCTTTAGTTACTGATATCTGTTCAACAAATCTATATATCCTGTAATTATTTGGTACATAGAATATCATGACAATTTTTAATTTTAGTTTTCAATTTCAGTTAGTTTTAAGCTCACTTTATGGAGATATTACTTTCAACATAATATGGTTTATTGCTGACAGAACACAAAGTTTGACCGTGCGGCGTGACCTCATTTTTGCAGGATTTGATTCTAAATAATTGTTAGAAATAAAGGAATATATGAACCTTTTTGATATTAAATTGTTTGAAACAATTGCTAAATTATGTCTACCTAATTTAGCAATAATATGACGCTAAATAACATATCTATGGCTAAAGTCTTCGTATATTTTGATTGACACTCGAATATATATACAAAACCTCAGATCATTTTCAAGTAACCGAAGTCACCAAGGTGATCTTATTTTATAGTCCCTAGAACGATATATTGCCAAAATTTTGCGTTCGTTTACCATTTGCTTACCGGTTATTTTTAATTATGCATGCTGAGCGTTCATAGTTAGCAGTTGTGCACTCTCTGTTCACCTACCATTCGCACTCACCATTAATAAAGCGCTTAGAGTTTGCTCAGAGTGTGTTAATATGCGCTGATATTTTTTCAGTAATTTGTCACTGATCAGAGTTTTTTTGTTGTTTTCATATGGAGAATCAAGCGTGTTATGAACGTGTTATCTTACAAAACTCATCAAATTCAATATTACAATGCATTTGCTATGACACTAGAATATTAGCAGGCATGTGTATAATATTCCTATTGATTGCTGTTTGAAGAGAAGTAAACAAAACCTTAAGCACACTATGTGTTGCATTATTACACATAACGAGTTTGCAGGAGTTACTCTATATTCTGTAATGGTACAAAAGTGTGTTTCGATAAATCTGTATTTTTTCGAAAATGCGATAAGAAAATTAATTGAACACAATCAGGTATACCGATCTTGTCAGATAGGTTTGGTAACTGTTTAACAGTAATTTATAATAACAATAAAAGGAAAGTTGTAAAATAAAATGTAAATAAAATATCATTATGCATACTTATTCATTTCAGTGTAAATCCTTAAAGTTAAAACACACCACCACCGAATTCACATTGTCGTTAGATAATGCATGTCAAAAAGTAATTGATTGGTTGAAACGATATCAATATCTGTAAAACGTTTACGTGATTTACATGTAGCGAACTATTTTCCATCGTTACACTTCTAGAAATGGCTGTTGATTAACAGTAATACAGTTGTTTTCTAGATGCAAGACAGTATTAAAACTTTTGTATACAGTGTAACGCAAAATAAAAAATATAATATACGTTTAAAAAGATGAACTTTGAAAAACCATGTGATATCTTACTTACAACATTCAATTCGTGTACGCTCTTTTGAAAGGGCAACAAAAAAGCAATACTGTGTATTAACGTAGTAATTTTAACTACCTGAAAATCGACGAGGTTCCTGTTCTCCTCAAAATTGTCACTCGGCAATCTTTATATCATTCGCATCACAAATATAAATGACCCTTTCTATTTAACTGTAAAATGTCATCTGTTCAGTATAACAATAACATCATATTTCGTTACAATAGTTATAGTTAAACTAGCTATTACGAAATACCATATACATTGGACTTCGTACATTTTGAGATAAATTAATTTGAATGAATATGTTGTACTAGAAACACTATAGTACTATAAATTTCAAATATCTCTGGCTTACATTAATTATCACATGTCACCTCGGGCGATTGATCTCACTCAATGAAATCGAAACGCATGGGAGCAAATTACTTTATCATTAGTACGATCAAATAACTTCTGTGCAAATTAATCGTCTTACTCGACTTATCGTCTACTTTAATGAACTTTCTGAGAAATGCCTGATAGGCGTTGTCCGTTTAAACTCACGTTTTAGGTCTAGTACGAGGGTCAATAAAAGACTTTCACCATAGCTACATGCATTTTACCTAACGTCGTAATAATTATAAATTTGATAGACATAATCTAAATTCAAAAAATTAAATATATTCCTTTATTTTCAAGAATTATTTAGATTTCAATCCTGCAAAAAAGAGGTCACAGTGAAAATGTGTGTTATGTCAACAATAAACCATAAAATGTCGAAAAGAATATTTTCCTAAATTGGGCTTGAATCCAAATAATATTGTAATCTCAAATGAAGTATGGTCATGTTATTATAATACCAAATTATGACGAGATATATTGTATCGTTGAATAGTAATGAGTTATATATTAAATGGGCATAGTCACAATTTTGGTAAAATTATATTTTTCTGTTCTTATTGTTTACAATGCTTTAGGAATGCATTTTTAATGATCAAGTGAAATTTGGGAGTCAGCCGTAGAGTTATAAGGAAGATACAGGGCTTACAATTCTTTGTCATGTAAACAAGGTTCGTGCCGTGTTTTTGTTTATATAGGTTCAATATACCAGTAAAAATTCTTGTTCAAGCTGATTTGTCTATCTTCTTATTCATTTTAAGCATAAATAAACAGTTCCTAACGTTAAACACATTCATTTTAGGTCTAAAACTGGAGTTCTCACTTCAACATAAAAAATGTAATTAAACAAAAGCTTTGTTTACATAGAAAAAAATTGTAAGCTCTGTAACTCGCTTATAACTTAACAAATGACACTCAAATTTTGGTAGCCTATTAAAAATGCCTTACTGAAGCATTGTAAACATTAAAATCGGAAAAATATTTTTTGACCGAATTCGTGACCATGCCCCTATAAAGACAGATAATCCTCTTTAAAACTGACTGAAAACGTTAACGTCGCCGGAGGTCACGGCGCAACGAGAGCTACAAACAGTATGGATTTTTAACTCTGAAAAAGCCTATACAAACTCTGAAAATGCTCCTTGGTGGAAATAATATGTCAAACACTAATTATTAGCACTTTTGTGTTTAACTGTAATTCATTTTTTTGGGTGTTGTGGTAACTGTACTTTGGACATTAAACGGCCCGAACAATTAGAATATCTGTTAATATTTAATCAAAATATCAAATAACGTCATCTGACGTTAAGGATTTTTCCTACTTTAAACGAAGAGACATACGGTAAAAAAATGAAAACTTCAAAGAACTAACTTAGGATTCGCGAACAAATTTGAACAAAAAGGAAGTCAAGTGATATAGTGTCGTTTTAAATAGCAAAGTGAAAAGCACAGTATACTCAGCATGATATAACGATTGGGTATTTCTATTATCTGTGCGTGCAATATCTTGACATGTTTTGCGCCGTGGTGATAATACATGCTTTAAAATCTGGTAACAAAAATATCTTTTCATCAAATCACTGGATGAAAAATCCAGTTTCAGCAAAACTGAAACTATATGGAAACCTTGCTGAAACTTGAAGTTGAAGTTTCATGTATAGTTTCCGCAATGCGGAAACCATTATATCGATTCAGCAAGTATCCGTTAGGTTTCAGTCAGCAGAAACTTAAGTCTAAGATTACTGATGGTTTCCGCAATGCGGAAACCAATATTGAAATGTATGAAAAGTTGTGTAAATTATTATGGACATATCAATCAGTTTCAGCACATTTCCGCTAGGTTTCAGCATGCGGAAACTTTAAGTTAAGATTCCAAATGGTTTACGCATTGCTGAAACTATTACTAAAATTGATTTGATTTCAAAAGTGATATCAATTATTTTCAACAGGTTTAATTCTAGCCTAATGATCATGAAGCCGAACATGCTTATATGTACAGTTAGTGTAGGTTTCAGCGTGACTGAAACTATATGTATACATGTTACTATCTTTAAATGTGGAAAATAAGGCGATTAACAAATTTACTAAGTAATTAATTGAATGTGAAAAGAAAAACTGATGTCTGATCTTGTTTAACGATGAAATCATTAATCTTAGGTACTCGGGCACGTATATACATGTGTATACATTCTTTGTCCATGTGAACTCCTCTTTGTGATTTTCCTGTATATTCTGTGTGGATTGCAGGGTTTTTCTGTCAGGAGTGAACAAAAGACTGTTACATAACATATACACGGTACTAAGCATGAGTTTATAACTGTAGCCCGGCAGGGATTTGTTTTTCAATATGTGTGTATCTGAGTTAGTAAAACTAATTAGTAAATTATAGTTATTTGTAAAATAAATCTCTAGCTTGTTGTATATCGCATACATTGTATGATGAAGTATTTTACTTACACTCATTTACTTAATATACCTATTTTGTAAGACTCCTTCTTAAATCCTTTAATTATCAACTTAAGGTAAAGTCGTTGTAACTGCTACATTATTACAAACCATACCAAATAATCGTACAACCTGAAGTTTAAAGTTAATTCATTTTTTTTTAAATATCACGCCAATACATGTACACAGAAAAAAACATTTTATAAGTCTACAGTTGATAATGATATTAAGTAAAAACCACTTAGAGTTTGTTCCTAATATAATAATTGTTTATTTACATGCATTTTAGACTTTACTACATGTATATACATGTATGTGTGACTGTATCATGATTCGTGTATTTCTATACTTAATGTATTTACTTTCTGTACTACGGTTAACACAATCATTGATATATGTTTATGAAACAAGCACATGTTTCTGTAATAAGATATAATAAGCATTAATTATAATTTTACTGAAGTTATACTTTATATTACAAAATCAGTTTAAAATCCAGCACTAGTCATGTAGTGCAGGTGATTTCAATCCCATTTTTTTAATTTGATGATACATTCGTATACATTTGATATAGAAAGTATACCAAACACTTTTAGCACAGAACAGCTACTGTCTATGTCAATTAATACTTCCTAAACCTATAACATGTAAAGTTATGAATTTAAAATACTTATTTTATTCATATGTAGGGGTCAAGTTCCAATAAAATTTGTCAAAATCCATTGACGTAATTAATGGTTTGCAACATAATCTGTTATTGACAATTTTATATTTGTTTATATATCAGTCACACATGTACGTCTTACTTCCCGGCTTGTTTAATGTTTAATGCTTTTGTATTTTGTAAGTATTTTTAACGTACTGTTCATCGTATGACCAAGCAGTGCACATGTGTAACTGTAAAATAATTGCCTTCCATTCATCGTAGTTGTAAATTGACCGTACGGGTGAACCCTGTTAACCAGCCCACAGTCATGACCCCCGTTAATTGATCGGCATCTAATTATACTTGTGATTTCTGTGTGTTCATGCGGAACCTGCTCTGTGTTGAACTTTATATTTTCACACCTCTATATTTTGAATAAGACAATGACCGTGCTTAGGATTGCGGTGAAAATTGGACAAGTCAAGATTACCTTGTCAGTAAACTATATATGGCTCTATCATATTAAGTTTGGCAAAATCATCAGAACATGTAAATAAATAATAGTTAAAGACAAAATCTGAAACATATGGCTCATTAGAATTATTTTAGCATGTTTAATTACATAAAACATTTGTAAACAAACGGTCGGCCATTTTTTTTGTTAATCACGTGTTACAACCGTAACAAAACCACCCCAATAATTTGTCGTATTTAACCAGGAAATATTGACTCCAACAGTTCCTATTTAAAATAAATATATGTAAAAAGTATTCTACTCAGTAAAAAGTGATAATTTTAATTAAACATTATTTATTTTAAACTATCCCATGATGCACTTCTCCAAGATTTAGCGGGTTCTGATTGGTCAGTATTTTATAATCCTGAGCGAAGGTTGAAATGGACAAGAAGGTGCTGTTGTAAAATGAAGAATTGAGAAACATGAATAGCCTCTACAACAAGAAGATAATACAGGAACGAAGAACTTATATCAAGGTACTTCAATCACAATATAGATACTTCCAATAACATTTTCAAGGCTCTTAATTGTCTCTCATTTGTAAACGAGATCTCGCGCAATCAAATCAAAATGGCGTCATTTTTTTCAAACTTGGTTCGGCATTTCAATTTTTATTACCGTATCTCTTTAAAATATACGTTTTGACCAAGTTAACCATTAACCAAGTTTATATGCATGATACTCAAGATAAAGTTTCTTAGAATATCCAGGGTATACGTATACATGGTATATATAAACGTCCCTGGAATATATGGATGCTTGGTTGGTAAACAAGACGAACAATGAATCTTTTTCACACATTACACAATTTACAAACTCTAAATGTAACGTACGTAAGTAAAAAAAATTATTATTTAATAAATCCGGAAAATGAAATCTTTCACGTTTTTCTTTTTTTCAGCATTGACAGCATACAAAGTAAATGTTTCCGGTGATTAGTTGCATCTTCTCTTCGGTGAATGTTTTGACCAGCTGGACGCTGTGAACGCAAGGTATTGCTTTGAAATTGATTATTTTCACCATTAACTTATACATGTGTTGAATGTTTATAACTTTACTGTAGTAATTTGGGGGAAATCCAGGTCTAAGTTCTGGAAAAGGAGGTTGATGGGGGGTGGGGGGGGTGGTGGTGAGGTAGAGGGTAACGGGACGTTTCGCTCCTATAGACGTTTCGCGCTGAGACGTTTCGCTCCTAAAGACCTTTCGCGCTGAGACGTTTCGCACCTATATTATTTATTATATATTATTATTATTATATATATTGCGATGTTTTAGAGATAATATTTAGATAAATATTTATAAAAAAAATATATATGCGTGTAATAAATATTGACTTTATTGATAACATATGATCATGTTTATTGTGGCACATTCACTGCATGATAACTTTAATATTGTATAAAACGATTATCCACGTGAAGATGTATAATTATGTTTATTTAGCAATCATTATTTAGTTCTGAATCGGTTTCCTCATAAAGGTGTGAAAATTAATTTGGAGGCGCCCCATGTCAAGCTAAAGAGGAGACGGGTGTTAATTATTATTAATTATTATTAACTAGCGGTTACATATACATATGCGACATGATGAAATACATCGTAATTCATCATATAAAAATTTATAACGGTATATATAATATGCAACTTGAAAACAATGAAAATTAAAACATATATTGTTAATATTGCTTACTTTTAGTGTCGTTTTATCCAGGTTTTATATATAAATCATTGGAAAACAAATTTTTTTTTCATTTATACACAATGTTTTAATTTAAGTAAATATAATGAGTAAATATTAATATGAAATACATCGCAATTCATCATATAAAAATTTTAGAACGATATATGTAATGCGATGTTTTAAGATAAATATTAATACAAAATATTAAAATTGACTACATTCAAAAACCCTCTTTTTTAAATTGTCTTTGAAAAATTCTGAATTTATATAATGTACCAAATCATTATCCGCGTGCATATATAATTATGTTTATTAAGCAATCATAATTAACAGATTTCCCTTTTTTCATAACTAATTTGGAGGCCCTCCATGTCCAGCTAGAAGTTTTCATTGTATATATTATATATTTATGCTTATTTACTATTTATTTACTACTATCTATTCACTTATAAAATGTACCTCTGACTTTTGAACTGTATAATTATACTGATTGATCTCATGTACCATTTCATGGTTTGAGTGAATAAACTGAATTGAATAGAGTTATGGGTGTAATTAGTTTACTGCATAATGACCACATGATTAATAGGCGCGAAACATCTCGGGGCGAAACGTCTCGGTGCGAAAGGTCTTTCGGGGCGAACCGTCCCGCATTCGGTGGTGAAACACACTTATTGTTGATTAGTTTTTCCATTGTTCAACAAACAATTATTGAATCAAAATGAAAATAACCTATTTTCAAACATAAAATGAAACATTTTCGACCAAATACTAGCTTCTTCTATATTCAGAATAAATTTTATGCTTTTATATTACATGTTAGACTGAATGTTTATTGTTTAAAAATGTAAATGAAACTTTATCATTCTTGTTTAAGATAAAAAGAACAGACATAAAGTACAGTCCAGTGAAAGGAACAAGTTCATTGCAAGAAGAATTTTAATGCTACCTCTGCCCAGAACTACCAAGTCTGCTGTAACCATGTCGATGTGATCTTATGCTAGTGCTTCACAAGCCTGGAGAATGCTCGAAAATCCCCCCAAAAGGCCTATTTCCATAAACTACGACTCAGGTTACATCAACAACAGCCAAGGACACTCCTCATTGATTTTAATGGACACATCTCTACAACCTGACTAAACCTCAGTCTGCAGAACAAGACTTTGTAGCTGTAAAGTATTCCCATTTCAAAAAACTTATAAACTATAAATAAAGAACTTTTTTATATGATCAAATACCAGTAAATTACAATGTCTGTCTGTAAGCTAAAATCTTAGAAGATCACATGGTTTTGACTTATCAAATGATTGATTAGACCTTGATATTAACTTTCATTTTCTTAAATAATTTGTTATATTTGCAAATATTGCATAAAATATTAGACTCCAGGTAACATTTATCCTTCCACCTCCAGGTTGATAATATACATGCATTGTTAATGATGTTGTTGATACCTAGTAGTTGATTCATATATTTTTTCACAATCCAAACACAATCCCGAATGTTATTTTTATTTTGCCAGTATGATGTGCAACTTTTTAAATAGAGAACTAAAAAGACATATCTATTTATACTAACCAACCGTTCAACAGGTTGTCTGAAAAATCATAATATAAATCCATTCCTAAATCAGATATATATATATATATCTAAGTGTTAAGTACATTTTGTTTTCTTTCATTTTCTTTGATTAAACATTTATTGATAACTTATTTCTTATATGCAGCAATATATGAAAAAATTATGAAACCAATCTTAAATACATGTAAAAACACTGCATTAGGAGATGAATGCATGTGTCAAAGAAATGATCAAATACACCAAACACTATTCAATTATGTCGGATATGAAAATATATAAAGACAACATATACCCCATGTATTACAATTTTTATATAACAAAAGTACATGTACTTGCATGGAAAGTTGTTTCCATGTGGATTTTTTTTTATCTGTGTTATGTAACTAATATTGGAATTAGCTTTTATAACATAAGTAAAATACTGGTATTGATGAGAATTGTAAAGTGAATGATCTGTGTGACAGTTTGTATTTTATACATTCATGCTACAAAAAGCAAGTACATGTACATGTAGTAACACTTGACATATATAAACAATGTATATATTACTTGGATTTAAAAATATCAATGTAGGTAAAATAGTAAAATGTAGGAAGGTAAACCGTGTGTAAAGAACAATATTCATCAGGAATGAAGTGTGTTGCATAATTATTTTAAATGTGTACATCATATTTTTGCACATGATTTGACAGACTGCTCCATTGTTTAGCTTTTCATCGGCCCACAAGCTTTTCATATCTCCCTCTGGGTCATCTCTTAAATACTGATAGGATTAGGACATTCAAATCTGATCAGTTGATACATCATGGGGGGAACTGAGAAGTTCACTTTGGACTTTATGGATTATCTAATAAATGCTGTCAAATCCTGTTCTAATGTAAGACATTAGATTATATAACTAACAAAGAAAAGGTTTATCCCAACTCGAAAGTAGGTCACTTTGACCTCATTTTGGAATTTATGGACATACATATTCAAATCAAATCTGGGTCATACCTCTATATTCAATTACTACCTTGTAGTTTATGTTTTTTACAAAAGATGGACACTTTAGCCTTTTCAAAAATATTTTATGTTGTACATATTCATTGTAGTTCAAAACAAATTAAGACAAGTGTATCATGTTCATGTAACAGTGAAGTTTTTTTTTGTTTATTTATGTACATGCAGTTATTTTGTAAATTGCATTCATATTTTTAAAAAAGTAAGATCTTTTAGCATTTTTAAAGGGAAGTTTGATATGCATTTGATCCAGAAGAAGACAAGTACAAATGTACAAATTTTTATTGGAAGTTTTTGTGTTGTGCAATTTTATCATTTTTTAAATGAAAGTCCCTGATAAGGGAATTGCCATATGGATGTTTCTCCATTATTGTATCTTGGCTGTATTTTATTTATTATAATTGGAAACAATTTCAGTTCTGTGAACAAAATAAATTTGGAACTGTTTGAAATTGTGTTGTTTTTACATATAGTAGAAACCTTGCTGAGTTTTTGTGAAAGCAAAAAAAAAAAAATAATAAAGTTTCAGCAAGTTTCCGTTGCGGAAACCCTTTGTAAACAATATGTATCCCAATCGTATATGAAGGGTGAAACTATGCAGAAACTTCAAGTTTCAGTAAGTTTCCGTTGCGGAAACCATTTGGATTCGTGGACAGCCTAAGTTTCAGCACTGCGGAAACTTAATGAAACTTGAAGTTTCCATGCTGAAACCTGTCGGAAACTTAAAGTAACCTTAAGTTTCCGCAAAGTTTCCAAAGGGTTTCCGCAGTGCTGAAACCAGATATTTCATCCAGTGAATGGAATGAAACTTCGTATATCAATAAAATAACTATTGATGTGTAGATTAATTTGTTAGTTATGACTTTTATGAAAAATATATGATAGGTAGCCACATTGTCTTCGTATTTTTTGTTTGACCCTCGTACATGACGATTTTTGTAAGGTTTTTTGATTACCCCGATTTTAATCGACAAATAAAACGACACATCTAACGTGAGCACAGTATGTGAATTAGACAGCTAAATCTTGACTTTATATTTAATAGAATTTTCACATAGAATTGAAAAACTGTCAAAATTAACACTCGCCAATTGTCTTAAATATCGTTACATTTTTAATTCGTCATAATAATGATTAGATAACTGGTGAACAGACAGGTAGGGACAGGTTGTTTTAACAGTATCGGTCCCGGGGCTTTAACTGTCTTCAATTTACATGTAACTTCCTTTATAAATTTTTGGATAGATATAAAATAAAATTTGCAATGAAGTTGCGTGAAAAATATACCTTTTTATATTTAATACGACTAACCAATACTGATTTCGAAACCGGTTACCATCATTTCAGCCAACCGTTAGATATTGCCCTCCCTACAAAATAAATACAGAAGTACTTTCAGCGAAAATGCACATTCATTTACTTACTAACTCAAATGCTTTTGTTCATGTTTGTATTCATCTGAGGATTTTAATGCAATAGTCTTAACAATAAAATTCTGGTTTTAGGGGAAGAAAACGATGAAGATCAAACAACAATTAAAATTCCTGCAGAAATTATGAATAATAAGAATATAAACCAATCAATAGAGACTGACATTAAGAAAACCGATGTAAGCATAGCAATTGACGATGATAAAGGTAAGATTATAAAGGGCACACTTTAAGTTTGTTCTTGTAAATTGCAAGGTTTTTTAGTGTCTTATTTTTTACTTTGGATTTGGATTAAGTAAGGGTTAAATGATATTGTAATTGAGATTTTATATTGAACAAAACAGCGCACAAAATCCAAATGTAAAGGACATTTTCTAACTAATCCAAGTTAATGCATTGAACCAACACAAAAATATGTATAGTTTAAGTTAAAAATAGTCTACAATTAAAACAGAAGATTGTTATCATATTTAAATAACTCCGTTTCTTTCACAAAAAGACCGAATTCTTCAGTTTCGCTACCTTACATGCGTTTTAAAACAACTATGCTTTCTCTCTCACACACACACACACACACACACACACACACACACACACAATTGCGGCAATGTTTCAGACTTTCAGTATTACAAAATTAAATATCTGATAAATCTTCTAACGCTTTAAAAGACTTATCATATCATAATTATGCCACTCTCCGTCTGTTTTATGTTCGTCGTCCTCTTTTTGAAATTCAAAGACGAAAATTGTTTTTGCATGGTCTGTATTTTAAACTGTAAACTTTGAATTTTGAACTGTAGATCCAAGGAAAATTCAAATTGGCGGACCGTGGAGCTATAGTTCAGTCCATACAAAAACAACTGTATATCTACTGCACATAAAAAGTTGCGTATGGTTTTGGATCAAAACCGTGCACAACTTGTGCGCCATAATAATTGTGCGCCATAATAATGCAGTTTTTTGTATGGATGGTACGGTAGCTTCACGGTCCGTCAACCTATTTTCCCGTGGAGCTAAAGTTCTGAACTTATCTAAATTACATCTCTGTCACTAATGCTTTTATCCTTTGACCAAACTTTCCGCTGTCATATCAAAACAACACGTATCGATAATTCAAAAGTTGCTTAAAGTAGTCCGAGTAGTATCGCACTACGTCATAATTCGGATTTTACAATATTGGTTTGACTTTTACATAGCCTTTTATATATCCAGTGTTCCATAGGAATAGAGGCGATAAAAAAAAATATAGCGGATAATTTCTTCCAAGGGTAGTGTTCAGCTTTGAGGTGAGTTGCGGAATTACCCCATAAAAAACACTCACGAAAAAACATACACTGACAATTTGTCAAATCGTTCTTTAGGATTTAGAGTTCTTGATTGCTTGATTGCTTGAGCTATTGATTGCTGTTTGAAGAGAAGTAAACAAAACCTTAAGCACACTATGTGTTGCATTATTACACATAACGAGTTTGCAGGAGTTACTCTATATTCTGTAATGGTACAAAAGTGTGTTTCGATAAATCTGTATTTTTATCGAAAATGCGATAAGAAAATTAATTGAACACATTCAGGTATACCGATCTTGTCAGATAGGTTTGGTAACTGTTTAACAGTAATTTATAATAACAATAAAAGGAAAGTTGTAAAATAAAATGTAAATAAAATATCATTATGCATACTTATTCATTTCAGTGTAAATCCTTAAAGTTAAAACACACCACCACCGAATTCACATTGTCGTTAGATAATGCATGTCAAAAAGTAATTGATTGGTTGAAACGATATCAATATCTGTAAAACGTTTACGTGATTTACATGTAGCGAACTATTTTCCATCGTTACACTTCTAGAAATGGCTGTTGATTAACAGTAATACAGTTGTTTTCTAGATGCAAGACAGTATTAAAACTTTTGTATACAGTGTAACGCAAAATAAAAAATATAATATACGTTTAAAAAGATGAACTTTGAAAAACCATGTGATATCTTACTTACAACATTCAATTCGTGTACGCTTTTTTGAAAGGACAACAAAAAGCAATACTGTGTATTAAAGTAGTAATTTTAACTACCTGAAAATCGACGAGGTTCCTGTTCTCCTCAAAATTGTCACTCGGCAATCTTTATATCATTCGCATCACAAATATAAATGACCCTTTCTATTTAACTGTAAAATGTCATCTGTTCAGTATAAAAATAACATCATATCTCGTTACAATAGTTATAGTTAAACTAGCTATTACGAAATACCATATACATTGGACTTCGTACATTTTGAGATAAATT
The DNA here is from genome assembly GCA_020458035.1 of Magallana ariakensis. NCBI lineage: Eukaryota > Metazoa > Mollusca > Bivalvia > Ostreida > Ostreidae > Magallana > Magallana ariakensis. The sequence continues at coordinate 35,096,489 of CM035812.1, forward strand.
AATTTGAATGAATATGTTGTACTAGAAACACTATAGTACTATAAATTTCAAATATCTCTGGCTTACATTAATTATCACATGTCACCTCGGGCGATTGATCTCACTCAATGAAATCGAAACGCATGGGAGCAAATTACTTTATCATTAGTACGATCAAATAACTTCTGTGCAAATTAATCGTCTTACTCGACTTATCGTCTACTTTAATGAACTTTCTGAGAAATGCCTGATAGGCGTTGTCCGTTTAAACTCACGTTTTAGGTCTAGTACGAGGGTCAATAAAAGACTTTCACCATAGCTACATGCATTTTACCTAACGTCGTAATAATTATAAATTTGATAGACATAATCTAAATTCAAAAAATTAAATATTTTCCTTTATTTTCAAGAATTATTTAGATTTCAATCCTGCAAAAAAGAGGTCACAGTGAAAATGTGTGTTATGTCAACAATAAACCATAAAATGTCGAAAAGAATATTTTCCTAAATTGGGCTTGAATCCAAATAATATTGTAATCTCAAATGAAGTATGGTCATGTTATTATATTACCAAATTATGACGAGATATATTGTATCGTTGAATAGTAATGAGTTATACATTAAATGGGCATAGTCACAATTTTGGTAAAATTATATTTTTCTGTTTTTATTGTTTACAATGCTTTAGGAATGCATTTTTAATGATCAAGTGAAATTTGGGAGTCAGCCGTAGAGTTATAAGGAAGATACAGGGCTTACAATTCTTTGTCATGTAAACAAGGTTCGTGCCGTGTTTTTGTTTATATAGGTTCAATATACCAGTAAAAATTCTTGTTCAAGCTGATTTGTCTATCTTCTTATTCATTTTAAGCATAAATAAACAGTTCCTAACGTTAAACACATTCATTTTAGGTCCAAAACTGGAGTTCTCACTTCAACATAAAAAATGTAATTAAACATAAGCTTTGTTTACATAGAAAAAAATTGTAAGCTCTGTAACTCGCTTATAACTTAACAAATGACACACTCAAATTTTGGTAGCCTATTAAAAATGCCTTACTGAAGCATTGTAAACATTAAAATCGGAAAAATATTTTTTGACCGAAATCGTGACCATGCCCCTATAAAGACAGATAATCCTCTTTAAAACTGACTGAAAACGTTAACGTCGCCGGAGGTCACGGCGCAACGAGAGCTATAAACAGTATGGATTTAACTCTGAAAAAGCCTATACAAACTCTGAAAATGCTCCTTGGTGGAAATAATATGTCAAACACTAATTATTAGCACTTTTGTGTTTAACTGTAATTCATTTTTTGGGTGTTGTGGTAACTGTACTTTGGACATTAAACGGCCCGAACAATTAGAATATCTGTTAAATTTAATCAAAATATCAAATAACGTCATCTGACGTTAAGGATTTTTCCTACTTTAAACGAAGAGACATACGGTAAAAAAATGAAAACTTCAAAGAACTAACTTAGGATTCGCGAACAAATTTGAACAAAAAGGAAGTCAAGTGATATAGTGTCGTTTTAAATAGCAAAGTGAAAAGCACAGTATACTCAGCATGATATAACGATTGGGTATTTCTATTATCTGTGCGTGCAATATCTTGACATGTTTTGCGCCGTGGTGATAATACATGCTTTAAAATCTGGTAACAAAAATATCTTTTCATCAAATGGAATGAAACTTCGTATATCAATAAAATAACTATTGATGTGTAGATTAATTTGTTAGTTATGACTTTTATGAAAAATATATGATAGGTAGCCACATTGTCTTCGTATTTTTTGTTTGACCCTCGTACATGACGATTTTTGTAAGGTTTTTTGATTACCCCGATTTTAATCGACAAATAAAACGACACATCTAACGTGAGCACAGTATGTGAATTAGACAGCTAAATCTTGACTTTATATTTAATAGAATTTTCACATAGAATTGAAAAACTGTCAAAATTAACACTCGCCAATTGTCTTAAATATCGTTACATTTTTAATTCGTCATAATAATGATTAGATAACTGGTGAACAGACAGGTAGGGACAGGTTGTTTTAACAGTATCGGCCCCGGGGCTTTAACTGTCTTCAATTTACATGTAACTTCCTTTATAAATTTTTGGATAGATATAAAATAAAATTTGCAATGAAGTTGCGTGAAAAATATACCTTTTTATATTTAATACGACTAACCAATACTGATTTCGAAACCGGTTACCATCATTTCAGCCAACCGTTAGATATTGCCCTCCCTACAAAATAAATACAGAAGTACTTTCAGCGAAAATGCACATTCATTTACTTACTAACTCAAATGCTTTTGTTCATGTTTGTATTCATCTGAGGATTTTAATGCAATAGTCTTAACAATAAAATTCTGGTTTTAGGGGAAGAAAACGATGAAGATCAAACAACAATTAAAATTCCTGCAGAAATTATGAATAATAAGAATATAAACCAATCAATAGAGACTGACATTAAGAAAACCGATGTAAGCATAGCAATTGACGATGATAAAGGTAAGATTATAAAGGGCACACTTTAAGTTTGTTCTTGTAAATTGCAAGGTTTTTTAGTGTCTTATTTTTTACTTTGGATTTGGATTAAGTAAGGGTTAAATGATATTGTAATTGAGATTTTATATTGAACAAAACAGCGCACAAAATCCAAATGTAAAGGACATTTTCTAACTAATCCAAGTTAATGCATTGAACCAACACAAAAATATGTATAGTTTAAGTTAAAAATAGTCTACAATTAAAACAAAAGATTGTTATCATATTTAAATAACTCCGTTTCTTTCACAAAAAGACCGAATTCTTCAGTTTCGCTACCTTACATGCGTTTTAAAACAACTATGCTTTCTCTCTCTCTCTCTCTCTCTCTCTCTCACACACACACACACACACACACACACACACACACACACACACACACACACACACAATTGCGGCAATGTTTCAGACTTTCAGTATTACAAAATTAAATATCTGATAAATCTTCTAACGCTTTAAAAGACTTATCATATCATAATTATGCCACTCTCCGTCTGTTTTATGTTCGTCGTCCTCTTTTTGAAATTCAAAGACGAAAATTGTTTTTGCATGGTCTGTATTTTAAACTGTAAACTTTGAATTTTGAACTGTAGATCCAAGGAAAATTCAAATTGGCGGACCGTGGAGCTATAGTTCAGTCCATACAAAAACAACTGTATATCTATTGCACATAAAAAGTTGCGTACGGTTTTAGATCAAAACCGTGCACAACTTGTGCGCAATAATAATTGTGCGCCATAATAATGCAGTTTTTTGTATGGATGGTACTGTAGCTTCACGGTCCGTCAACCTATTTTCCCGTGGAGCTACAGTTCTGAACATTTTCTAAATTACAGCTCTGTCACTAATGTTTTTATCCATTGACCAAACTTTCCGCTGTCATATCAAAACAACACGTATCGATAATTCAAAAGTTGCTTAAAGTAGTCCGAGTAGTATCGCACTACGTCATAATTCGGATTTTACAATATTGGTTTGACTTTTACATAGCCTTTTATATATCCAGTGTTCCATAGGAATAGAGGCGATAAAAAAGAAATATAGCGGATAATTTCTTTCAAGGGTAGTGTTCAGCTTTGAGGTGGGTCGCGGAATTACCCCATAAAAAAAACACTCACGAAAAAACATACACTGACAATTTGTCAAATCGTTCTTTAGGATTTAGAGTTCTTTATATAGAATTTTTATCAAATTTGCCTTCGCTATTTTTATGCGATGCTGCCCCAAACTTATTATTGTTTGTGGTGCTATTTTGAAGCTTTCTAAGGAAATACATGGGAAAATGAGCATATTTCTCTTCATTTTTAAGATGGAGTTATATTGAGAAATTGCAAATAACTGTTATAGAATTTAGACGAATTCATTAACTGTTTCTGTGCGTAAAGAAAAAAATGATTTACAAATTTTTTATGCAAAAAAAAAAAAAAAAATGATACGTGTTCTCGCTAGTTTTTAGCTCACCTGAGCTGAAAGCTCAAGTGAGCTTTTCTGATTACATTTTGTCTGTCGTCCGTCTGTCTGTCTGTAAACTTTTCACATTTTCAACATCTTCTCCAAAATCACTGAACCAATTTCAACCAAACTTGGCACAAAGCACAGTTAGGCAAAGGGAATTTAAAGTTGTGAAAATTAAGGACCACGCCCTTTTTCAAATGGAGATAATAAGAAATTATTAATTTTTTTTTTTTTAGAAATTTTCAAAAATCTTCTTCTCAAGAACCATTTGGCCAGAAAAGATGAAACTTATGTGGTATCATTATCAGGTAGTTTAGATTAAAAGTTATGAAAATCATGACCCCCGGAGGTAGGGTGGAGCCACAATGGGGGGGGGGATATAGAGAGTAAATGTTTAAAAATCTTCTTTTAAAAAAAACTAATCAACCAGGAAAGCTGGAACTTGTGTGGAATTTTTCTCCAGTAGTGTAGATTTAAGTTTATGAAAATTATGATCCCCGGGGGTAGGTTGGGGTCACAATGGGGGGGGGGGGGTTGTTGAATTTTAACATAGAAATATGTAGAGTAAATCTTCGAAAATCTTCTTCTCAGAAACTTATCAGCCAGGAAAGCTGAAACTTGTGTAGAAGCATTCTCAGGTAGGGTAGAATTAAAGTTGTGAAAATCATGACTCCCGGGTGTAGGATGGGGCCGCATTGGGGGTCACAATTTTACATAGGAATATATAGAGTAAATCTTTAAAAATCTCCTTCTTAGAAACTAATTAGCCAGGAAATCTGAAGTTGTGTGGAAGCATCCTCAGGTAGTGTAATTTCAAGTTTGTTCAAATCATGATCCCCGTGGGTAGGATGGGGTCACAGCGTTTGGGGGGGGGGGGGGGGGAGGACACAAATTTACATAGGAATACCGGTATATGGTTATACGGTTAATGATTGCCAATATTATGTTCATTTTAAAAATTGTTTATTTTTATGAAAACAGTGCTGAATATTAATATCAAGTGAATGTATTCAAGAAGATATTATATTTCTACTTCGGAATCAAGTCGATCTTTGAAGCTGCCGTGCCATGGTATCACGTGACAGTTAGAAATATTTCATTTTCGTACCTTAACAAAAATTCAAAAAGTGTAACACTACCTCGAAGTTTATTTGTATGTATGATACAATAATTCGATCGGCAATAAGTTCATGTTTATTAATATTGCTGCTAGAATCCTATTGTTAATCGCATAAAATAAATATTGTCATTATTTACCGGAAACCTCCTCAACTTTTTCAATTTCTTTGAAAATACTACGTATTTTTCATTTACAACAACAAACCAAAGGATTCTAGCAGCATTTTTCAAGTATTAAAGGTCATTTGCTTTTGATATTTGCCAAATCCATCTTTCATAAAATTCGGGGTAGTGTTAAACTCTTGTCTTTTTTTTTACACACTGACAGAGGAAAGGCCTGTCAAGCCACATAAATGTCTATCTGCTTACCTTATAACACTCGCTGATAAAACAAAATATCCATGCCTGTATTATCCTGGTTATATCCTAACTGACACTCATCTAAATCGTTGGTATCTGTATTAAATAAGTCTTATTTCGGCATTGTTTACACTGCATTCCGATGATTTGTCACCCGACATTGATCTTCTCTATTAAACATGCTAGTGTCGTCATCAATGTTAACGATACGTAATACAGAGAAATCGAAGATATATTCTGTTAAAAGAGCTTCTAGTGACATTTTACGCCTGTAGTTTTCATAATTTGGACCAGAAATAGAGTTAAAATTGACAGGTTTCTTGAGTAAAATATGACATCATGCTGCTTATTCACTACTTAGTCAAAAAAGTACTGACATTCCCATTTTTTACTGATAAACTTAGATATTTACTGACAATGTACTGACATTACTGATAAACTTAGAAAAGTACTGACCTTTTTACTGACGGTACTGAGAAACTTAGAAAACTACTGACAAGTACTGATAAGTACTGAGCCCATTGTTCTTACTCTTATTAATGAAATTTAACCTGATCTTTTTTCTTTTATGTCGTTTTTCTCAATTAATTCATTAGGCTACCTAGATACAGTGTAAAGTTTATATAGACTAATATTAATTTTGAAGTATTAACTGGGTCTGTTATATTTAATTGTTTAATGTTAACAAAAAATTATGATTAGAAAAATTGTCATAATTAAAAAATAAGTGTAATATGAGGCTTTATTTGTTACACATAAAATTGTGTTGTACAAATAGGAAGGGGGTGGAATTGTAGTTGGATGTTTGCGATTGACTCGGAATGCCACGTTTTTTATGTTGAATGTTTAGACGTAAAACATTTTAATGTTTTAATTCAATATGTTTTGCCATATGCAGCTAATCACATGTAAAAAAAAAATCATTTGTATATAATTTGATGCGGGATACAACGCAAGGCTAACCGGTAGTTAGACCTACCGCGCTAAAAAAAAAAAAGATCAACTATTACAAGGTGCATGGTGACATGGTAAAGCCGTGTTAACTCTATACCAACATTGGTACAGGTTGTCGGACAGGAGAGAGAGAGAGAGAGAGAGAGAGAGAGAGAGAGAGAGAGAGAGAGAGAGAGAGTTTGCATTGATTTTGAATTAAATGTACTAATAGTTTACCCGGGAATTTATTTCCTAATAAGTTAACTTGCAATCCTAATTTCATTACCAATTCTTTATGATTCAGTGGTCCTGGTAAGAACATACACGACATACATGTAAATGTGTAAATGTAATACTAGTGTTTTCTATACATGTAGGAGTTTATATAGACACAGAGAGAGAGAGAGAGAGAGAGAGAGAGAGAGAGAGAGAGAGAGAGAGAGAGAGAAGAGAGAGAGAGAGTTTGAATTGATTTTGAATTAAAAGTTACTAATAGTTTACCCGGAAATTGATTTCTCAATAAGTTAACATGCAATCCTAATTAATTTTCATAACTTACAATGTATAATTATTTAGATTAACTTAGAGCGGTCAATTTAATATTTTATTCATAAATGTTTTATTTTACACCAGATCAATTGATCAAAGAACCTGAAAACACATGTTTAACAACTGGTTGATTGAAGTTTAAGTTTTCAAAGGAGAGGATGTTTACATTTTTTTCACTCATTAAGTGGTTATATAATAGCTACTGTACACAGCCCTTCTTGACAATTTGCAGTGCACGGTAGCGAGATTGGGAACAATGAGGTGACAGGCACACGTGTACTTGTATAAACACTCACACGTCCTAAGATCTGAATGCTCGGTACTGCTAAACAATAATGCAATATGTTGTTTTAACACCCCTTAATACTTTTTCCCCAGTTTGTCAAGTAAAGAAAACAGAATTTGAAAATTTTGATTTATCAGTTCTAAGAATTTCAAACATGAAAAGGAAGAGTTTTAAATTCGGAACATCATTTGACACAGTGATATGAATTTAAACTTAATAATTGCTCTTTTATATTTTTCATATTTCGAATAAATTTTAAATAAATGTATGATATTTTCTCTAATCTTCAACCCGAAACATTGTTTTAAAATCATGCATGTGTGTATTTACGTTACCCGTTACCGGCATTTGTATACATGCATTAAATCATTTATGAACTGTGAAAAGTTAAAAGTGTCAAAGAACCGGACTAATCCCCTCTTCCCCCCTTCCGAAAAAAACCACTCTCTCTCTCTCTCTCTCTCTCTCTCTCTCTCTCTCTCTCTCTCTCTCTCTCTCTCTCTCTCATGATTTATCAGGAAAAAAAAAACAATGGCTATCATCGATTGCGATTTACATGATTTAGATATTAACTAATATACTTCCTGCTAAATAGAATCAACAGACATTTCATTGAGACTATGTTATTCTATGCATCATTACACCAGGCAAAAATGTCAAAATATAGGTGATCATTTCGATCGGTGTGTGATTATCTGCACGTGCTAATTATGTTGTGATATTATGCGCTTTCACTCAGACAGGTTACATGGGTCCTCCATCTATTTTTTATTTTACAAATTACAAAACACGGTCATTTGTTTAAATACATGTAATAATATATATAAGCAGTTTATCGGTATACAAGAATAACTTGATTTGTGTCAATGTTGAGTCAGATGTTTAGAAAAAATTTAGTCTCCTCAAGCTTCAATGTAGATGGATAGGGTTCATTTCTAGATTTATATTATTTGACGAAGACAAAATAACTGATAAACACGTTCGGCCTCTGTCCCAAGCGCTTCAAGCTTACCGCGATCATAAGTATACGGAAACACAGCGGGTTAATTTACTATGTAAAATGCGCAGACCCCAGAATCATTTTAAAAGAGTAGAAATGTTGTTTATGTTTTCCCGGGGAGGGGTGGGGGGTAGGGATGGGGGTCTGAGCCATAATTATTATTTAATATGCAAATTTAAGAAATTAGATTTTTCCATGGAGGGTGCAAGAGGGGGGGGGGGGGGTCCAGATCCCCCGTAAATCCGTGCATGGGTAATACGGGCAGAATGAATGCTAATAACTAGGTGTTATGGGTGATCAAGTTTATTGATGTTCAGCTCAAGAGTGTCAATTTTTTTACTGACTTTTCGTTCTAAATAATTATCAAAACTCAAGCTAACAACAAAAATATTCTAAAATCCGCCAGTTTCTTTTTTCTCAAAAAACAATGCTCAATTTCTCCTTCACTTATAAAATTACATATAAAAATGACATTTTCATTCAAGGAAAATGTTATTAATAAGTTTAATAATCGTTTAATTCTTTATTATAATTAAAAATACATTATTTAATACAATCTCCCACCTTTTAAGCTCTAGCGGGAGTAAGAACAATTGTATCAGTATTTATCAGTACTTGTCAGTACTTCTCTAAGTTTTTCAGTACCATCAGTAAAAAGTGTCAGTACTTCTCTAAGTTTATCAGTACTTTCTAAGTTTGTCAGTACTTTTTCTAAGTTTCTCAGTACCGTCAGTAAAAACGGCAGTACTTTTCTAAGTTTATCAGTAATGTCAGTACATTGTCAGTAAATGTCTAAGTTAATCAGTAAAAAATGGGAATGTCAGTACTTTTATGACTTAGTAGTGATTGTGACGTCATATCGATCAGAGGAATTTTTACTCGATCGATCGCTGACAGTTGCCTTATCATACCCGCGTAGATTCAAATTTGTTCAAATCAAAATCTTGAGAAGTAAGAAGGAGCGAAATTGGGGATCCAATTTTACAAAGGGAAAATATTTTAATTATTAAAAAAACTGAAATGTTATAATATATGGTTTTACTTATATGCGAGCATTTTGACATATTGCTGATTCTTTAAAAGTGTTTAGTCTTTGGCCCCTGGACGATTCCTGGGCCTCACAAGGGGTTCAGTGTTTGATGTAGGTTTATATCCCATATATAGATCTAATCAAATGTTTAGAATCGTTTTGATAAATGCAATGCTCAACATGTAAAATGACTATAAAATCACCTTGTTAGAAAAGGGACTTGATTATAAACATAAGAATAACCAGGGGGAAAATCGCATTTTTATTTATACAGGATCTTCATGTATTATATTACATTGCCCAAATATTTTGCATTATGACTTCATTAAGCTGATTGTATCATACCTATTGTTTCTCGGGTGAGCAATGTGGCCCATGGGCTTCTTGTTTTGCTACTTTATTTTGTTTCTGTTTATTCTACCAAAATTGTCGCATTTTCGTATTTCACGTCATGAGTACAACGTTTTAGCCGGGCTCATTGCGTAAGCAATGGCCAGGCTATAGTTACAGTGCACAGTACCGGATGTTGACTGAACAATCGTTGGAATTGTTCTCTGCACAAAAATGTTGTTTTAACTTAGAAGAGAACATAGAATGTATGGTATACCATTTGGTAAATTTAAGTGTACATCTGATATATTTAAACAATACATGGTATTCTTTTTGTATATAATATTCTAAATACTTCGAGTTTGCAATGTAAAATTGCTGAGCGACGGAATATATGGTTTACACTTGTAGTCTAGATCACCCCGTTATCAAGCGGAGAGTACATAGTCAAATTGTTGCGCTACAACTAGTTCCTTAAAGAGTGAACTATGCAACAGTTAATCTTAGTTAGGATGCTAAGGTATTTAATGTATATTGAAGAGATGTCTAACATAATTTAAAATTAGTTAAATATTTGCTGCAAAATAACGATGAAAGTAAAATAAATTCACATGGCTGATCACGTATAAGAAGCCGGCCATTTTTGCACCTAAAACATTTTTGAAAAGTTATCTTTCCTTGATGGAAGAAAATTTTCAAATTTTCCAAAATATCTGCGGTAATTGATTCGTTTAATTTCATATTTTAAAAAAAAGGTTTATGCATATATTCACCCAGAGATTTGTATGAAATTCAGTTACTTTTTACAATAATAAAACATTCACTGCCCATAGACTTACATGTAAAATTCAAGGTGTACTTGATTGGACAATATAAAAATTGTTAAAAATTCCTTTGGTGGGGTATGTTTATTTGATTACACCATCAAATGTGACCATGATTAAAATATCAGACCATTCATTTATTAGGTACAAAAGTTGGTCGTTATACATTGAATACCTTAAATATCTGACCCTCGCACGAATTATAACGTTTACGATAGCAATATAAATATGTATAAACATGCTTATAAAATCAGCTTATACATTAATATTGATTCAATGTGTCTATTTACTCTATAAGAATGCCATATCATGAAAATACATCAAATGAGCCCGGATATCTGTACTTTGAGTACTTTAATTTTAACCTGTTCAACATATTTACTGTGAGCAATCACTTAATAATTAGATTTAATATTACTAAAGCCAAATATTTTCCAGATTTAAGGTTCAAAGGATGACGAAGATCTTTTTTACATAAATATTGCCCATAAAACTACAGTAATAAGAAAACATTTGTAGTAATTGGGGCTCAATGGACCGTGGATATCGGCCTGGGTCGATCAGTGGTAGAGCTCCTGACGAGAGTTGCAGGGGTTTTGAATTCGATTCCCGGTCCAGCCATATTTTTTCAGTGTAATTACATTGGCGCCCAACAGAATAACCCACGTGAAGTGGTTTAGAGAGTCTCGTGTGAAATTTCTAAGAGATAGGAATCTCAAAAGAATAGGAAGAAGAGTGTAAAAGTGTGTAGTCCTATCTATTCTTACAAAAAATATCAAGCAAATTTATATTTGTCGACTAGCCCAGAATGCATATAGGGGAGCCGGAAGTTTATTTTAAACTGTGAACAATATAAAAATGTATCATGTACATATAATGTAAAAAAAATCACTGCCTCACCCTTTTTTAAACAAACTATTTGATCCTTTCATCGACGACATGACCGGTCAGAAAAAAAAGGAATAAAAAAAGAGGCCCAGGGGCCACATCGCTCACCTGAGGAACAATAGGTATGATAAAATCAGCTTAATGGAGTAATAATAAAAACTATCTGGACAATGTAGTATAATCCATGTAAATCCTGTATTAATAAAACTCAATTTTTCCCACTGGATATTCTTATTTTTATTATCATTAGTCCCTTTTCTAACAGGATGATTTTATAGTAATATCACATGTTGAGCATTGCAGCTCTCAAAAAGATCCTAAACAATTGTTTATAAATGGGATATAAACCTACATCAAACTCTGAACCCCTTGTGAGACCCAATTGTCCAGGAATCATCCAGAAGCCAAAATCTAAACAATATTACAATATCAAATAATCACCTGGCTGATAAGTTTCTGAGAAGATTTTTAAAGATTTACTCTTAATATTCCTATTTAAAAATTCCATCCCCATTGTTGCCCCACTCTACCCCCAGGATTCATAATTTTTACAGCTTTGAATCTACACTACCTGAGGATGCTTTCAAACAAGTTTCAGCTTTCCTAGCTTATTGGTTTCTGAGAAGACAATTTTTAAAGATTTACCCTATATATTCCTATGTAGAGATTCGATTCCCAATTGTGGCTCCACTCTACCCCTGTGGGAAATGTTTTTTACAACTTTAAATATACACTACCTGAGAATGCTTCCACACAAGTTTCAGCTTTCCTGGCTTATTAGTTTCTGAGAAGATTTACTCTGTATTCCTATGTAAAAAGTCGACCCCCCAATTGTGGTCCCACCCTTCCCTCGGGAGTCATGATTTTCACAAGTCTGAATCTACACTACCTTAGGATGCTTCCACACAAGTTTCAGCTTTCCTGGCCAAATGGTTCTTGAGAAAAAGATTTTTAAAGATTTACTCTATATATTCCAATGTTAAAAATCGACCCTCCGTTGTAGCACCACCCTACTCCCGGGGGTCATGATTTTCACAACTTTGAATATACTCTACCTGAGGATGCTTCCACATAAGTTTCAACTTTTCTGGCCAAATTGTTTTTTAGAAGAAGATTTTTAAAGATTTACTCTATATATACTATGTAAAAAGTCGACCCCCCATTGTGGCCCCACCCTACCCCCGGGGGTCATGATTTTCACAACTTTGAATCTACACTCCCTGAGGATGCTTACACATAAGTTTCAGCTTTCCTGGCCTAACGTTTTTGAGAAGAAGATTTTTAAAGATTTACTCTATATATTCCTATGTAAAAACTCGACCCCATTTTGGCTCCACTCTTTACTCTATATATTTCTATGTAAAAAGTCGACCCCCCAATTGTGACCCCACCCTACCGAAGGGGGTCATGATTTTCACAACTTTGAATCTAAACTACCTGAGGATGCTTCCACATAAGTTTTATCTTTTCTGGCGAAATGGTTTTTGAGAAGAAGATTTTTAAAGATTTACTCTTAATATTTCTATGTAAAAAGTTGACCCCCCACCCCAAATTGTGGCCCCACCCTACCCTCGGGAGTCATGGTTTTCACAACTCTGAATCTGCACTACCTGAGGATCTGAGGATGCTTCCACACAAGTTTCAGCTTTCCTGCCTAATTAGTTTCTGAGAAGAAGATTTTTAAAGATTTACTCTATATATTTCTATGTAAAAAGTCGACCCCCCCCATTTGGCCCCACCCTATCCCCGGGGGTCATGATTTTCACATCTTTGAATCTACACTACCTGAGGATGCTTCTACATAAATTTCAGCTTTCCTGGCCTAACGGTTTTTGAGAAGAAGATTTTTAAAGATTTACTCTATATATTCCTATGTAAAAAGTCGACTCCCCCCCATTATGGACCCATCCTACCCCCGGAGGTCATGATTTTCACAACTTTGAATTTACACTCCCTGAGGATGCTTCCACATAAGTTTCAGCTTTCCTGGCCAAAAAGTTCTTGAGAAGAAGATTTTGAAAATTTCTCGAAAATTTTCATTAATTCCTAATTATCTCCCCTTGTAAGAGGGCTTGGTCCTTAATTTTTACAACTTTAGGCTACGGATGCTATGTGCCAAGTTTGGTTGAAATTGGCACAGTGGTTCTTGAGAAGATGTTGAAAATGTGAAAAGTTTACAGACAGACGGACAGACAGAGAGATGCACAGACGGACGGCAGACAAAATGTGATTAGAATAGCTCACTTGAGCTTTCAGCTCAGGTGAGCTCAAAACCTATTAAATAGAAAAATGTCTGGAAATCTGTGTCCCATACCATGTCAAAATCGCAAAATGCATGCCGTCTCCAGGGTAGTGCAGGGACTTTGCAACAAAAATATGAAAATCCTAAACATCTAAATCATAGTAATTAGTAGAATAAAAAAATGAATTTTTTATTGATGAAAATTTTATACATCTTTGTCAGAAGACGGGCTATAACTGATTTCTCGTGCTAATCAACACCAATCATACACTCGCCACCATGTGACTCGTAAATATGAATTTCATTGCATATAATTTTCTACTCGAATCATCAACACAATTATTTTCCGCTTATCTCCGTACCGCAGAAAATATTAAGTCTTATCTATTCTTACAAAAATGAAAAGCAAATTTATATTTGCCGGCTAGCCAATAATACATAGAAAAACACGAAAGTTAGGGTGAGGCGAGGAAATTAATCAGTGAAAAAACATCATAAAATACATGTAATAATAAACTTAAAACAAAATTGTGAAAACTTTAAGTATAATAATTATTAACCTCAATTTCTTAGAAACTGCCAGTCGATTTCCTAACTACATGTCCTTATTAGAATCGCACTTCCAGCGACTATGTCTTTTAGTACACCATTCATTTACACTTGAACCGACTGCGACTGTAGCTCCGTCTGACCTAAGGGAATGTAAACCTAAATTTAAATCAGAACTGACCTCTTTAAGCCTGGAAATAATGTTTTCCTTTGCAGCAGTGTAACTTATCTTTTTGTTTTTATATATCAACTTTGCAATACCATGCATGTTTTCTGAAAACTGGCTTAAATAAAAATCGGAATGTAACACATTTATATCTGCCAAAATAACATATTTTTGTAACATCTTTATAGGACAAGCACTTGTGGAACCGTTTGCGACTAACACCTTGTTTCCTTTCTTGTATTAGTCAGTTTTACTTTATTGATGTACACTCATAAATAACCATCAGAAAAGTTTACGTCACAACATTTTACATTTTGAATTTTTATTTCACAGTTATTTTTTAGTAGAATGGCTTCTCCTCTTGAATTTGACCTGCATGAGTTAAAGAAGGCTTTATAGAACAACTGAGTCTGAATTAAGTTTTCATTTGCATTTACAAAGTGTGTATTTTGTATAAGCTATACATTGTAGTTTTTGGCCCTCAGGTGGTTAAGGACATTTTTTCTTTTGCTTGTTTCTCGTTGACGTTGACAGTTTACAGTAAGAATCTTAAGTTGATTTGCTTTATCAATAATCAAAAACTAAAATTGTTAAATTGGTTAAACTGCCTCTGCCTGTGGGTGATATAAAAAATCTAAATAGTAGAATAATTGAGTGAGAAAAAAGTATGCAAGAAAATGTGCAATTGCACAATGCAGTGATGTTGTAATCAGAAGACTGTAAGAATTAAAGTGGGCGTTTTTTTTTATCTCCGAAAAAACATGATACTGGGGAAGATAAATCTATTGGAAAGGCAAAAAGCCTATAAATATCTCTTCTAGTTTGTGCATATATAGTACAGGTGCAAGAAAAACGTATTATCAAGTCTTTAGTCTAGGTATTTATTTATATATCAATAGTTCAAATTAACTGCCATGATACCGATACTTTCCTAAACATATGTTATATAAATAAAGAAATGGTGTATAGTATCTGACAGTGCGAGAAAAAACTTCGAAAGAGAAAGCGTAATTTTTTTGCGCACATACAATGAGACAAAGCTGGCAGTGAAAAAGAAAAAAATCCTGTAAAGGTCAATGTGCATCAATTTGATATATAATCTAACATGAGTATATTTAACACATGAAACTGCATTGATAATATCTTTGTAAAAGTTATAAAACAACATACATATTGAGAAGAAATAAAGGCTATATACGTAATGTTCTACCGAAATGATTAAGCATCATCGCATATAGGGTTTACTCTTTTCAATGTTAAATTTTTTAACGCACTTGCACCAGTGTCTTGGGTAAAACTATTCGCACCTATCTTATATCCAAACCAAGACGATACCACCACTAAAGCATTTTATGTCCCATTATCACACACGGTGCATAGCAATGCTGTTCCTGTCCCGTGTTCACACCGTCGTCGTCAGATCAGTATCACGTCTTTGCTTACAAAGCGGTTTGCGATCGCGTTATGGCTAGCGCTGGATATAATAGGAATTCGCATTTATTTCTACGAGTAATTCTCTTACCTTCTTGAATGAGTCTACGGCCGTTGCGTGAGAAGCAAACCGGTACCCATTGTCTTTTATTTGGTTACCTGCGCTGACGGACCGCTTCACTGTTTAACCCGAGATTACCTCATCTGCCGCAGGTCGTGTACCAATTTTATCCCTGTATACATTTCCACTTTTGGTAAAGACGAGTTTGTCCCCCTTCAGTCGGGTTTCGATATTCTTGTCGGAATATTATTTTGTACCTTCAAAAGCTTGTTTCTTTGCTCATGAACTTCCTCTGGTTGATGACTCGAAATATGATAGGTGACCGGTTGTCTTTTAACACCTTGATCCGGCTCATGATCAGTTCTTTGTCACTCTTACTGTTGAACTGTTCACAAACAGGTCTTGGGTGTTTTCTGTGTGGATAATTCCCTCCACTCTATAAACACTTGTCATCTGAAGTTTGGTCACAACTTCGTTCTGGAGATCTAAATCCTGAGTGAATAGATTTCTGACAATTTTCGCTAGGCCTACTTCGTCAGATTTCTCCGTGCATTTTTTATCGAGACCGTTAATAATGATATTGTTTTCTAATGATCGGGTCTTCAGATTTAGAATTTAGTTCTCTTGTGTGTAGATTCTGAATTTAAGTTTTAAAATGTAGTCTTTCAAACAGCCTATTTCTCTAACCATTTTGTCTTTTGAATCTTTTTATTCAGTTATTGAATACTAGTAAAGAGGATCGTTTGCTTGCTCTTGGACCTGTTCTAGACGTTCTTGGACCCCGTGTTTCCCCCGGAGTTATTTTGGTATTTCGTTCATATGCCGCCCTTGACTATCAACCGGGATATGAAGCTTGCTAGGGTACTCTGAATACTTAATATGCCCTGCATAATTTCTCGCAAGTGGAAGTCTTCTACCTCGACGCTTTACCTTTTTCATTATCAGAACTGTCTTCCATTTCGTTTAGAGGTCTTTTTGGGGGTTTATATCAACCATTTGTTTACGAAGACAAATTGTTAACAACAGGTGAGTATCGCTCAACTTCAAGTAGTGTCCGGCCTTTGTTCCCAATATTTTTCGATTTGCAAAGCATGTTGTACACCACAATTCATAGTTTTCACTCCATTTTTGAATATCAAATGTGCCGTGCACCTCCGGTTTGTACGGGCCTATGAATCAAATATTGGTCAAATATTTGCCTTCAATATTAACCAATTTTAAACAGCATCGTATAAAAACAATTTTTAATAAATCATTATAAAAAATGCCAATCATTTTAATCTTGCTATTAGTCATAATTGTCCATTAGCTGTTTTTCTATAACTTCACCTAAATGATCTCATTCCCGCAATTTTGCAAACAAATGAAAATATTGTCATTTTTTTTATATTTTGCATTTTAAAGTTTAGAGCGCAGGTCTGTTCCGAACGATTTTTACATTATTATGTTTTTGTTCATAAAGTTATACAAATCATACTTAAAAATGGTACTTGAACAAACATGCGATCAATGTTTACCCGTCAAATAACCATCGGAAACCACCTTTTTGCTCCAAAACATTAATTTATCAAAATAAGACAATATTCATGACGTAATTTCTATATTACATGTATGCATCCCTAAAGTGATAACCTTATACACACTTTTTTCAATATGATTTCAATTATCTTCCACCTTATTTTAAAGCTCTCTATAAGACTTTAATTTTGGGGGCGAGAAAAGCATTATACCGCATATATACCTTTTTAAGTATGTGCAAGATTATTCGGTTCCCCATTTCCATATATGCTTGGTCGGAATATTAGTGAATGTAATTAATCTCTAATCTAGAAAACGGATGATATTCGTAAGGTTTGGACCTTTATTTTGTTTAACAAGATCTTCGCAACTTATTTAGAAAATATAATTCCCCGACTGGGTTCCTCCCTATTTTGTGGTTAAAATAGTCACATGTATTGATATGATAACTAATCAATGCTTGTTTTGTTTTCCTTCTAACACCACTGGCATTAATTTGTTTTTATGTACAGCGCCAACATTAGTGTTAGATGTTTACGATCAAGATCGACATTTGATCTATCATTCACACACTGGCACCATGATTGTATTACTCGTGGTTGCTTGTGGCGTTGTGCGAATAAAGTTGTTGTTCTTACAACGACGTGTTAGTCTTGGATTCCTCCGAGCCATGGCGTGGTGGGGTGGCAGTAATCTCGTATCTACGTCCCCGGATACAAACGGTGAAAAACTTTTACAAAGACGGAAAAATATCGCTCCTATTCTTGCTGATTATCTACTTAATTATGATGTATTGCTTTCAATCTGTATTTCCTGCTTGTGATTCGTACATGGAGAATAAATTCGAATTATTTTTAGTATTAACAACATAGATATGCATAATAACGTTTTAATCACCTTAAGTATTTGGCGTTAGAGATAGTGAAGCGGGAAATCTTGAGCTGTTTCCGTTTTGACGTCATAAACGAATGTGCACAAAACGGATATTCAAGTTGTCTAAGTTGCGTATTGAATTTCATGACGAAAGCAAACCATTCAACCCATTTAAAAGCTTTATATCTTTACTAGGTTGTAAATCTCAGGTGAGGGCAAAAGTGTGAATGCTTTTAGAGGTTGCAGTCTACCCGCGGTCGTAAACGCGGCTAATCTCCAATCACTATAAACATATATATTAATAAACAGGGATTAAATATTTAGTCAAAATTAATCTAAGTTGGAATAACTTACTTTTCTATATATCTCTGTTAGATGATTCTATTATGGAAATTCTATGCATGAAAAGTGCTGCTAGAATCCACATGTCCTGTTTTGATGTAACATACATGCAATAACTTTAAGACAGCAATCAGTAAATAATTAAAGAACTCAAAGTACAGATATTCAAGCTCATTAAAATCGTCTTAATTAAATGGCATGATTACAGACTAAATCGACATTGATAATAAATTAACTGAGTTTATAAGCGTATTAATATATTAAACATATTTATATTGATATCGTAAATATAATAAATCGTGAAGGAACAGATTTTTAACACCCAACTAAGATTAACTGTTATAATTTGTGCTCTCAGCTTAATAATGGGATCTCTGGTGATTTAAGAGTGCCTAGGCTATTAGTGTTAACATAATACTAGTATTCTGCCGCTCAGCAACTTTACATTGCAAACTCGAAGTATCTAGTATGTTACAAAGAACTATGCACTTATGGGCTCCGGTAAAAAGTGAAAATCAAAGTACTGAAGTACTGACGGGAGTTGATTTTATCGCTTATTATTCATTTTATAATCAACAATATGTTATTTAGCATGACAAGTAATTAATTTCTAATCTTTATTTAAATTATGTACATTTTTATAATATGAATTCTCACTTTTCCGACAAGAATTTCGAGAAAACCCCATATGAATCATGTTGTGTAATATTTAAAGATATATTTAATTCCATCAAACTATGTATCAGTAATCGAAATATTTCTAAAAATTGTACACATGTCTGGATACAAGCAATATTGAACTCTAGTATCGTTCAACCAGACTCTCGGCTGTCTCCGTTAATCTCCGACTACCAAGAGAGACTCTCTGTCGGAGATTTACAGAGACAGCCGAGCGTCTGGTTGAACGCTCTGGCGTAGGAATACATACGACTACAAAAAATATCTAAATTGTTCGTACTTTTTAAAATCTGACTATTTTCAAGGTATTTATAAATATGTTTTCTTGAAAAACAATGGTTCAGTATACATTACACCGAATTTATCTATTATTTCAAGAACTAACTCTTGTCAGCGGTGATTATTTGTGCTTAGGTCCAAACACTGTTTCACTTTTGGTTTGCCAGAGTAACTGCATAGGAGAGTTGATTAAAATCAACTCCCAAAAATGAAGATTCAAATTAAGCTTTTTTTTTTTTTTATCTCACATCATATATTGATATTTATACCATAAGAATCAACAAGTTTTAGCGATGAATTTGGTGTATATTAAAAAGTACGAAGCTTTACAACATAGTAGGGATCTGCCGATATTCGTGATTTTATATAGTAAATTGTGGACGGGCATTCATTTCAAAGTCTATGTTTACTGTAAGCTTAACCGTGTACGAACTTGTAGAAAAGACAAAAGATGCATTATATATTTAGAAAACTCCTGTGAAAATAAGAAGTTTGTACAACATTAGGCTAGCAGTTAAGAAATGAAAAATGTATGAACATTTCAAGGTTTGTACTATAGCAAGCGAGAGCTATTACCTGCGTGACCCATGTTGAACCCACATATGGAATAAATTATTTCAAATAATCATGTGGGTTTAATCCAGGTAGACGTTTGTCGATTGTGCTCACTGTAAAACACTGACACGTTTCAAATCGTTTTCCATCGACTTTGTATGGTTAGGAATATTGTTTGAGCACTTTGGTAATATGCAATTTTAAAGTTTTATTTGATTTTTTTTCAGACATAAAATAACGGAGAAATGTCACTTCAGTCAATCGATCCACCAACAGAATAGTGTTGATTTAAATGTTTCCTCCCTCTGATTTAAATAGAAATAATTCAAATAGGTTCGGTACGATTTTTCCGAATTTAGATTATCTACAGGCATTGAAAAATCCTCAATTGTTTTAAATTTATGCTGATTTTGGTAAAGTTAAGGGTGCATTTAAATCAGAAGTATCCATCAGTGCTTAAATATTACAGGAAAAAAAGCAATTTGTTGATATTTTCTTTATAACAACGGCACTGGAAAAGGGTCCATTCTCTATAGCTAAAGTGCACTGTTTCTTAAAGAATTATTTAACGATTTCAACGGTTGTTTAGACAATATCCGGTAAACCGTGCACTGTAGCAATAGCCTGGCCATTGCTTACGCAATGGGCCTGGCTAAAAAGGTTTTTCTGAAACGAAGCACTATTAAGGTTTACTAAATATATAAACGGATTTCGACGTTCATAAAACGATGCATAAGTAGCACCACAATGTTCATATAATTCTTACGGATTGGGATATTAAACAAATTTTGCTATCGCAAAGCCTTACCATTATTTAGATTAAAATTTCAAATGATAAATTCTTCCTGTATATTAAATTTTGAAAAAGTATTGCTGCTATTACGTAGAATTCTTCTTTTTTAATTATAAAATTTCAGAAAAATCTATTCAAGCTGAAATGTATGTGCCCTTCGTTAAAGTTTTACGTAGGTAGCGTAATATATCATTTTAATGATATTATCAAGATAGTGGTGGCTTTTAATTGCTTAAGGGGTTTGTTCCAGCAATAAATAGTCTTACAGTTTTTTAAGTATTCTTAAATTCTACACAGCTAAGAAAAAATTCAAAACAAAAAATCGTGATATATATGCTTCTCTTAGCGCTACGGTGCATTTCACATCACATTTCTACACTATAAGTGCAAATTGCAGATAAATGGCTTTTTCCTCTTTTATTTTGTATCGGATTAAAACATGACACGAAAAAAAACTTATTTTATCTAAATAAAATTAAAATGAGTATAAAGAAAACTTCCCAATTTCATATCCTAATTAATATTTTGGCCTTTTTGCACAGTTAAAATATTAATGCTGTTCTCAGACATTAAATATATACATTTAATACATAAATGTATGCATATGTATATACATGTAAATATATTTAACATCCAATGAGATTATTTAAAAGTCTCATACTTTTACTCAAATAATAAAAAAAAATATTCTCAGAGAGATATTTGGTCATTCCAATTAATTTATTTATTAGTATCATGTCACTTGTAAAAAGTTCTTCAAAGTACCTCAAATTATGCAGATTTTTGTTATTTTTAACCTTGTTCCCAGAGCAACGGATATCAGTTTCAATATATATTGTCTTCGTTGCCAAGCCAAAATAACAGGCTAAGGTTTTTACGTTAAATATCATACATGTTTCAACAAAAAAAAAACCAACATATTTTTAAAGTGTTATTAATGTATAGTTGTATCACTTTGAAAACATTCTTTTGGTTATGAAAATTAATAATTGGAAAATTTACATTTATTTAATTTTTATGCGTTTATTCTATATTGCCGAAAATGCTTCAACCACTTACATTTTGTTTGGAAAACAACTTTAAATTGTTATTTTTCAATCTTTTCCTTCTATAACCAAGGCAACCAGTACCGATAGCAACTTTTCTAAGGTTGTCTTGCATCTTTATTAACAAAACATATCAAATTTGGAAATATGAAGAAAAAAATCACTGACTATGGGCGGCCACTGAAAATTAATTATCACATAGAAATACTTTTTGTACAAATTAAATTATTAAATTCCATGTACTTCTATTTTCTTAGCATTTTTGACGATTTGTTCATGGTCAACATTTCCCAACTGTCATTTTTTATTCGGTGACAATATACTAAGTACACCTTACCAGTGCTACAGTACTTGACGATGACCTTTTAATGAAGCAAATTATAAAAATTTAGCAAACGGTTTTGTAAAACGAAGCTGTCATACTTCCACTTCATATGGCATTTGTTTTGTGAAATTTCCGGGGCAGGGATGTTTTTAATTTTTTAAGGAATAAACGTGAGCTATCAATAGTAATCCTTTGATACTTGACCGAGGTGGGTGTTAATTATAAACTATAATATAGAGAACGGTTTCCTCTCTGGAAAAAAGTCATGGATCTGCGCATGTTTACCCAAACTCAGAACAGTATTAGGACTAAGAAAAAAAAGTTTTCGTCATATCAGTGCGGCTAAGCATTCATGAACATAAATGAAGCATGTCAATTAAGAAAAAAACAGTTCAAGGTGATTGTTCTGACTTACACGTCATGGAAGGTAACACTGAAACACGGCTAATATTCGTGTTAAAAAGTAATTTTAGATACAACTATTTTTAGATAAGGGGTTTATGAGAAAATGGATTTACGTGTATCAGGTTTAAAAAGGGAACTGACCATTATGTTTTTAATATTGTGCAAAAAAAAAAAAAAATATAAGCATACTATTTTTTAAAATAGTTTTTCAAGTGATATATACAAGAAACTCAAAAAGAGAAGATTATGCCAGTTAACGTTGAAAATACAAAAAGATAAAGATAAGTCAAATTGTGTGCTATTTTTAAAAAAATCTTTCTTTATAAAATATATCTTTAATTAATTAATGAAAAAAATGACAGTTATTGCGTGTTTCTCACATTATTATGGTTTTTAAAAAAATTGATTCAAAACTTTTTTTTCTTAATAAACAATACATCAAGAATTGCAAATGTTTGATATTGGCTGAAAAGATGTTAAAAAGAAGGGGTGTACACTTTGCGGACATTTTGGTCTGAAAATAGCATGTTAAACCACAAATCATTACACAAGATGTGTTACTAATAATTTCAAGATGAAAACCCCACTCTTTAACAAAAATGGATATATAGTAGTCTATCAACATTTTTGGCTAAACCTAAAAAAATTGCTACAAAGTTGAATACCATTGAAAACGAAGGTATTTATATGTAAGTTATATGTTAAAATATACATTTCTAAAATTTGCGGTAAATAGTTTTTAGGGGGGTTAAAAACGGCGTTATCATTGAAAAATCGCTGAAATCTGGAAAAATTTAATAACTACATTAAATACATGTCACTAGGTATCAATTTTTACTGGTCTAAAATAAAAGTATTGAATATGTACAAATAATTCAAAAACTTGACAACATATATTGAAGGGGTTTTTTGGTTAAAAATAGGATTTTCAAAGAAAAATTAGGGAAGTCTGGAAAAATGTCATATCTTAATTGAATAAAATGGGTATTACTTTGTGCTGGATTAAAAGAAAAGATTGAATACAAGCAACCAATTATACAACTTTTACAAAATATATAAAAGGATTTTTGGGGTGAAAAATCGATCGGGTTTTCATTTAAAAATTCTCTGAAATCTGACAAAATTTCATAACTGAATAAAATCAGATGGTTGTCAATTTCTTATGATCTGATTATGAAATGAAAGAGTTAAATATGTACAAATGATTTAAAACTATGACAACAAATATTGAAGGAATTTTGGGGTAAAAAAATAGAGTTTTAATTGAAAAATCGCCGAGATCTGAAAACCTGTCAAGGAGCATGGTCACGATTTGGGCTATTTTTCCCCATTTCAATGGATACTTGTAATATGCATTACAAAGCTACATTATGTATTCCAAATTGTCACCAAAATTTGAATGTCAGTCGTCATGGTTCAAATGAGATTCAGTCTAAACAGTAGTTTACAGTTAGGTTGCGAAAAATAAATTGTAAAATAGTAGAAATTGCATAATTATGTGCTTAGTAAACAAGCAAACAGGACAAAATGATCTAAATAAAGTGTTTACCATGCAGCTAACAAAGACATGGCACGAGCTTTGTTCCCAAAACTATGAATTGCAAGCCTGTATCTCGTTTACAAGTGGACAGATCACATTCAAATATCGGATGCACATAAGTATAACTTTATTAAGCATTATTAACAATAAACAATAAGAATGACATTTTAGTTCAAATCATGAAATTGATTCTTTAAAAAATTGGTACTAATATATTTTAAACTAAAAAAGTTTCATAATTAATTTAGATTTGTCTTTGACAATTTCATAGGAAATATGAAAGAAACTTGGGTAAAACGTTTATCTTAATTCTTATTGTCATTAAAAATGTTGAAATGTTGAGGAAAATGTAACGATATCAAACAATTTCATTAAGTAAACACTTTTTTAAACTTTAAAATATAGAATTACCCCTACATAACTTTCAGGGTCGAAAAAATTGCAGTGATTTTTTTTAATCACGGAAATCTGGAAATATTCAATAACCAACCATATCGCATCAATTGGTATCAACTTATTTTGTTAGTTGATAACAGGGTTAGAATTGCACAATTGATGCAAAAAGTTCATAACATAAACATGACCAATTGGTAATCAATTTGGAATTATCGGTCTTTTTCATTTTAAAGGACTATGAGTATCGCAAATTTTGTTTCTACTGTCATCATCAAATTCTAGTGTATGTGCTAAATAAGATCAGTTCATTTTTACACATCCACCTATATACGCTTTGTCATTTGTCTAACAGCTATATTTCTTATTGACTCAGTTTTATGGATAAATATCGGGTGCAGGTTGTTTAGACATTTCAAGAAGGAGTTTGCCAGTTTTCAGAGTTCACCCCAATCTGTAAGATCGAGATCTTCAACTGTTGTGCTTTACAGTATTGAAATTGTAAGTAAGTGCGCATTGAATGTTAACGTGGCAGCATCAGAAGTTTGTGGAAGTGACTGCACTTCGACCACAGCATGTCCCTAACTGTGTGGTCGTAAACTTTCTCCACCTAGGATGTTTATACCCTCTTCAGTAGCCCCGGCCCGTCATACAAACTGACTAATGCTTTCTCTCTCGCCTTTGATTAAAATATTTATTTTTGCTAGCAGTTTCTTGCAGAAATACAATCTTTGCTATTTTCGATAAATATCATTTATTATCTTTTTAAGGCAGCGGGTTTTCCAATGCCATACAAACGACTATTTATTTGTGTTTCACCATGTTAAAGCATAAATAAAAAGGAGTTTTATGGAACACAATCAATTTCAAGAGCTGACGGTGTTTTACATACTAGTATATTAGAAACTCTATGTTGACAACCATATGTTAGACGTGAAAAAAAAATAGTGTGTCAGCCTTATTTTGCATAATGACACAGTAGTGTCTTCTTCACTACCACCACTGTGTTATCGTCTGCTGCTTTATCAAATTTTTTTTTGTAATTAGCATCACCACCCGAACTCTGGATAGCTTCAATATTGCGTTCGTGTAGTTTTGTACAAGAAATTCAATTAAGCGTTGGTTGTTTGATTTATTCCAAAGAAACATTTCCTTTTTTATATCAAATGGTATGTTCTAGGTAACTTCTTACTCGTAATAGAAACTATGCAATAGGTTTGCAGCATTCTGACGAAATATAACAACATATTCTTGCCGTTTAATTCATTTAATTCATGGCGGACATACCATAAGCCTCGTCTCCAGAGAATTCGGCGGATAAAACTTTTACCTTTTGATTCTGTACTTGATTTTTTTTTTTACAAAATTATATTGTAAAATTTAGAATATTATCTTATTATTGTTTTATCTTCTGAGAAATCCTAATGTATTTACTAAAAAGTTTGAAATTAGAACCAGATTTTCAAAAATTACCTTGAATGTTGCTTTACCTGCTATGCGTATAAAATGCAAAAAAAAAAGTTTCTTATGGCTCACCATAGATTATTTTTTCCAAACAAATAAAGGCGACTGCCACATCAGTAAGACAATTCGATTTTGGATATCTGCTTTATAAATTTTGATTTAAGATTTTTGTTCATATGTATTTCTGCTGGCAAATATCTGGAGTCGGACAATGATCGATTGTTTTGATTTAACCATTTTCCATACTTGGCCCGAATTCATGTTATTAATCAAACATATTTTTAATATGCTGTTAAGACTGTATTGTAGTATAACTTAAAGCAATAAAACCTTTCGTAGCAATTTTCTTGAGGTCAATTTGTATATTGACTAGACTATAGGGACCCAAATTAAATTTTTTAACAGGTAATTGACATCCAGAGCATAATATGCGTCATTATCAAGAAGCAAATGTCCATTACCATGCATCTTTGCTACCCAAAAGGTTTACCGTCTTAGCAAACTGTTTCTAAATTCCATTTATTGTCACCATTGTTAATCAAAACCAAATCTGCTGTGAAAATATATTAAAGATGAATCAAATGTTCTTCACCCATTTTACGGATATGATTTTTATTTATAAATATGAAATAAACGTTAATATTGGAATCTTACAAATGTTAAATTGTATTTTACCAAATGAAAACCAATCTTAAAACTTTTTTTTCTTAAAGCTCTTTCGTCTGCACTGTGTATAAATTCAAATTAATATATACTCTATGAAATACACTTAATGTATACAAAATTGAAAGCAATTTAAACGGAGAGGGGGAAGGGGGCGCCGGCGTGCCGGTGTTGGATCTGTCTTTGATAATGTAGATAATCATACATTATGACATTACCTCATTATTAAATGTTGTTGAATAATTCTCGTTTATTAATAAGCAAATGAAGATTTTAAAGCAGTCTAGTTTTATGATATACTAGACTTCAATCTCCATTACATATTTAAAAACTATATGACAATTGTCGAATATGATTCATCTGAGAGTAGTGATGAGTTTTTTTTTTTACTTTTTATCGTAGATTTCCCCTCGAATGTGCAAGAAGGATGGAATGAAAATGAAAATAATAAGAATACAGCTGGGATTAAACATAATGAGAATCTTCAAAACCCTAGTAACCAGGAAAACAAGAAACTGCAACCATTTCCAGACAAAAATAATAAAACTAATAATGAAAATAATGACGAAGGCATGGAAGGTGATGGGAATGAAACATTTGCTGTTTCAGAGATAATGGATTATGTTAAAGCAATGTCTGGAACAGATTACCTAGGTACTCAAATTACATTCTTAGACTTCGCAGGACAAAAAATGTACTATTCTTATCATCAAATTTATCTTAGTCCAGGAACATTTTATATCCTGGTTGTCGATATGACAAAAAAACCGGATGAAATAGTTGAGGTTCCGGAAACTGATGAAAAAGGCTGTACTCGATTCGAGTCTTGGACATATAAAGGTATTAAATTATACGAGCTTTTGTGAAACTTGTAATAATAATCTAAAATCATGTATCCAATGTGATATTGCAGGCGTCTGCATTTTTTTGTAGATTACTACAAATTTTGGTTAAAGTCAATCGACAGATTTAGTGATGAATCAACACCAGTTATTGTAGTAGGCACCCATGCTGACAAAATAGAGGAAACGGTAAATATGTATTTAAGGAGGCCGACTTTAGTTTTTATTGCGCATGTTTTTGCGCATTCTAGTATAATACAGTGTAGTTATACTTCTTTTGAAATTTTTTTCGATATCAATTATAAAAATGAACACAATCTCAAAATACAGATAAAAATATTTAGATTTTTTAAGGAAAAGTTTTCTAAACGATGTTTTCGTTGTACGGTAGGTGAGCGTTGCCATTGTGCTTTTATGACGTTATGATAAAATGAAGCTTTGTAGGAGTGCGTTATAAGAAGTAATATAAAAGAGAAAGTAAAAATCGTAGGCCATTGAAATTTTGTACACAGAATAATGCTATCCTCAAAGGCATTTTTCTTATTTTTTCAATGAATCCATTATACCAATGTTCATTTGTGATGCTCCATATATATAGCAGAATTTGGTGCATTTTAATATTTTGGGATAGCCCCCACTGAAAACCAGACGGTAGAATTTAGTATTTTTTACATATAAGGTAGAAAATAATATTACTAATCACATATTATAATTTGAGACAAAAAGCAATTGTAGTATTTTTTTTAATCTGCTTCGAAATGCGGAAAATGACAGTTTACTATATATTTACTATATATTCCTAAAGTAAATGTACCTCTATTTTGAGATGGCCGCTAAAAAGAACCAAATGGTCGATTTTCTTGAAACTTCGCAAATAAACTAGAGTTGGTGGAAATGACATATGGTTAAAGAATAAAGAGTTTTGCTATTGTAGTTTTCCGCAAAAAACCCCCCACCAAATCGGCCCCCTTAATTTTAACTTCTTATAAACAACAAGGCCTATAATAAATTAATTTTAAAGAGCATGTGTTTGACGAAAGGATGCATTAATCTATCAACGATGTATAAAACGAAATTAATATATGTAATTTCATGTCTGATTCCACAATAAGTTATTAACACTGTGCCGGATAATGATGCCAGTGCAAAGGTGGCATCATTTAACAACCGCCCCCATTTTACCTGCACAAACTCCAAAATAATGCCGCTTGTCAATCAAGTTTGAGACAATAGCGCCCAGTTTGGTTGACGTGATTGTCCAGGTCCGTGGATTTCTATTAACTAGCAATTAAAAACATAATCTATGATATCTTCCGCCACGTAGCAAAAGGGTAAACTAAAAGATAGATTTTTACCATTATTGAAATTGATTTTAAAAATCAATCATTTAATAATTGAAATTATAGAATTTATAGTAAATTTGCGTGCCCTAATACATTCCACAATGAGCAGCTCTAATACATATTATTTTAGAAAAAAAACAAACTTATAAGCTACTAAAGCTTTATTCACTGGTTATACTGGTACTTCGAAGCACAAGTTGGAAAACGTCATCGGAATTTAACATTCTGCCGTTAAATTCCGCATTATCTGATCGTCGGGTTTTCTTATACAATCATTTGTTAAAGTTAATTACATTAAACAATGTCAAATGCCAAACACCATGTACTGAGCTATCTTTTTAAAGTAGAATTAATTTACTGCATTTCTTCACACTTCCTTTCTTCACACGTGTGTTTAGAAAATATTCGAACAACACAGACTTCGGTATCGAACAATTAAAATGTTAGTTTGGATTCATTTCCGTTAAGAAATTATTTGGAGTTTCGTAAAATATATATGTATACCAAATAATATACCACTGTCTAGAGAATATATAACTACCTCAGTTTTTAGTGTGTCTCGTCTGACAGGTGATATATAAACATTTAGAATTTAATATCCCATGAAGAAATACTACATTCCCATAGAAGAAATAATTATCTTACAGGATTTATATTTCCTATCTGAGAAAAGTATTTCCTAAAGGAATTTAATTCAGACATATAGTTTCCCAATAGGAATATAAGATTTTTTATTGGATTTTTAATCCTATTGGAATTTTAATTCCTATAGGACGTTCTTTGATTCGGTAGGAAATTCTAAATGTTCTAGAGAAAAATTGTTTTTCCTTTGGGAATTTTTTTTTCCTGCAGGAATTTATTTTTTAAAAGGTAAAGATCTCACTAGACATGTGAAATACCTTACAGACCCTGAAACGTGCTACTACACCAATTGCACGGTTCGGTTCGGTACGTTTTGTGAACAGTACGTTTCACTTTGTGAACGGTACGGTTCGTTTTGTGAACGGTACGGTTCGCTTTGTGAACGGTACGTTTCGTTTTGTGAACGGTACGGTTCGCTTCTTACACGGTACGCTTTGCTAAAATTGCTGCACGCTTTGTAAACGGTTTGCGCGCTTTATTAATGAGGTTGGCGTGGCCTGAACGCTTTGAATTTTCTCGATATAATTTTGTTTAGTTTTTGCCCGATAGACTTCAGCAAGTTAGTAATTATGACGAGCTTTTTTTCTTTATTAATATGATATATTACAAATGTTTTTCAGTTTAACTAAAATCAGAAATTCCATCCGTTTTCCCGTTTTTGAAACATGTACGTTGCGTGAAACTTGTACTCGCTGAAAACGGTGGGGAAGCGGAGGATAGTTTTAACTTTAAATACGCTGTTATTATTCGTGTTTAATTTTAGATAAATGCAATTATTACAATAGATTAAAAGAACTTATTGACTTTAATCCGATATATGTTTGTTAATTCAGCGATCTGGCGATAATTCTAACAAGCATCTTAATATTTTTATTTCTATACATGTACTTGTATTGAAGTCATGAAATATTTCATCAAATGCATTTAAAATTGCTATGAAAAATTGCCTGGACTTTTTCCGATATTTCTTTAGTTTCCTTTCTCGCTGTCTTGATTTTCGGCTAGTTGTTATATTTACAAGCATCGTTCTATTTTTGTATTCATAATTCGTATGATCATTCTTTATTGCGTACTGTTGCCGATCAAATTCCCCTGGTGAATAGACAATGTAAAAATACACGCAATTAATGATAATATAAACAACTAGAGCAAAGCTCGTTGCAAAGCAACGAGTAGGTCTTCCGTTGAAGCTGCGAATTAAAATGATGTTAATGTACATGGAAAGGATTGTCTTCATGGTAATGCTGTAGTAGCTATACTAAACGACTAATATAAACGTACAATTTATCTCGGACTTTTATTTGTCCTTGTACATGTAGCAGTGCGTAACAGGTATTGTTTGCAAATAAAATTGGGATTGCTATTGGAAATTTAAAAACAAAATCTGGCGCTTTGAAATTAAATAATAAATTGAAGTCAAATTTGTTATTAATTGTAAAATAATTAAGATGAGCATGGATGAATGCTTGTTTACGTTCAAATAATTTGTATGTTTCTAATCCTGTGATCTCTGTACATTTCACATATAGTTTATAGCTTGATACGTGCGTGAAACCTGAAACATTTATCAGCTTTAGATTTTCTGGTAAAGTCTAAACTGGAAAGGTCCATAGGGAGAGACAACAGACCCAGACATAAATTTATTTGCATATGCTATGACCATGGCCATTTAATTACACACTTGGTTCATGGTCGCAATTGTAACACACTCTTAATCCTCCGAAATGATTGTTTCAAGTATGATACAGATAATGGCAAAGGGATAGAATTTGGGTCGGTGATGGATTAACACAGATGTCTGTTGTGACATTGACATTTCTTTTAAATGTGATAAAGCGCATTTATGAGAATATACTGTGATATCTGGCGGCGTGACAGGCTGACCACTATGCATCTGCAATTGGGGACCCTTATAAAGCGTTTTTGCATCAGCTATTTAATAATGGCGTGTTTAAACTGACAGTATCAAATTTAAAGATTTGGATTAGATTTTTATTAGCTTATGTTAATGTCATTTATAACCATTAATGCTGCTGCTTTGGTGTCTACTGGTTTGTTTTAGGAATTACTGGAGAATGGTCCGTTTACATGTAGGTGGAGAAAGACTTTTAACAGCAAACAATTATTTTTTGGTCCAGCATAATTTTTAATTATAATTAAAGTGTGCTGTGTCCAAATAGATAAGTAGGTCAAAAGGGCGATTCAAAATATGGCGGACAACCAAAATTCATAATACTTTCTTAAAGTCCCTTTTATGGCAAAAAACAGCGACGCACTATTATTATTAGAACCGATTTGGTATGAATTTTCGGATCGCGTCGCGTTCAATACTATCAGCTACGTCATGCATAAACAATACCCGTACCTTAACCACAAACTTTTTTATTGGTGGATTCAGCTTAACGCTGATTGGCTGCTGGTTCAGACTAAATTATGCACGGACAGAACAAAAACTTTTCGGAGAATGAAAATTCACCGGGATACTCGTGATTGACGAAATTGGGGTATTTTTCGAAAGTGTACACTTGCAATAAAACATACATACGGTACATATAGCTGTAGCTCTTCGAGGAAAATTTGAGTTAGTAAATATGAAGCTACAGTGCATACGATACTTACGAAAATCTTGCAATTTACGGCGCACGAAAATGACGCTAGTTTTGAAAAGATTAACATCATATCATACCACATTTTGTGCAAATAATCAATTTAAATAATTCTTCATTTAGTTTACTACAGTAACTGTTAATAATTGTCGCTTTACTTGCCCCAAACTTTCTCCTACTAAACAACCTTTTAGGCTTACTCGGAAAGCGGATCAAGAGCTGTCATTTTTATATGTAAACAAACCAGTGAAACCACGCCACTGTACAGAGCTTGTGATCGGTGGTTCAGAGACAAGTAAAATAATGAAATCTGCGGTAAATTGTTTGGGGATATTTTTATAAAGTATATGTATTTACACCGAATGTGGTAGGGTAACAGAAGAAGAATTGAAACGAATCGGACACTTGCCTAGTGAAGACGCACATATACATGTATATACCCCGTTGCACTTTCCATTTCCGTCTCGTTCTTTCATATCATCGTTCAATTCGTTTATTGCCGATCGAAAGGTGTAATCGAGGAATTCATTTCTATCACTTCGTCTGGTGAGTTAGTAGGTAATACATGTACATTATACATTTACGGTATATACTAGTACATGAAATGAACGCGGAGCACATGCACTTTTAAGTATTATATTTTGTTTAACGCCGTACTGTAGACCGTAGCTTGAGACTATGGTTTAACGCCCGTTTACACAGAGAGAGAGAGAGAGAGAGAGAGAGAGAGAGAGAGAGATTTGCATGAATTTATTATAAACATACATTGTAGAGGATAGTCGATAATAACTCCATATTGGGGAAAAATGAACTGTTCTGAAAAAAATCCTTCAGCTCTGGCATTGCATAAGCGTGCACTGATAACTCCGCCTAGGAAAAGGAGTTGACCAATCATAAAGGTTTTACACCGGCGGCGTGTATTGTTTATGGTTGACGCAGCTGACAGAATTGATCGTGACGCTATCGGAAAATTCAAACCAAAGCGGTTTTGATAATATAAATTGACCAAGCATAGTTTTTAAAACGATATGATACACTATTATTAATTGGCCAAGCATAGTTTTTAATATATTAAGTGTGCCGAATCCGGGAATATAATTCCAAATATGCTGACCGTTACGAAAATTGCTTAATTCAAAATGGCAATTCAAAATGGTAGATGGCCAGAATGATTTTAGTAATGTATAAATCATTTCTGTGAATGATAAGTATGTGATTTTAAATTTGCAAAGGTCTATACAATAGACGTTGGCACGTTTGTATCCACACCTTACGGTTCTACAACCTTTGATGTAGTTGCATTCTTTAAAATTTAAGGAAGATCCAGGAATAAAATCTTAAGTCATTACAATGGCAGCAAACGACCATCACTTACCGGTAATTGTAGTCTCATCTCGGTTAAGATGTGGCTATGTTTACAAAGTTCTAAATATTTGACATAATTATCACTGCAGTATTGACAGGGATCTTTATATGCTTTAAATGGCTTCCAAAAAGCATCCGCAAGATTATTTATGAGAACGTGTTGCGAATTAACATTGCCATGGTCTAACAGAAGAAAGCATCATCTCTATGGATGAGATCGGTGGTGATTCTCTTTCTCTGAATTAGAAAACACAATGCTTTTTATGCATTTCTTCTCTTTCCTCATCACAATTTTGCCAAACTTTGCGAGACATCGTTTAATTTTTAACAAAGATACAGACAGGTCGACTTCTTATACAAGATTAAATTGTCCCTAATAATGTCGAATGGAGCATAATTCACATCATGCGCGGATCTAGGGGGGGGGCCCTGGAAAATGAGAAGGTATTAAATTTACATAGTAAAATTATCGCAAATATGCCTCGGACCCCCCCCCCCCTGGAAAACACATATATGCTTTGGAAAGGCGTCGGAAGCGAAAATATATCGCAAATATGCCTCGGACCCCCCCCCCCCTGGAAAACACATATATATGCTTTGGAAAGGCGTCGGAAGCGAAAATATGAAGAGTGATATTTGAAAATTGCAGTTATAGTTATAGTTGCCCCCCCCCCCCCAACGGATTAGAAATTTCATGAATATGGAAAAAAAATTTTTAACAGGTATGATTTTTCTTTTTTGAGTTATAGGTTTACTACGTTAACACCCCCCCCCCCCCCCCCCCGGATTAGGAATTTCATGATAGAAAAATTTTCTGGATCCGCGCATGCACATGGCTGCATAAATCATTTTGCAAAGACTTGCTATTGTATAGAAAGCTGTACGGAATGTTGATTTGGGGCAAATTTTGAAACATGTAATCTTAGTGCCTCTGATGATATCTGTGTTAGAGATTTGTCTACTCTAAAGATTTTACAGGAAGAGACAGACACTAAGAATAGTTCTGATGTTGTACAATGTTCCCGCAAGGTATCCATTTGTATTTCTGTTGACACTTCGTTATATAGGCGTGTTTTACTGTACTTGTACTAGATAAAAAATTATTGCCACCATTATTAATCAAAGTACTGAAAGTACTGTAAGACGGTGGCGTCGTTTGAATGTGGCATATTACATTGTATGATAATTATTGTCGTCGAAAACCCGCGGCCAGTATCGCATACATGTACAAATGCTTAACGCTTACATGCACAACTGGTCGTGAGTTTCCTACATTAATAACTATGTGGAAATCGTAGTTGTGTAATCTCAATTTACACTTTACAAAAGCTATGTCTCTTGGCCGTCGTCTTTGGGGGAAAACCCGTAGATTTATTTCAGTAGCCTTTGTAGTATAGAAGTTTGCATATATATATTTGTATTTATATCGTTTGACATTAAAATCCGTTTTTGGTATGTATTTTGTTTGCCCCAGAATGCCTCATTCAATATGTGGGTTGCCACCACATAGTGAATGAATAAATAAAATTCAAAGCGATTTTATCACAATACGCCCAAATATTTGATTGTATAATGAAGGGACATTTGTGGTTTTTTTTCTTTAGACCTTTGGGTTGACCCCGCAAAGGGGAACAACTTTTGAAAAGTGAGGATTGGAATATTGTGCTTTAAAGGTATTGTAGATTTTTCAAAGTAACGAGAACAAATAAGGCTTTGGTATGATAAAATACTTGTCAGGTTTTTACTAACTATTTGGGCATACATGTATTATGTTTATTTTCCCTCTCGACAGCATTTTCCCTCAATTTCTTCACAGGGAAAAAGTTGCAGTCTCGTGGGCCAACACACTTACTTTAATTTGTCTTCATAGCCAGTTAATACATGTAGGTGTATAGAAAACGGAATGAGTTTACAAGAACATGTTTGATAAAACTGGAAAATGCTTTTGGAATGCACGTCATCATGAAACCGCAGAGTCAATCAATATTTTATCTTCGACTTCGAGTGGTTTATTTCCATTAGCTCACAACAAAAGTGAATGAAAATTTGAAAAGAAAAATCATACAATATTCAGTCGCGGCAGTTTCATTAACCAACGTTTTAAAGTACATTTGTTCTATTGTATTTAGCTGTAGATTAATTCAAATCATTTGAATGAATTCGGGATAGTCACATGTATAATTATTTTATTGCTTCTCAGTACACTTTAAAACGCATAATTTACTTGCTACATTTAACTTTTCTAGTATAAATACAACAAATATTTATTAATTATTCACCAAAACATTTGCTTTACATAAGGTCATAATCAGTTCCTTTGTTTGGAAATCACATATTTGTTTAATCCTGCATTTAATATGCGAGATTTTGAAGAATCTTTTTTATATTTTCATTTTAAAAAACTCTGTGTAATGTCAGGAGTTTTGCACTAA
This sequence comes from Magallana ariakensis, assembly GCA_020458035.1. NCBI lineage: Eukaryota > Metazoa > Mollusca > Bivalvia > Ostreida > Ostreidae > Magallana > Magallana ariakensis. The sequence goes on from CM035812.1 coordinate 35,132,355, forward strand.
TATGTATAATTTTTACAAGGTCTTCAAATTTGCATCCGATTTGATTTTTTGCAGTAAAATAATACTGTTAATGGGACATGTTGGGACATGTCCATAATATAATAAGAGCGTACAAGCAAAGGACTTTTCATTATAAAGTTTGACCTATGACCTGTAGATCATTTGTGTACAAAGGTATGTCTTCTTTATCAAAAAAAGGACTCAAAAGATATGGACCCTGAATAAAACTGTTTATAATTATACATGTTTATTTCCAAAGCCGTGTGATGCTTGACCTTTTATCCATCCCATAAAATTAATGGCAATATTGGTAAACTATTCCGCACCAGATTTAAGCAAAATGAGCAAAGAAATAAATAATGTTTTCAGTGATCTTTTCAATTTCTCCAAGTCACAAATAAAACAAAAGTGGTAAAATGAAATCTAATGTTTTAACAGGAAAAATCAGTTTTTAAAACACAAAACAAACAAAATCCAAGTTGAACGCACGTTTTTCTGAGCCGTACATCTGTGTATATTTTCATTTTATTCGTTGCATGTACTAGACAATAGATATAGGGTTCGCAAATCTCGGCAATATTTCCGAAAAGCTACAGTTTAGTAGCTCAGTAGAATACTACAGTCATCTATGAAGCACATTCTAGCATTGCGTTGAGTGATGACACTATCTTACCGGTGTGTATTTCAATTGCGATTCGCAACAAGATTCCGATTGACGCATTTATATAGACCCACCCATTTAAAAAAGCATGTTGAGAACATGATGCTAACACACGGAAACAAATGCTGAAGAAAGCTCATAATAAAGTTGTACTCGCGAGTTAAAAATTACAGAGTTTATTTGAGAACAAACGGGGCGATGTTTACGTACATGTAACAGTTTAAAAAAAAAAAAGCAAGGACGGGCGCATATGGAGAAAAGTCACAGATCGTACCTCGCTCATCGTATTACGTTATTCAGTTTACTGTGAAAAAATTCGTCAGAAACTGTTTAGTGAACAAATATATTTTACATTACCTTTCACAATGTACCATACATGTATATGGAATATCGCATGAGTTGAACCGATTGTTTTTCCTCACAAAAAGCTAGCGCTTGCTGCAAAATGGAGATTCACGGGTTTACACGCCGTGAAATCCATAAGACGTTTTACAGCATATATCTTCGATTCCTGACAACAAATCTGTACTGAAAATTTTTGAAACATCGTCACCAGGTCCGTAAAATGACGAAGTGTGGTGTGTTTATATACATATAAAACTGTGTGTGAAATGGCGACTCGATTTGCACGTGAGTTTTACAATCCGAGGTCGATTAGCGTGTTTGAGAGAAAGTCATTGTAGAGCGTCAACATCAGTAGTAATTATTGTCTGATGAATATTGAGGTGCATGTAACAAAATTAATGATTCTACAGACTGAGAGGGTTATAAAATAAGGTCGATCACAGATCAGTCCAAAATTGAACATGTTTGTATAGTAAATTTCAAGTTTTTGCATGTTTGAAAACACATGCACACTTGTAGAAGAAAGTGTGCCATCGATCGGTTGAAGTTCAATGAAATGTAATTTATGTAATATTCATTGTCAGTATATGTTGTGAATTCTTTGGAATAAGCTACAACAAAATAAATACTGCCTCAACTTAAATTGATGCGTTGAAAATGATTGATCATGAATTTATCGATGAAGCATAATTGCTGAAAAATGAAATGGCAAACCCGTTTAAATAGTGTGTTTCTGACAATTGTTTACACCATAAAAAAGACATGATTATTGTGAGAACTCTTGGTCAATTATCGCAGTGAAATAATTTTTGGAGTCCTGATACTGAGTTAAACTTCACATCTGGCAGTTGGTGCATAAGTTATCAATACCGCGTAAGCAGACAGGGAAACGGCTCATTAAAAATAAGACACAATTTCATAAATTATTTAAATGTATGTACAAAATAATTAGCAGCTATAATGCTTAAAATATCTAATAAGATGTAAATTAGTTCTCAAACTGAAATCGACAATCGGTAAAACATCGCCAGTAACTCTGCATACCTAACAGAGTTATCGTTCCTAATCCGCTAGGGTCCCCGTGAGAAATACCCTTCCGGCAAGGACGATAGCAATAGACAGTGGCTATTTATAGCCACCGTCTAAAAAATCTGTTCAGCTTAGCCCAGACCTCCTGCTTACAAACATTTTATCCCTAGCTACGCCGCTGCATTGGCGGATTTAGAGGGGGTTGGGGGTCCGAAACCCCTCTAATTGGAAAATTTAAATTTACACTCAATGACATGTAGTAAATAGGCCTCGGACCCCCCCCCCCCCTTGGAAAACGTTAATGTCCATCGGACTCCGGTGTCCGAGAGACACTTTCCAAGGCCCTCTCCCCCGAAAAAAATTCTGGATCCGAGCATGAATTGGTTTATACATAAACCAATTTAAGAGTTGCATTTAAATGTATCATATCGAGTTGATGAAAAAAAAACCACGTGAACTTAAATAATGTTAAATAGAAATATTGTTATCAATATTTTAATACTTCATTATACCCTTTATTTTATTTGGGTATCTTTATTTAAAATATTACTGTAATTGTTTTCATCTTCCATGATAGGGACAGGATAGAGATCTGGCGAGATTTAAAAGAAAACCATACACACATATAAAAATAAAATATAAACTACCAGGTAGCGAATTTTCATGACATTGCGTCGTGCAAGATGAGTTATAAATATTCTGTGAAGTTGATTGTATCGATCGATATAGTTTAAAGTATTGAGTATGTGAACCACAAATCCCGATCGTGCCGTTCAAATCCACCTGCATGGGGCCGGTTTTTCTTATATTTACTGAATTTAAAGCTATCCCTGTAAAAGTTGTTTTAAAAAATTACTAGTTCTAATTGAAAATTACATAAATTTCTTATAAGAATGATCTATTTTGCAATAATTTGGGTTGTTTCATACAACTATAGAATTTTATCTTACAGCAAACACAACATTTTTTTCTTCGCGTCAATTGATTAAACGCATGCATATTAGAGTTTTGGCCTAAAGTGAAATAGAATGGAAGAGTTCACTGTGGATTTGGGGAATACAGGTTAAAAGGCGATCTGGGTTTGGGTATTACATAACGGTTGGTCGCTACCGTTGAAGCACAGGAACATCGAGGCCAAATGACTTAAAATTGTTACATAATTGTTTACGAAAAGCTCAGTGAGGATCCGTTGCAGAAAATGATTGCATTTAATATCCGTCGTTTGATTCATCGCTAATTAATGCATACATGTATATATAGAAAGTACTATCTTTACAATTTTGAAGCTATTAACAAATTAAAACATTAAAAGCTGTGCAAGAAGCAATACAAAATTTCTTTTGAATTTGAAATTTAAAAAATCTAATATAATTACTATTTGACCTTCAAGATTCCCACATAACTTTGAAAGGACAGACTGTACATGTTTGTACATAGGAAGGATGGCCACAAAAATGACAAAGTTTTAAATTTAAGAAGTATCGCGTACACACGAAAGAAAAGCCACAGACCGCCTATACGCAGCCAATATAAATGCGACAAAATCTATCTCGATCAAAATGACAAAATTATGAGTAAAGGTGGATAAATAGTTTTATTAGGTGTTTGTTTAAACAAAATTAACACTCATGCTTCATCAAAGCTAGACGATATTTTATATAATAAATCGATCTTTACATTCTGCGAATTGAACGTCAAAATTCAAGTTATATTTTGCATAATCAACCTATGAGATTTATTTGTCTCTTGGAATAAAGAACTTGAACTTGTGTTTGCAGAATGGATCTTTTCTCATTGAAGCATACGCACGAAGCTTAATTGTGTGTTAGATAATTGTACCCCTTCGCGCATGATCCCCTCGACCACGTTGGATGGGTAAATGCGTGCAGTTTAGTGACAATTTTTTTGTGTTTTATGTACAAATAAAAAATAACACTCATGTATACGCATCTAGTCATAAAATGGTTCACTGATTTAGTTTGTTCAAGTTCATTTTTTATATAACTCTCATGTTGCCGTTTTCAAGCGAACCGTTTGCTTAGAGTCCCCCCGCAGAAAAAAATCAAGCGGAAAAAGAAACAACGAGAAGTTTTAAGTTTTAATACTAGTACATAATATTTAAAACAAACATATTATCTCGTGTTGTGAAATAGATTATTTGTTGAAATTTAATATCAGTTACATGCATGAAAACTTCTCGTTCATATCCCGAATTTATCAGTTAAGATGCTAAATAGCATTAATATACTGGTTAAGGTTAATTTTAAGGTTAAAAGTGAAAGATTCTTTGTGTTTGTGGCTAAATAAACCCATGTACGCAAGACGCAACTCTTGTGTATTAGATAACCGCTGACCGCTAGGTAGTCCAGCCGCGACCGATTTTCTCGAGGAATGTGTTACGCAATGGTACACACAGCTCAGAACCCAGGAATATTTGAAATGCTCGCAGTATAATGACTATAATGTGTTACATAGAAGTATATTTTTTTTATCTATAATGTGTTTCACTAGAAAAGAAAAGAATGTATATATTTTCTTCTTCTCGTTTTTGAAGGATTGTCCATAATACACGTAAAAACTAAATAAAAGTAACTCATAGTCTTCACGTAAAAGCTGTAAGAAAAGCATGGATACTTAAAAAAACTTTTTTGTAGTGAATTAAAGCATCCCGTATATGCAGGTACACTTACAGTTAAATTTACCCTCTTTATAGGGCAACGACTATTCGTTTACTTGCCAAATGAAAACATCGTCATGTTAACAAGTCAAGCTTTTTACACTCATATTACGCAATATCCGAACAAAATAATAATGTAACGACATTGATAAGATAATAATGAACAACTTTTGCAGCGAAAGCCATATCGAAATATTAACCGTTTTTGAGTTATAAAGCGAAGAATTTTAAGGGCTCTAAGCCCCTAATTTAAGGGGCCAGCCCTTTTTTAATGATATCAAATGAAAGTCCTTGAAATTTGTCACATTTTTTGTTCTATATGTGTTAAGAAAATATTTCAAACTTAAAAGTTACGTGGCAAAAACACGACCAAAAATCAGCATTTTTTAAACATAAAATTTCAACTAATTTTTGGAAACTTTACATGAGGAAAATCGAAAAAACAAAACTCGGAGGACAACGTTCAAAGTTTCTATTTTCAAGATTTATGACTTTGAAACGCATGCTATGTACGGTTTCTGAGCCTTTGCGTGCACAGGAATGCCTATAATTTTTTTCCAAAGGGGAATAACTCGGTACCGGAAGTGTTGATTTTAAAGATTTTCACTAGATATTGAGAAATTGTAATGTCCAATATGCCCTGAAAATTTGAACTTTTTAGGACAACAAACAAGCAAGATATTCGAGTTTTAAAAAACGTCTAGAAGAAAAAAAAGAATAAAAAGAATTACCAACAGAATCAGTACAAGGTCTTCCGTTGAAAACGGAAGACCTTAATGAATTCCAGTGTAGAAATCTTGAAATAAACTGTTTAAAAGTTTTTCGACACGGATTTTTATTCATTTAAATATTGATTCTATGATTTTCTGCGCTTGATCGTATACACAGATCACACCTACATGTAGCCCGTCATCGCTTCTCTTACCGGAAATAACAGCGCGTGTATAGTCAAAATATGACTATTAGTTTTTGTTATTCAGTTAAAGTGAAACTATACATGTACATGTACCATATTTCCTAAGATAAATTATTATGTACACAACTGGAAACACACAATAAGTCAATAGCTTTTAATGGTGATATTTATCATTTTGTTGGACAAGTGTCCGCTCTTCAATATATGCATGCGATTTAGCTGACGTTTTTTAAATGCTGGCTAACCTGTTTATATTTCATTTGCCTTTTTACTCACAAACTTGTTGTAAACAGGACACGGAAAAATACCCGGCAATCAACAACTGAATGCTTAAAGTGATAAATATATTAACAATTTGTCTAGTAACAAAAAAAATATGACAGCGATGGATAGAGACTATGATCGCCAGTACATGAGTTATAATCATGAAGTCGGAACGAAATGATTGTTAAATAATTTTAAATAGGAGCACTCTTTAAAATAAGGATTTTAGAAAACATAAAACTAAAACGTCTTTATTCGATAATTTTATTCTAGCTATGTAGGAGGAGCCAAGTAGCACGAGGCGCATGGCGTAATCTGTACTACGTACAAAATGTACCATACTTAAACTGATTGACAGGCGAAGCACGTGGAGTCCTAAAATAAAATCCTGCTCAAAAGACCGACTATAAAAACCTAAAGCGAAACAATGGCTCAGTGATAAAACTTTAATTTAAGTAATATGACTAACACACAAACTCTCTCTCTCTCTCTCTCTCTCTCTCTCTCTCTCTCTCTCTCTCTCTCTCTCTCTCTCTCTCTCTCTCTTCTGTAAGATAGAAAATCTCTCGAAAATTGGCGTGCTGTACTGTTAGACGAAGACGTACGCAATTTTGTAGGTTTTCTTTTGTCTTTAACAGTTGTGAAAACCCCCGAGGGCATGTCGTTTTATACCCTGGGTTTGTTAATCACTATACACAGGAAATGATCGCGACTTAAACTTATATACACAAGAAAGCCAAGAAAGCATACTGATATAACACGTTATGATTCAATGCGCGTTAAAGCAACTAACAACTTTATATAAATTTATATGCATAATTAGTTTATTATTTGAAGGAAAAACTGATTTATTAGGTTGATTCCCGACACTTATCATTTCTCAACTTACCACATATACATGTACATGTATTAACAGTTTATGGCGCTATGTAAAGAAAAGATTAAGGTCTAAAAAAGAAAATTAGATTAAAACATTTTTATAACGGTTTTGATAAAAATAACAGCGTTAAATTAGTATGTGTTACTTAATCCCGTATAACTAAAATCTAGTAAAATATTGAACTTATCTGGTCAGCGATAATCTCCGTCCGTATTCATCGAAACACATTAGTCAATAAGCCGTATATAGAAGTTGCACGCTTATTGCACGGTACGGTACGCTTTTTTGGCCGTTTTGGGGCGGGTCTTGCATAAATTATATTGCACGCTTTTTGCACGGTACGGTTCGTTTTGTGAACGGTACGGTTCGCTTTGTGAACGGTACGTTTCGTTTTGTGAACGGTACGGTTCGTTTCTTGCACGGAACGGTACGGTTCGTTTTAGAGGTGTAGTAGCACGTTTCAGGGTCTGTAATAACAAGGGTTTTAAACCCTATTAGCTATGGTCTATCATATGACGAATATGAATTTTGCAATGCTTGAACCTTAGACGGGTGCAAAAATGTCAACTTAGCAATGGCATAGTTATCAAGCACAGTGTGTATTTCCCCATCACACTATGACTTAAAATTTCTGTAAACAATCCTTTATTTAAAATTAAACACGCAGTAAAACTTTAAAGTTTATTAACTCTAATCATAGATTTTACATAATACGTCTAGATATTAATAATAACAATCCAAAAGTGATCTTTTTCATTTGATTACCATTTCCCAATGTATAGACAATATGCACTTATCGGAAGAAACACTGCGATGTGAACAAACAAGGATTGTTTGGAACGAGCAATCAGATACGTACATATAACAGCCGTTGCTCGTGAAGAGCAATTATATATATATATATATATATATATATATATATATATATATATATATATATATATATATATATATATATATATATATATATAGTATTGCGTGTTATTACTACAACTCTCCTTTGCTTATAATTTAAATATGTTCAAAAGCAAATGACTCTATTCACCACCACCACCCCCCCCCCTCTAAAAAATCGAATAATTTTCAATGAGAGCTTTTTGATGCATTTTTTAAAAATGAGAACAATAAAACATATGAGACAAAATATATCTTTTAAAAACTATACAACAGTAAGTACACATTATCAATATAATACGTTTGTTCATTATATACAACTCGGTTTACACTGCCACATATATACACTGCACGGTAAGAGGGGTCCTACATGTATCACTTAGCGCACGCGGTTCTCGTCAAAATGTGTCGGGACGGCTGTATATACACTGAAAAAAAACTTCTAGCTTTATAGATGTTCACCTTGAAATAATAGAAAAATTGAAATTTTCAAAATAAAATAATGTGAAATTTTTAACATTTAATAACCGTCTTCTCATGTCTTCTCATCAAAATCACAGATAAAATAAGACAATACCGATTCAGTCCCAATGAACTGTAATTAACTACCATAGAATTTTCGGGTTAATCTCTACCCATGCAAATAATTACTAATTGATAAGGGCTAATCACATTCTCTTCAAGTGACATTTCATGTTTTGAACCCAACCTCTATTTTTTAATCACAAAACCGGAAATCAAAATTATCGCATTTTTATTTCATATCTGATAAAAAGTGCTACCAGTGCTTAATTATCATATATCAATACAACTGACAAGAGCTCCTCCATTAATACAAAGAATGCAATAAATATTCTAGCAATTTATACTAATTATAAAACCTCAGGTTCTCCCCTTTTTTCCAAATGTTGACCGGGTCTTTCGTGCGAAACTCTTCCTGCCATCTGCTCATTTCGCCCCTAACATTGTTCTAAATATTATTTCTCCTCTATCAGTGAATCGTTATTTCCATCGATAACCTAAACCGTCTAAAATCTCTGGACGTAATTCAACCAACTTGAAGTTTTTGTGATATCCAGGAAAGTCAAGGGTAGAGTCGTAACCATAGCTCAAGATCGCTTCATCGTTCTTAATTTTCACTTGAGAGTTAGATGGAAATCAGTCACTCCACAGCAAGACAAACAAATGTGGTAATTAAGGAATAAGGAATCATTCTTTTAGTATTATGAGGTGATAATTTCGGTCGGGGCGTGGTCAAATCCAATAAAGCCCCAAGGGTTTTATGATAGATTTGACCACGCTCAGACCGAAATGATCTTCTCATAATTTTCAAAGAATGATTCCTTATTACTTATATTTACATTATTTCCAATTTGAACACTTAAAACCACTATTTTTTCTTGTAGCATATGCTATTTACTACTGCGCGGCGCAGCCAGTACCGTCTTTCGGTTATTCTATAAGACACGCCCATTTTGTGTCACTCATGTTTTATGAAGCTATTGGGTTTTAGGGTTCAAAATTGATTCGTAATGTTATCACAGACAGAGACAGTTGAAAATATAAATTTTTTCATATATTTAAAAAAAAACCTACTTAGAACTTTGGTTCAGACTGAAAGTATTTCATCAGCAATGCCGCGGACGTCTATTTGGATCCATATCTTTAGAATAGGTGGTTTAAATATTAATTCACCTCCTCAGTATCACCGGTAATTATCCTTCTGATTTTGTTTAGAACTAAGGTAGCGAGGGACAATTTTGAATAAATACCCGAATAAAGAAATCGTCGATTTTTTTTGTTTTTTTTGTAAAATTGAGAATTGCTGTACTTTTAAGGTTTAAAAGGTTGCTTAAATTCAGGAAAGTTTGTTTAATGATCAAAATTAGTTAAACAGATATCTCCTGTTGAAATTGGTATGCAATATGTACATGAGAATCAAAAGTAAAATGCGAAACTTGCGGTTATGACTGTTGTGTTGACTTTACACAGCGAAACTGCAAGTTACGGACGAAAGTTAAAATAACAAGTAGGTGAATGGGACATAGTACACTATACAGTTTCAGACATGTAAAGGTGCGACAATCACATGGTACGGATTGTCAATCCTTTGCAAGAAATAAGCTTGGGGAGGTCTAAAAAGCTGAAAAATCAAAAAGAAAAAAAACTAGACTCTTGTTGCAAGAGCAACAAAAAGGTTTTCCGTTTTGATATACATGTATCAATTTAACTGTAAGATATTGCTTCTCTCATATAGAAAAAATAATTGATATGATAATATTTGTGAATGAAATATTCAGTACTTACTTCCATGTAAAACAATGAAAATGAAAAAGAAATCAATTTTTGAAGTACTTTCTGTGACGACAGGAAGTAACGCCGAACCAAACCAAACATGTTGAACATTTGTACAATCATAAGTCAATAATTCCTAAAAGTTTGGTTGTTCACGTCTCTGCATAATCTGAGGTCTCGTTGAAACAATATTTATTTCCTCGGGACCGAAAATGGGTGATCGGAAGTGATTAATAAAAACAAAAGCTGGTATTTGTCGTACATTTACCTAGCGTACATCACTGTTTATCAGGCTAGATGAAACACCCAAGAAAGTCAGTTAGACTTTTTTAAAACATGATTTGTTTGAAACCTTCCTGTAAGTAAAATTTATTTGCTTATTTAACACCGTATTGAAGTAAAATTTATTTGCTTATTTAACATCGTATTGAAGACATATCTAAGATTTTATACTGAGTATTTATATCATGTAAAATAAATAAAATAATTTAAAAAAATAATTTTTGAAGTGCTTCCGGTGACGACCGGAAGTTACGACGAATCAAACAAAATAGTGTAAACACATATTCATACATAGGTCTATCATCCCACAAAGTTTGATTGTTCAAGTCATTACCTTTTTTGAGATCTCGAGGAATCAAGGCTTTTAATCTCGGGACAGGAAACGGACAAACAGAAGTGTTCAATTAAATTAAAGTTAGTATTTTTCAAACTTAAAAAACAGGACTTTATTGCCTACCAATTTATAAAAAATTGTCAAAGAAAAACAGTTAAACTCATAAACAACCTAATTAGTTTAAACTCTATTGGTGTGGACCGAAAGTGACGGTTGACAAAATGAAAACAATTTAACACATCTTCTATCAAATGTCTATCATCCATGTAAGTTTCGTGTCTTGGTCACTTAAAGTCTCGGAGATCTCGTTGTTACAACATTTGTTTTTAAAAAAAACTACCTGAGATATTTGAGATATCTCACCGGAAGTAATTTTTTTTGTTTATATATCATCGGATAGATGATATATGTAAGCGTTTATACTTATAATTCAATTCTGTGGGAAATAAATTAAATGCGTAAAAAAATAATTTTTGAAGTGCTTCCGGTGCCGACCGGAAGTTACGCCGACCAAAACAAAATTGTGTATACTTGTCTACATACATAGGTCTATCATTCCACAAAGTTTGGTTGTTCAAGTCATTACCGTATTTGAGATCTTGAGGAGTCAAGGTTTTTTGTCTCGGGACAGGAAGCGGACAAACGGAAATGTTCAATGAAAATAAAAGTTAGACTTTCTTTAACACTAGACAATGTGACTTAATTGCCTAACATTTTATCTAAAAATATTGAAGAAAAACAGTTAAACATATAACCAGCTTGATTTCTTTAAACTCTTCCGGCGTGGACCGGAAGTGACGGTTGACAAAATGAAAACTGTTTAACACATCTTTTATCAAATATCTATCATTCATGTAAGTTTTATGTCTTAGTCAGTTACAGTTTCTGAGATCTCGTTGTTACAACATTTGTTTAAAAAAGACAACCTGAGATATTTGAGATATCTCATCGGAAGCATTTATACTTATATTTTAATTCTGTGTTAAATAAATTAAATGCGTAAAAAAAATAATTTTGAAATGCTTCCGGTGACGACCGGAAGTTACGACGAACAAAACAAAATAGTTTAAACACATCTACACATATAGGTCTATCATCCCACAACGTTTGAAAGCTTAAGTCATTTTCGTTTCTGAGATCACGATGTCACTAGCTTTTGGTCGCGGGACAGGAAACAGACAACCGGAAATGAATTTTGAGAAAATGAAAAAAAAAACGCCTGGAGATATTATCATTCTCTATCAGTCCTGAAAATTTCAGAACAATCTATTCAGCCATCTCTGAGAAATCTTGTGGACAAAAAAATGAAAAAAAAATAATAATAATAACTAGACTCTTGTTGCTATAGCAACAAAGAGGTCTTCCGTTCTTATATAAATGTATTATTCTGTACATGAAAAAGCTTTTTTCAAATAGAAAATATAACGGATATCATATTTATTTTGAAGAAAACTTCCAGACCGTACTTCAATGTCAAACAACAAAATGAAAAAAAAATCATTTTTTGACAACTTCTTGTTGGGACGACAGGAAGTTCCGCCGATTCAAACAAAACATGTTTAACATATCCTAATGCAAAAGTTAATCATCCAACAAAGTATGGTTGTTGAATTCTTTACTGTTCTGAGACCTTGTTGAGAGGAGATTTATTGTCTTGGGACAGGAAACGGACGAAAGGAATTGCTCAATGAAAATAAAAGTTAGTATATCTTTAACATTTGCCTTTTGTACATTTCTGTTTATCATGCTTACTAAAACAGTGCAAGAAAAAAAGTTAAACTTATAAAAATTGTCATTTGATTGAACCCTTCCGGTGAGGACCGGAAATGACTGCCGACAAAATGAAACACGATAAACACATCTTCTATCAAATGTCTACCATCTATGTAAGTTTTGTGTTTTGATCACTTACAGTTTCTAATATCTACCGGGTACAAAATTTAGTTTAAAAAAAAGCTACTTCAGATTACTAACCGGAAGTAGATCTTTTTTGTTTATTAAACATAGCATACATGACTTATGCAAGGAGTTATACTAATATAATCATTCTTTGTAAAATAACTGAAAATAGGTTTAAAAAATAATTTTTGAAGTGCTTCCGGTGACGACCGGAAGTTACGCCGAACAAAACAAAATTGTGTAAACACATCTACATTCATAGGTCTATCATCCATCAAAGTTTAAATATTTAAGTTATTACTGATTTTGAGATTTTGAGGAGTCAAGGTTTTTTGTCTAGGGGCAGGAAACGTACAAACGGAAGTGCTCAGTGAAAAATGAAAGTTAGGAGTTCTTAAACATTAAATAACATGACTTAACTGCCTCTCAATTTATCTAAAATTGGCAAAGATAAACAGTTAAACTTATTTACAACTTGATTTGTTTGATCTCTTCCTGTGTGGTCCGGAAGTGACGGTCAACAAAATTAAACCCGTTAAACACATCCTTAATCAAATGTCTATTATCCTTGTAACTTTCGTGTCTTGATCACTAACAGTTTCCGAGATCACGCGGTGACAAAATGTCTTTAAAAAAACTTCATGAGATATTTGAGATATCTCACCGGAAGTAGATTTTTTTGTTTCTTTAACATCGGATTGATGACATTTGTAAGTATTTTTACTTATATTCTAATTCTGTGTGAAATAAATTAAATGTTAAAAAAAGTTTTTTTTGAAGTGCTTCCGGTGACGACCGGAAGTTATGACGAACAAAACAAAATAGTTTAAACACATCTGCAACTATAGGTCTATTATCTCACAAAGTCTGAATACTTAAGTCCCTATCGTTTTTGAGATCTCGAGGTGACAAGCTTATTTGTTGCGGGACAGGAAACGGACGACCGGAAATGAATTTTGAAAAAATGAAAAAAACCACTCTAGACTTTTTCATTCTCTATCATTCCTGAAAATTTCAAGAAAATATGTTCAGTCATCTCTGAGAAAAATGGGGAAAAAAATAATAATAATAATAATAAACATTACAATCACTATAAGGTCTTCCGTTGGAAACGGAAGACCTTAATAAGAAACATTACAATCACTATAAGGTCTTCCGTTGGAAACGGAAGACCTTAAAAAGAAACATTACAATCACTATAAGGTCTTCCGTTGGAAACGGAAGACCTTAAAAAGGCAAAATATGAAAAGTTAGAAATCTTAAAAAAAAAACCACTAGTACATTGTATGTAATTTTACACGTTCAGGCTAGTAATTTTCTTCAAAAATTGGTGAAAAGGTTTAGAAGGAGAGTTTAAAAGGTATTTGTGCGGAATGGGAACTGGGAAAATTCTTGTTACAGAGTCTAGAGTATAATTTAGTATAAATTTCTGTTATAAATATATGTGAAGCACAACATTAGGTAAGCAGTAAGTAATGTTAACAGCAATCAATAAACGACAAGAGTCCGTGTTTTGCACGAGCTTGTGGGCAGCAATACCCCAAAAAAACCCACTATTTTAAGATCATGGTAATAAAAACGGATCGAGTGTCCTCATAATGTTCATTAATAGCGCACGTGATATTGTCCACCGTACAGTCACTCTCACAATCGAACGGACCATTGCCCATCGCACTGAACAAACACTGTCTTTCTTCCTCTTTCTGAACATCGTTACAAATGATCGATATTTTGTCATTATCTGTGTCTCCCACAAATCCCGATATAATAAGTTCTCGCCGACATCGAAATATGGAGAATATCAAAGTTGGGTTATTTTCGGTCACACAATTATCATAAGATGGCCGCTAACTGTACCAAACCATTAAGAAGAAAAAATTAAAAACACGCGACTTTCCGCAGAAGTACTCTCTCACATACACACACACACACACTCTCTCTCTCTCTCTCTCTCTCTCTCTCTCTCTCTCTCTCTCTCTCTCTCTCTCTCTCTCTCTCTCAAACGAAACACTCGATCAAATTCAAAAAGTAACAAAAACACTATACAATGGAATGTTTAATAGGAAAATATTGCCGTAATTGATCATTGTATAAGCATTCAGATTTGTTAAATATGATATTGGTATTATAAATGTAATCGTGTCGTAAATCCTTTGCTTACATTCACTGAATAGATGCAAGTGTCGAAATAAGCAATGGGAGGTAAACTGCGATAGTCGATAGTAATTTTGATCGACTGCATGTGCTGTCGGTAAAACATTGTACATGTATTAACTAAACAAAATAGGTTCTTGTAAACTCATTACCGTATGCTTGCATAAATCAATATGCTCAGCATATTCATTTTGTTTATCATAATCTATTAATGACCACAAGGTAACTTAAAATCATTATGAGTTGCTTTATCCTCTCCCTGGGATCAAAATTTAAAGCCAAAAAATTACTACAATATATATTAATTATTTCATTAAAAAAAATCAAAAATTGACATTGAACGATTTTAGAAGAATTCATTTGTGACTCTTACAAATAATATATAGAAAAACAAATCCCATAGAAACATGAAAAAATAATGTCTCTTTTCCCCCATGTGCACTTTCTTGCACAACAACAAACCGATAAATATCAATCTCTCTAGAAAAAGAAATGTTTCCATGGCAGCCGGACATTACTCTTTCGGGTTCATTCGCCTCCTCGTAAATATCTTGCCATTTTTGTTCGTTTGTTGTTCATGGTTTTCTTAATGGAACTATTTTCTAATTATTTTCTCATTAACTTAAATAGTCCAAGAAATCGTCTTTGTTGTTAGGTGTTGTTCTCCGTTGTGATAATCAAGATTACCGATCGATTTGAAATTTCGCACAACATTCGTCGAATGATTATTTTTGTTTTTTGATAACACAAGTATATTTTTTTATCCTCGTCTTTAGGCCAACTTCTGATTGGCCAACATCAAAGTAATAGATCTATAGTTGTGTATTTTCAAATGTAGTGCTGGCGGCACTGGATCGCACTGCGGGGCCTGACCCAGACTTTGAACATCTAACATCTCGCCATCCGTTTTTCCTCTGTCTAGTTGTTTGCATATTGTTGTCTATAGCCTCGGTAATTAAGGTTTGATGTTGTCACTGTGCAAAATGGCAGGTTTTGACTGTTTTGAACACTGATAATAGTACAGCACATCACTAAATATTTTCAATATTATCCATGGTTTAGTCCATTTTCTTAATAGGTTAAACTTTTTCATTTGTCAAACTTTGGCTGACTTCTCCGGACTTATTCACCTTTTGCAATAATAGTTTCAAGTACGGACCGATTCACCAATTTCATAATTAGTTTCACGTACGTTTCGATTTAAGTAACTTTTCTATCTTTGCGATGCTTCTTTAGTAAATTCCTTTGCTACATTTGCAAAGACATTAATTTTTATTTTTTTTTCTCAATATCGCTTGCATAAACTACTCCAATGTCCAATTTCATGAAGTCCTAATCGTCTTATTTTCAGTCAGAACATTTATTGGCAATTTAGGTTCTTTCTCAAAAGAACAAGTCTACAAGGCGATATTTGCGTTGTTTCATTCGCGGAGTAATATTATATATATAGACAATGATAATAACATCCACAAAATGGATCCAGTCGATTTGATTGAGCTGAGGCACTTCGATAAAATTGATCGTTCGTTCTACCATTCCATCTGATCGGGAGTGATATGTTCTAGTTTTGTCAATTTGAAACAATCTGCATGTTTCTCTGAAACGTAAGCTTACAAACTTTTTTTTATTCGAGAAAATAGATCCAGTACATTTATATCCTTTAATTTACCCGGTAAACAGAAGTTCAGATATCGTTTCAGCTTCCATATTTATAATTAAAAATAATTCTGCAAACCTCCTAAAGTAAATAATAATTACTAGAACGTAGAAAATGTCATTGTCTGATTTTAAAAATGATCCGGTTAAATATTCTTTGAAATGTCTCAGTACTTGAACACGGTTTTCATGCGTGATTTCTTTTTGCGGGGCGGATTTTCTATTTATTATACACATCACATTCTAATGCATAGTCATGGGCATAATAATAATTGCAATTTCTCACTTATGTGAATGTCTTTTTAACGTCCAAGAGACTTCCAACTCTGAAATCATAAAAGTGCTTTAACAACATTTGGCAACATTTCCGTGTAGACAAATATTGAGCTCTTTTCTATTGTTTGAAATCCACCGAATATACAACAAACCTGCATGAATACGCAATGAATCCCATCCACAAATTTAGACTTAAAGATTAATACAACGGATAATGAATGTTTTTTTTTATTTCAATCCGATGCAGGACTACACGCAATCCTGATTCTTCTTTTTTTTGCGGATAGTTTTCGGTTTAAAGACTCATCCGGTTGTTTTTGAATTTTTGCTTTCATTAGTCTATTTGCTTCTTTTTTCTTAGGAGGAGATTTCACTGAGCAATCGATTGCTTTACTAAATCCAAAAAAATCGTTAAAAAAGCTTATATCAAATACATGAGTGTCAATCTCTGTTGAACTATTCGTAAGTTGAGGAAAATGTTAAAACGTAGGATTTCCTTCCTTCATTTCCCTCTCGTTTACACTATGTAAAGTTCGATTAACAAGTGATCCAGAAAATGCGTCCACATGTCGGTGTCGGTTCCCAGCCCTGTGTTCATTCTTCGATGTATATGATCCAAGTCTCTGTAGCCACCGCGTAATTTATCCATCCGGTTCGCGGAACTTCTGAAGCCCCTCTATCAGGATACAAGGTTCGTTCTAAGCAGCAACTTTAGACGAAGAATAATTTGTTTAAAATTTTGAACAAAATACATAACAGCTAGTATTTCCTTACGAGTTACCCAATGATTTTTCCTGAATATTTTAACACACGACTTCCATAAGAAATCTGTTTTATTTTGAATTCGCGATAACACAGCGCCTGCAGCATTATTAATAGCATTTATGTTTAATACATAGTCACTGGCGTTTACATCAGAATATCAAAGAATAGGTGCTGATATTAGTTTTTTTTTTAATTTTTCAAATGCTGCATTACATTTAGTCACCCAATTCAATTTTTGATTTTTCCCGGTAGAGTTAAATAGACATTTTGCTTTTCAAGCATTTTCTTTAATAAAGCTCAGGTAGTACACTACTACATGTGATTCAAGTAAACTTCTTCGTTCCGTTACATTGTTTTTTCTAATTTTTCACCGTTTCAACTTTTGATCAATCAGTATTGATACTCTAACTTAAAACAAGATGTCCAAAGGAACTTACTTTTCGTATGAAAAAGTTGCATTTCTATGCTTGTAGCTACAGATTAATATAGTATCCCACTGCAATCCAGTGACTGCCTACTCTATATCCCTTTAAAAAGTTTCATGGGCATTGCATAACCCAAATGCCATTACTTAATTTTGATAAGATCCACCACGAGGAGTTCTGAATGCCGATTCCTGTTTATCATTTTCCCTTATTGGAATTGGGTTATAAGCCATTTTTTAAACTCCACACATATACACCATTCTGATCCAGCTAATAAGCCGAATTCATTTGCTTATTCTATGAATAGGATAAACGTCTTTTCTCGTCTTAGCATGTAATCCCCTATAATCCACAAACAATCTCTATGACTTATCTTTCTTCTGCACCAAGACAAGCGGAGAAGACCAATAGACCAAATTGGATCATCATGGTACTTACCTCACTTTCACCAGCGGTATCTTATTTCTTGCGCACACGCTCCAATACAGGTCTTTCAGATGGAAGAATGCTTGAGTAAACTTCTTCTGTGATAATTATATTTACCGTATCTGTGTCGATTTTCCATTATAAAGTGGGGTGCATTTAACCAATCCCTTCACCTTTGTACCGGATTTTTCCTTCACATTTGCTTTATCTACCGAATCCGTTTATAATTTGAGAACTTTGTTCCCTGAAGCTTCTTTTTGCGTAAAATGACATGAAACATGACGTTGAACATTTTCTGTATGAGGCCTTTTTTGTGCGGCGATTATTGCATGATCTACAACTTCGGTCAATTTTGGTTTAACTGCTGACTTTCGTTCGAGACATAGTTATTCCCGTATGAAGATTTGCAATAAGGCTTACGTCCTTATAGCAATCACGCATCAAATAATGAAATGAGTTTCATTTGAAACATCTCTTTGTTGGCGTCGTCAATCTTGGTAATTATTTTGTTTTTTTTTTTTTGTTACGCTTATTACCAGTAACTTAATATACGTGCGGTGCGTACAGTATATGCTTTCTTACTTCTGTGAAACAAATGCACTCGTCTTAAGCTTGTATGACTGCAGTGACAGATTTAGACAGGATAAATATTCGGTCGTGTTTGCTTCACGACAAGTCTAAAATCTTTATTAGGAATGCAATTTTTAGGAAAGACTTTCTCTCATGAATTCCCGATTACTCTGAAAAGCTCTTTATAATCTTTGATTGCTTGACCAAAATCCCTGAAGGTATCGTTCTATCTTTCTTTCTTACGGCGTAGTTTAGCCTTCACTATTTAACTATCTTATAAATCATTATGTCCAAATTTCTGGTTCAAAACATTTTTGAGCGAATTATAATCCTGCAATGTATTATTAGGTAGTCCATGTGCATATGCCTCTGTCTGCTCTCGGGAAGTAGTGAGCAGTATGCGTCTCATGCCTTGTTCAGTCAGATGATTACAACATTTGCTACATTCTCGGAATATCTTTTAATGAAAAAAAGTCCTTCCTAAATACGCGTTTAATACAAATATTCATAGCAGCATGACAAATAAAAAAGGGAATCCAAAATTAATGTCATGTTTGGTTGTGTTCTACGTCTCAGCTAAATTGTTACGGACTGTCTGGTTATGTCTTTAGAATTCCTTAAGCTATAGAAAATGCGCCCAAGAAAATAAAAATCAATTTGAATTCACGCATGAATTTTAGTATTAAATATTTAGAAAAGATCTCATAAATTCCTGTCATTTCTGATATGCACAGCACAACAACTAAAATCCAGTACTTTAGAAATTGGCCCTATCTTTCATTTCGTTCATCCTGATTGGCGATTTTCATTCAAAGTCCAGGATGAATAAGTATTTCAAATCAAATTTACTCTCAGGATAACACTGCACATTATTGTCGACATTCTCAAATTTTGGCGTACTGATAAATATTTGCGCCCTTCGTGTTTTGGGGGTCCTCACATTGCTATGTCCCTTTATCAATGTTGATTTCAATTATCAAACTATCGTTCTATCAATCATAGCATAACCTATCACACATCGTTTATTTTTGATAAGCAAGCCGTGAAGGTTTTCTGTTTTTATGAACTCTACATAAAATGGCTCAATCCTGACTAGCATTTTATTCACAGAATCATGATAATCAAATTCAAAGCTGAAACCAGACATAATTTATTTAGAGCAAAACATATTTTTAAGAATAATATCTCTTTTCTAGTAACTTTGTATCATAATCAGGCCAATTACTTTCGGAGGAAATGCAAGCAGGCCAAGCAATGTAACTTAGATTCGCAAAGCACACGGAGCTCTCATTACATGTAATTCATTTTTTTATTCTGTGTGAAATAATTGATCTAAGATTTTTTTTGTCATTTAATTAAATATGATATAACACTAAAATGTAGGTGAGAGCGTGTACGGATGATATGTATTAAGATCAGTTTGCTTCCCCTAGGATACATGTTTTCATTTTCTTGAGTTGATCGTTTAATTTAGATTGTGAATCTCAAATTTCAAATATCCTATTTTTTAATTTCGAATCTCAAATGAATCTTCTGGGTTATCATATATAAATAAATAAATAAATATATATATATATATATATATATATATATATATATATATATATATATATATATTTATATATATATATATATATGCCTATTCCAAACGTCAAACTATTGAAAACAAAATCTTTACGTAAGCTTGCTTTAATATTAAATTCAAGAAATATTGCCTTAACAATATCCATCAATATTGTTTTTTCTTTGTGTAAAATTGGAGGACCCATTTATATTGGACAAAATTCCTTAAATGATCTACATGTAATACCATATAAAACATTAAGTATGAAAACAATAATTTATATCGATAATAAATTGCAACCATTGATATTCAAACATAAATGTGTGGCATTGCAAGTATTTTATTCAGTATGGTGCATCTCTAGTTCGGGTAACTTAGCCTTATTTTTAAGAAGAATTCAATCAGCAACCATCGTTGTTCTAGTTGAAGACATTCAAATTATAAATACCTGTTTGATCTTAAACATTGTCTAAATGTATATTACATGTTATATTACAGGTCTTGAAAAGTTTTTTTAAGGAGTTTTTCGATTTATTTTCTCACAATGTGGATCATAACCTTTATCGGCATCTGCATAGGGACCGAAAATATGACATAGGATTTCCAAGGAAAGGAGCAGAAATGGAAGATTTAAAAGACCTCAAAAATTGTATTGCTGAAATTGTGAACAAATTTAAGCATTCGGAAGAGAGTATTCGACCCGTTTGGGCGATATTTGAACAATATTTGCTGAAAGTGAGAAAAGACAAAAGGATCATTTCAAGAGCAGACTTATTAAAATTCAATGAAAAAGTGATGAAAGAAAATAAAATTCATGATGATGATATTACAGAATTACTTAAGTTTTTAAATAAAGCTGGCACTGTATTGTTTTTTGAAGAAGAACGATTAAAAGATACAGTTATTCTCGATTTTCAGTGGTTTGTTGATGCGTTTAAATGCATAATTAATTACCACGTAGATTTGGATAAACCAACTGACAACAAGCGTGAACATTTCCAATGGACTGGTGAATTAGAAGACGAAGAACTGAATGCAATATGGAAAAAATGTTCCAAAGAAGAAAAAGACTATTTTAAGAACAAAAACGAAATAATCGACTATATGGAACATTTGGGATTACTAGCAAAATGCAATTCAAAGCGGCCAAATCGCAACGAAACCCCTTGGTATTTGGTTCCCAGCATGAACAAAAGAAAGTTTAACGAAAGGATTATCAAAAACTGTTTTAAATCATCCATTCTTTGCTTTCAGTTTAAAGAGGAGCAACTTCCAATGCATGTTTTTTATAGCGTTGTATTTCAATGCTTCAAAATACCAGGGTGGTCAATTTTAACAGACGAAAACGAAAAACAGATATGCGTTTATGAAAACATGGCGTGTTTTTTATTTCAAAATCGTATAGTAGTCCTATGTGTTTGCAAATCCCAGATTCAAGTGCAAGTCTGTGATCTAGAGAAAGGAGGCAACGCCTCATCGTTACAAAGAGAGATACAAAATGAAGTCAGTAAAATAATACAGGCGTTTGAAAAGTATCCAAGTTCAGTTGGTTACAAATGCCAGAATGGAGTGTTTAATAACGAAAATGACACATCATTTTTTTCAAAAGAAAGCTTTTCCGCCTCAGACATTCCATGCAGAAAGTGTAAAGAAGGTTTGCATAAAGTGGATAAGAAAGTGTGTTGGGTAGGATAAGATTTTTTTTCATTCTTTACTTATCAAGGTCAAAAATTCAGATTAATTTTAAAATTTATATTTTAAGAGTCAATAGATACAAATAAAATTGCTCTAGAAAATAAATGTTTGGTGAATCAGA
This sequence comes from Magallana ariakensis, assembly GCA_020458035.1. Classification (NCBI taxonomy): domain Eukaryota; kingdom Metazoa; phylum Mollusca; class Bivalvia; order Ostreida; family Ostreidae; genus Magallana; species Magallana ariakensis. The sequence continues at coordinate 35,154,483 of CM035812.1, forward strand.
TTTTGTTTATCATTGCATGCGTCACTTCATATGTACAGATCGAAGACCCGCTAAAAAACGGTAAGTGATTAATTATTTTTTTAAAGAACTTAAAAGAAAAGAAACATAGTAAAGGACGAAAAAACAAGGTTATTTACTTCCAGAAAAGTACACCTTCTGTTGTAGAAATGTTCTTCCGACTATTCAAAATTACATTATGCAAAGCAGAATACTTAATCACTGAGTTCAGCAACATATTAAATATTATGACGCTGCAATAAAAAAACAACAGTTTACATGTACCCGGGCATCGGTGTTATTAAATCGTATGCGGAGTCTACGCAATAACCTAAACAAACAGGAAAGCGATTAGATTTTTGTTTTTATTTATTTAAATATTTATAATACAATGATAAAGAACTTTTATATAATGATTAAACAGACATTTTAATCAAATTATTTTCCTTCTCATATATTATCCAAGTGTAAAACTCGGTCGGTAATCAGCTAATTCGGTCGCCGATAAATGTATTCACGATTCGGGAAATTATAATTTACTTACGAATGAAAATATCGCATTTGTTGTTATTATTATATCATTTGAATTTATTGTTAAAGTATAAATTATTACGCATTTATAGTTAGCTTACGTTTCTTAATTTGATCTGTTCAGTTTATTATCAAACAGGGATATAGATGTACGTCCCTGTGTTCGGACATCGAAGAAATTATATGAAACGTGAAAAGTACACACAAACATCCGTTACTTGTTAAGATGCCTGATTATTTATAAGTCGAATTGTTCTTCGATTGAATTTTTCCGATAGTATACCATTGAAGTTTTTAAATAAAGCAATACAAATTCATTTATGTGTATGTAGTAATTTTACGCTGTATTGTGCATCCTAAAATCTTTTACAGTATACATTGTAACTGCGTTTCTGAATTAAAAAAAAAGTCTTGCAATTATATTAAACTGATATTCATAATTAGTGTTTAACTTAGCATAACAAATGAAATTAATGTTTTAAATGTATTTTTAAATTAATTTTCGTTTCTGAAATATTCACTCGAATCTGACTAGTTACAGGATACAGGATTGGTCAGGATAAAAATTGACTAAAGTATAATTTCTATGATGTATCCTGTATCCTGTATCCTATCCTATTCTTGTCAACTTTCATGACAGGAGCAACTATCGATCTCTAAACTGAGTGCATAAATAATAATAATTGTAAAGTTATCGTCTATTTTACGATAGGCAAGAGTGTTTCTTTCGTCATTAGACTTGTAAACTGTGAACACATTAGAATTGTACATTTATTTTTATATGCATTTTACAGATGAGGAAAAGGAGACCGAAGACGCCGCAAAAAATAGAAAGGCATTGATTGTCAACAATGACCAACACAAAGGTTAATATTTGCATTTGTTGAGGGGAGAAAATTTCGAACTATAACTGAATTAAATCATAAAGATATAAAACCTATTGATAACATCAAAATAACGTTTTATAACAAAATAGACATATAGATTGAAGGTATACATGAACACAATAAACTTGTATTTACTCCTGGTATTAGCAATATCTATACTTATAAATTATAACATTTTGCAAATAAACTACAAAATGCCTGCACCAGAATAACTGCTTACACCTTTGGCGTTTCAACACGTGTGAGATGAAGTCCGTAAGCTATACGTGTAATTGAATTTTAACTGAGAAGTAATTGCTGTGAAATTAATCAAAAACATACTTTCATTTTCGATAAACATGCCCGAAATAGCAAAAATGATAGAAAGGTAGTGGACAGGCTTTGGCGGATCCAAGTCAGCGGTAGTTTGCATCAAAATATATACTTGCAATGAAATAATATCTAATGATTATGTAAAGAACAACTATATTTACTGTTAACTTATTTAGAGTAAACATAGAAGTTAAGATTTGACAAATGTTGAACAAAAAAAAATGAACCGATTCGTTTCTTGAATGCGCGATTTTAGTTTTGATGGATAGAACGATAGATCTTTCCAGAACGGGGTAACCAAAAACGCGGGTTGACTAATCAACGTCGAAAAGTGTAGGACAAGTTTATCATGTATCACGGACAGATACCTTGGATCGGAGATGTATGGTTAATACGAAAAAGTTGCTGATTGGTCCGATTTTATATCAAATTTTGTGTACGCTTTTAAACGATGTTTATACTCAGTATGTGTATAATAATAGACATTGCAGTACTTTTCCTGATCAATCAAGTCAAGTTTTAATGAAAAAAAAAATTACAAAATTTGTTAACAAAACAAACGAAATAAAATGGTATCGCGTTGTTTCGCCTCATGTTAAAATTCGAACCTGACGTCAAGCCCGGTATGGTTGTGTTACGACTTTGACATCGCTATAAATAAAGGCCCTAACGGTCAGGCAAATTAAAAATAAATTTGTGTGCATTTTGTTCGCTAATATTTCTGAAGTTTGCTTGGTTTACAATCGATGCATAATATGCAGGTTAAATATACCAAATCATTCGGGGGACGAAACCAAACGGTTCCGTTTTCAAAACATTCCCATGATGCATTTTATTTTGTTTTTTCGTTTGCCCAAAAAGAAATTTTTTTATTTACTTTGAATATTTCTAACTTTGAAAGGAGGCCGACATTGCTGGTGTAAATAGGGGAAAGTGCATAACTTTATAAGATAATTGGTTTGTATGGAAAATTATTTGATACTGTAAAGACCAAAAAATCGGACCAAGCAGCTTTAATAAATAAAATGGAATAATTCCAAGCGATTAAAGTTTTGATGAAAGAAAACTGTTTCTAACGGGATGCCCCAGGAAGGCGGGTTGACTAATTAACGTCATGGCGGAAAGTGTAGGGCGAGTTAACCATCGGATAGATACACTTTAGATCTGACAACTTTGGTTTAAATTATGCAAATACATACCTGCCTACATTAGCTTTTGTTTGAATTTGATATATTTTTATACCATGACAGATTGGTAGTAAACTTTAGACAATAATTTGTAAACAATGAACAGATTTGTGATGCATAAAACTTAAAAAGGGGAAGTTGAATAAGGGGAGGGGGTGACCCCCTCCCCCTTAAAAAAATCTGCTATCTGAAACTCTTATTTGGAACAGTGATAAAAATTATAATGTAATTTGACCTTAAGAACAAAATTTAGAGATACGACGCATTAAATGCATGCTCGCTGGTTTGAAATAAAATTTAAAAAAAAGTTTTTTTTCAATCCTGCAACAAAAAGAAATAAGGCCACGTACATGTATATAACATCAATTTCAGTTTAAATTTTTCACCACTGTCTGCTCCTCTAAATATCCAGGCATGCAGTTAGTTTTTTTTATTTTAATTTTAAAGATTAGGGTAAGAAAACAATTAAGAAAAAATTCGGACACAGTATATACAACAATGAACAAAAAAATATGGTTTAACATATTAACATTGTATCATATTAATGTGTAAAGTTTTAAATCCCGCGCTTGCACGGGATTTTATTTAGTAATTAAGAAGCTAATGATCATTTAAAATCAGCTGTATCTATATATCGAAAAACAAATTGATTTTTAAGAACTGGTAGAAGAATATTTTTGGCCAACTTTTTTTTTTTAAGAAAATAAACCACATGAGAACGAGAAAGACAGGTATGAATATTTTTGGCAAAAAGAGTCAGTGTTTAGTCAGTGGTACCCAAGTAAATTCGTGGTCGATGGAGTAGAGTATAGCTGTGCTGAGCAGTACATGACACAGCAGAAAGCAGGTACGATGTTCCTTTGTTCTAATTGTCATCGCAATCTGCATTACATTTTTGGTAATTAAGATTAAGAATGTTTAAATAATGCAGTACTCTCATTCTTATCAGCATATTTCTGTTTGTTAATATTATGCTAGGTCAGCGGTATACATTGATACTGTTACAATATGTTTGGTCTTAGAGGAGAGGGTCACTGATACAATATGTCAGACCAGTTTTCAATACATATCTTAAAATTTTCAACACCTAATAAACGATGATTTTTTTTTTACATCAGGTGATAACATTTTTAGAAAGTATCATTATTATAGTTTTCACATAATTTTCACTTAAGCATTGCATTGAAACATGTATTCAAAATATTTTTTACACGATAGTATCAGTTGAATATGAAACAAATGTGTTTTCGAAGCACATGTAAAAACAAAACGTCTGCCTGTTATCTACTGTAGTTTTAATGAAAGATATGGAGACTGCTAATATCATCATGGCGTTGAACGACCCCAGCGAAATGAATCAAGTCGGGAGATATGTCAAGAATTTTAGCCAGACACTGTGGGATCAACATTGTATGGATATTGTTGAAAAGGGAAGCATAGCAAAGGTATAATAATTGTTTTTGCATATATCGGCCTGTATGTTCAATACACATGCACACGAAAAGTACTATATGGTTAAAAATAATTTTTTAAGTTTAAAATTTACATAAAAATGTTTGAGCCCTTGATAAAGATGAATCAAAACAATATCAGTTGAGATTGATTTTAGAGCAGTTTAAAATGTTTAATATATAATAATATCAGATAAATGAATCAACATATATATTATTTAAAAAGTAATAAATAATTAAAAATGCATACATGTTGGTTGAAGACATTATGACCAAAACAAAAAATGTTAACTGAAATTATTGCTTGACCCTATTAAATCGTACATTTATGTGGGGTTTATAATTAGATAAATGTTTTTTAAAGGTGTTCGAGAATTGAATTGCCTTTTTGCAATTTTTAAGTTTACTTACATTTGAAAAATAAACCATAAACGTTACTGGTAAATAACACCAACATCAACAACAATCTTTAAGAATATACTAGTATACTTTTTGCGCTATCATGTTATAAATATATATCACTTTTTCAATTTCAATTTAATGCATGTATGTAAACATACATGTACAATATTAACTAGCATCTTTCTATAATTTCCAGTTTTCACAAAATGATGACCTAAAAAGGATATTGTTTTCAACATATCCAAAAACACTGGTAGAAGCCAGCCGATATAACAAAATCTGGAGCATAGGATTACACAAGGACGATCCAAGAGCATGGAATAAATCAACATGGTTGGGAAAAAATCTGCTCGGAGAGATCCTTACCAGAGTAAGGGACAAATTGCGTGAGGAAAATTGATGTTGTTTTCCAATCCCCGAGCTCTTATTGAATGTGTTGTATACATCTCTGTAAACTTAGAACTAGTAAAAAATATGCGTAGAAACAGTCGTGCCACTCTCGCGATTCTTATGCTTGTGTTAGTGATTCATAGAGCAGGTTGCTAAGCAGATAAACAGCAGATTTAGGTTATTCATATTTGTCAAGACAGAGTTGTGTTGAACGTACGCTTTTTGATAAAAAAAGCACCCCAGGATTTCCCTGTCCCCTCTGGAAAGGTATTCTGGATCGTGGCCTTTGTAACCAAATATGTATTTTGACTATAGTGTCAAAGCGAAGGAATAAGAAAACCAGGAATACGCAGTACAGTTAAGGCGGTCAATAAAAATATCGGCGAATTTTTGTAATGAAAACACATATACTTTAGTTCATCGGACATGTCCTTTTTAAAATAAATAACAGTCGCTCAAATGCAACATATTTCTGAAATATATATATAATAGTACAATATTTTATGTTCATAGTGGTCACGTGATATGGCTGTCGCATGGTACAAGCAGATGTATTTGTGGTTTTGAGGTCATTTAAAAATGTGAATATTGCAAGGGCATAATCATGTCAAAATTCACAACTGAATTATATAATAACTTGATGTTATATAGTAGATTTTAAAAAATGCTGTGAACTTTGTAAGATAATATTATTTGTTAGAAAAAACCATAATTTATAATGCATATGTTGAATAATTTTGAAAGTCACAGTGTTAATTTCATTAAAAAATAATTAATTTGTGAGATTTCACAAGGATCTTAGAAGTTTTTAAATTACATAGTATATTTCAAATTTACATGTTAAAATTTGTCATGATCAGAAAAGTGTATGCCCTTGCAATAAAGTGATTTATTTAGGCACCCAGCTTTAAAATATACGATATTTTATACAAAACCGAGGTTGCCTCTTAATACGATGCATAATTATAACAAATTAAAAATAAGACTATATAGGTAGCATTCTACTAATAATAATGTTAAACAAAATATTCATTTAAACTTTTCCGTTAATCTATGGAAATAATTTTTCATCGCTAAAAAACCGCATGATAGCCTTCAATGACTTAACTTAATGCGTCATTTTGAAGCATATGACGTCATATTTTGTAGTACAGCGAGAACGACCTCTCGCTTATTTTTCAGTGTGTACGATATGACAGACATCGAAATTGTAAGTAATAGCATTCGTTGTTCTTAATTGAAAGAATAGTATATATTAATTTTGCTAATAAATGAATTAATTAGTACTTTCGAGGTTTGTAATATTCTGTGATGTCATAATGCACATTTCCCGTACTTTTTGTCTGAACGGATTTTATTGACAGCCTTAACTGTGCTGCGTATTCCAGTGATGAAGAGCAAGTTAAGTGTGGTACGTGTGCTATTGATTCAAATATGCAAATTATTTGTCTTTATATATAAGAAATGGTGACAAGTTTGTTAATAAATCTCTTATGATTTTTCCAAAAAAGACATTAAAATTTATTAAATGACAAAAAAAAAAAAAAAAAAAAAAAATCGATTTTCGCTAGTTTTGGTCTTTAAAGTGGACCAAAAAAAAAAATGATATTTTCATATTATTCAAACAATAAGCTGGAAATTCAATCAAAACATTTCAAAGTTGATTTAATTTTTTTTTACCTTAATATACATTTTATGTTATTTATTTTGTTTCAACTGGATTTTCTATGTGCGTGATTTACTATTTTGCTGATTTTACTCCCAAATCTCGTTATAAGTGATAAGCCAACAATTTTTAAGGGTACTACTGTAAGTGCCGATTCATGAAACTTGTATCAGCAAGAACTGAGCTTCAACTTAAAAGGTAATTCTGAAATATATAGGGATCATTAAGACAAAAAATGAACAAGCAATGAAAAGAGTTTTTAAGCACTGCCTACTATGATATCGCAGTCCTGTTTGGACTTTTAAAATATTTCTATTAATTATCAGTGAAAGTACATGTAAACATTATATTTTACTGATTATTTACATTATTCTTTGCACTTTAACTACATTAAACAATATAATATTGTTTTGTTTTTACTGAATAATGGTGGTGTGAAGAGAGAAAGCAATGACAAGAGAATTTAAGCACTGCCTAATTCCTTAATAGCAACAAAGAACTACCAAAAAACGCTAGTTGTGTATATGTCATTTTACTTCTATCTGTGTCATTTTTATATCATATGCATGTACATTGAATAAAAGTTAGAAAATTGTTGTTTTTGTCAATCTTATACGTATCGGAAAAAGAAGAAATAATATTCCTTCAATATAAAATTTATTGCAACTTTTTTAGATGTCGGACGTCAGTTTGTGCATGCATTATGCATCATAAAACGTAGCTATACAGTAGATGTAACGTATACTATAATACTAATTTAACGAGGAAATGCTATATTTGCTGATTTTTGTTGCTGTGATGGTAGCAAGCACTGAATATAATATAGAGACCGGACTGACCCGGTTTCTTTCGTTTTTCATGGTCTTGAAAATGAGCACAAGGCGGGTGCGACCGGTTGGCAGGGGATGCTTACTCCTCCTAGGTACCTGATTCCACCTCCAATGTAATGGAGGTCCGTGTTTGATCAAGGTTTGTATTTTGATCATCACAAACAAACGAAATCATCAACGTTTCGTTTTTCCCAATTAAAACATTTTCCCGATTGTGACATTTACTTCGATCATGACATGCCAAATTGTGACAAGGAGCGCACGGTGGGTGCGATCGGTCAACAGGGGTTGCTTACTCCTCCTAGGCTCTGATACCACCTCTATCTTTTTAGAGGTCCGTGTTGCTCTGCTTGGAGTTTGTATTTCGCTATATTGATATTTTAGATGGTTGACGGTTTGTCATTGTCATCTTTGTCCAGAAAATAATGATATTCATTAATTGACAAATTATTGGCAATAAATTGTCAATTAAAGAATATCATTATTTTTTCTAAAGGCCAATTTCGTTTTTTTCTTCGTAAATCTACTATAGCAAAACCCTTTATATTTTAACCATATGTAATTTACACCAACTCTAGTTTATTTGCGAAGTGTAAAATATTTTCCATGAATAGTTTGTTTATTTCGATTTCCATTAAGCCTAGTTAGTGATATGTGTCGTGTCCATAGGAGTACAAATGATTAGAAAATTAATCTAGCGGATATAGTCATATTCTCTTAGTCTAAAAAAATATCACAGGGCGAAAAACAATCTTTACGCAAGTCCTTAAAGGTGACTTAAAGGTGGCGTAAAGGTGGCTTAAAGGATATACAATCTTTAAGCCACCTTTAAGTCACCTTTAAGCTGAGCTTATAGGTCCTTAATGTCCAAACTTCTTTAAGTCACCTTTAAGCCATCTTTAAGCCACCTTTAAGCATCTTTAAGTGGCATTTACGCTCCCTTTAAGTTGTCTTTACACCATCTTTAAGTTCCCTTTAAGTCACGTTTGATCAATCTAAACAGATTCATCTTGAAAACATATATTAAATGCAAAAGCTCTTTTATAGGGATGGGAGGGGGTGATCTGAGTGATGATATAGTTTTAAAGGAAGTGGGGGGGGGGTGTTCCAGGCGGTTTTAATTGTTGCTCCATTAAACACAGATCGCTGTCATCAACACCGCTCCAATGGACACAGATTGCCGTTATAAAATTGTTTATAATTTTTTTTTCAAAATTATTGTAGGGGTGAGCGCAGTCTCTGTATCTAAATCTGCGCATGAAATTATATTAAAGTATGTTTGTTTCCTATTATAAATTAATCGGTAAAATATAAATATCTCTCTCTCTCTCTCTCTCTCTCTCTCTCTCTCTCTCTCTCTCTTAGTTCATCCGGTTATTAAAAAAAATAAAAAAAATGAACCAATAATGCGTGATTTAATTTAATCGCTTTAATTTTAATTATTTCTAGGTCTAATTCTAGATATGCTAGATACATGTTAAAGATGAAAAGACTCTCAACTGCCTTGGTTATATCGGGCGGGATATTACCCCTTTGTTTGTCTAGACATAGTTTTGTTCGTTTGTGTATATCTAATTAGAGTCTATTGTTTGTCCAAGTTAAGAAAACCCCTGGAACTAACACAGAATATACAAGATATACACAACAGGTGTGTCGTGTGCCCAGGTGCACGTCAGGGTTTCTAAAGGCGTTGAAATCTTAGTATGTACGTATATACGATAAGTCTAGTGAATGAAAGTTTATTTACATTTGTAATTCATTTTCAAAGTATTATTTCCTAGCTGTGGGTTTTAAAAATGTTACGTCTACAAATTAAAGATACATGTACATGTATGTAAGGGTAAAATCTAGAGGCTAATTAATTACTGTACCGGTGATCATAAATAGGGGTTAATTATTTAAATATATGTATAAGGGTAAATATGTCACATACCCGGCCTGGTACATCATACAATTGTATATCCAAGTATATGCATACATCATTTGCAATTTCCACATGCAGTAAATACGTCACCGGTAATTGGTAATATTGTTTGTTATAGAATTGATAATTTAAAAATCATGTATACAAATAAACATTTAAACATATATCATTTCATTTGTTATTCTAAATCTGTTGTAAATGTATAATAATCAATATTGTTAAAATTATACATACTGGAACGGCGCCGTGATCATGAAAACCGGGAAATTGCGTAGAACTAATACCCTAGCTAATAGTTTCAATGCATTTAATAAAAGAAATAGTTTCATCTTCTTCCATGCATTTAATTTCATTTAGCTATGAATTAGATGAAGATAGCCTATATTAACTTGGTTTAAATTTATTAACTAAGTACTAGTAAGCCTAACGGTTTCCATTTAGGTATAATATATTATTTTCACTGAAGACCAAGTTTCGTATTTCATTCTAAATACATGCATGCATTTAATTTATAAATTAGATATAATTGATTGTTAAAAAACTGAATGGAAGTCAAAATCTTTTCAAGTAAAAAATACACACTCAATACATTGATTCAATAGCCACTAATTTATAGGATATAAAAACCTCATAAAAGTTGCCGTGGCGCAGAGGGAGTGAGGTGATGCTGGTAAACAAAGGGTCTCGGGTTCAATCCTCGTCTTGGGCGTTTTGAATTTTTTTTTCTAGAACAAAAACCGTTTTTAATACCTTTTCTATCATAAAGTTAATACATTTTGTTGGTAAATTAAGCACAATATTGAATTAAAAGATTTTTAGTGGCTTAAAGGTGGCTTAAAGGTGGCTTAAAGGTAGCTTAAAGGTGGCTTAAAGAAGTTTGGACATTAAGGACCTATAAGTTGTCCTTAAAGGTAGCTTAAAGGTGGCTTAAAGATAGTCTTTAAGCTGCCTTTAAGCCATCTTTACGCTTTCTTTAAGCCACCTTTAAGCAACACATATAGCTTAAAGGTGGCTTAAAGATCGTCTTTAAGCTACCTTTAAGCACCTTTAAGTTATCTTTAGGGAGAACTTAAAGATGGTCATTCATCCTGTGTATGATGAATACATTTATTAAGAAAACAAATGCATCTTTCTTCTGCATTTACACCCATACGATTACAAAAGCAACCTAGGAATATTGACAAAGATGCAGTTTGGTAAAACTAACTTTGGTCAAATTATTCATTTTTTGTGAAATCATGAATTTTGAAGACAAAATATTTTTTATATGAAACTGAAAAAATCTGTATTAAACACCAATAAAATCTTTAAGTTTGTTCAATTTAAATTTCACAAAGAATGTAATTCCTTTGCAAAATGAAAGTACCGGGGTATTTCCTTCGGTTTCGCAGAGAACGTTTGATCTCGCCATTAATGGATTAAGTTTATCTTTTATTACATGCAGATAATACTTAAACAGAACATTCGATCGTTAATCTTTACCTGTTCATTCTCCAAGTGTCCATTATACACATGCATATGTAATGTATAGATGATTTTGGTAAATGCAAGAGGTTGAAGTAAACCTTTAATTTTATGTGATGTGCCATTGTGATTTTCTTCTGTTTTGAAACGGTTTTAATTTGACTCATGCTCTATTCTATCAACTGTAGATGGATAAGGTACACGAAGAGTTTTTTCGTTTAGTGTAAATTATAATATGAGACGCTCTCTCTCTTTCTCTTTCTCTCTTTAATTTTCGGGTTGTATACATGATGTACAAACCGTCCTGCACCTCAAGTGCATGTAACCTAATTCAATAAATGTCTCCAGAATCAAACAATACCAGCAATGGTTTGCTATTTTTTAAGCTGAATTCTACATGCACTTACTTATTGTATGCAGTAAATTGAAATAATTGGTAAAACTAACTTTGGTCAAATTATTAATTTTTTGTGAAATCATGAATTTTGAAAACAAAATATTTTTTATATGAAACTGAAAAAATCTGTATTAAACACCAATAAAACTTTAAGTTTGTTCAATTTAAATTTCACAAAGAATGTAATTCCTTTGCAAAATGAAAGTACCGGGGTATTTCCTTCGGTTTCGCAGAGAACGTTTGAACTCGCCATTAATGGAGTAAGTTTATCTTTTATTACATGCAGAATATACTTAAACAGAACATTCGATCGTTAATCTTTACCTGTTCATTCTCCAAGTGTCCATTATACACATGCATATGTAATGTATAGATGATTTTGGTAAATGCAAGAGGTTGAAGTAAACGTTTAATTTTATGTGATGTGCCATTGTGATTTTCTTCTGTTTTGAAACGGTTTTAATTTGACTCATGCTCTATTTTATCAACTGTAGATGGATAAGGTACACGAAGAGTTTTTTCGTTTAGTGTAAATTAAAATATGAGACGCACTTCCTCTCTCTCTCTCTCTCTCTCTCTCTCTCTCTCTCTCTCTCTCTCTCTCTCTCTCTCTCTCTCTCTTTAATTTTCGGGTTGTATACATGACATACAAACCGTCCTGCACCTCAAGTGCATGTAACCTAATTCAAAAAATGTCTCCAGAATCAAACCATACCAGCAATGGTTTGCTATTTTTTAAGCTGAATTCTACATGCACTTACTTATTGTATGCAGTAAATTGAAATAATTAGTCAATAATCATATATAATTTTTAAATTCTGATTATTTTTCAATTATAGTCAAATATGCTTTATAATGTGATTTGTTTTTTAAAGTTTAGCACTCAGTAAGAAAGGACGATTAGCATTGAAATAAAAATGTCAGCACTACAAATCACAGTTTTTGCCAGTTTAATTCTTTTTGTAAGTATTGACCAATTAAACAGTTCTGAGCGTTTTGGGTTTAAAGACCACAAGTACAACCTTTGATCTGATATTTTTAGTCCTTGGAATTAAACCTGTGTCCTGAGTCCATATCAACAGTTTCCATTGTGCCCGCTGTTCTTCCAGTGCCGTTGAATGGTCATCAGCTGCAAGAAGAAAAAGTTGCAATGATATAGGAAAAGTCAAAACGTGTATTACAAATTCTGATGATTTCACATATCACTGCGTCCTCAATAAAGAAGCAACAATGCTATTAGAAGTGTGTGCACCAGTGCATTTTATGAACTGTAAGTATATAGTGTTAAAAAAAACTTTTGATTTCAGTTGAATTTCAGTTCAAACAAAAATAGATAATACATTTTCCTAGAAATGCTAGTCCTATATATTTGTGGGTTTCATATCCATCTTAATGCTAAGATACCATTCTAAAAACGAAGTATTTAACGTCATATTTTATTCCCGGGGTAACAAATGAGAGTTTATTTGCGATATTTGGTTAAAAAGATCGTTGTTTTTAAAATTAAAAAAACACAACATTAATTTACTTTGTTTTAAGTAGACAAAGTAAGTAAAAACATAAGTATTTAAAGTTAAATAAATTCTATAAAGGATATAATATGTTACTATGTATCTTGAAATACATTACCAACATTCTTTCAATAATTATACGTAAAAGAGCTACATGTATTTGTAATCAAGTTGAGTATTTTTGTTGTAAATTAGACATAGTTAAATTTTGTTTAAATTCAATCAATTTCTCGAATTTATTTGGATAATTGTCGATGATGACGTCAGTTTTATAACAATTATACGTAAAAGAGCTACATGTATATGTAATCAAGTTTATGTATTTTTTGTTGTAAATTAGACATATTTAAATTTTGTTTAAATTCAATCAATTTCTCGAATTTATTTGGATAATTGTCGATGATTACGTTAATTTTTTTTACCTGAGCAGTTAATGGTTTACAGATATTCAGGCATTGAAATATTTCTCTGTTTCTCGAAGATGCTTCATATTATTATGTTAGTGGATCTTTCCAAAAAACCGAGTTAAGAGTAAAAAACTGGCAATTGTCTGCATACAATTACAATGTTCAAAAGATATTCATTCGGCTAGCCAGATTTTTGGCCAAATCTGTATCAACTGATTTTACAGGAAAGGAATTCTCCTTAAAGTTACAAATTTTGCACCAACATAACATCAATATACTAAGTATTTTCAGAATGATAATTATGATTATTCGGATGAAGTTTTTTTCTTTGGATAAAAAAAAAAACCACAAAGCGCATTGAAAACGTGGGTTAATGTTTGATTCTTTATATGCAGCAGACCCTCTTCCTTTTAGAAATATCAATGAATTTTCTTCAGAACAGTTTGTATGTGTTTTTCCTTTTTGGTTAAAATATTGTTGTAATGGTTGGTAAAACTGCTGCAATGTTTACTAACAAAAGTATTCAACAATTAAAACAATTGTTTTCAGACTTCCTCAAAGGAGATTTAACTAGAACAGGGAGCTTTTAATTAAGAACATTATCAATATCAATTGTCTTTTTGTACTAAATGGTAGAAAATTGAATTAAATACTGAGTAACCACCATATACATACTCATATAAACTAGGTTGGAGCAAATACGCTTTTGTATAAATCACTTCACGGCTCATAAAGCTTCCACAATCTACTGTAAGTGTATTTTATTTAGCATGTACGATATTTGGCGGGAAATGATTTTTCAAGAAGTTAGCGTGGATTTGAATTGTTATTTTTCTGAATGTGCCCATTCTAATACATAATTATATGAAAGGCTTTTAGTGATAAACTTGAATTAGCGGAAGCCGCTTTCCGCCAAAAACGCTATAAAGAATACACAGCCAAATGTAATATGTTTACAGTAATCTGATTACACGTACTGATGTGTTTTTCAAATACTGTAAGTCGTTTTAATTCCACGGTGCTAAAATTGCACGATTTCTCACAAAGTACTGATCGCGATGGTTTTAATTTCAGTTGATCAAAGTATAAACATTAACACATTTTAAAGACTTATGTCAATATTTACGATGGGTTTTATTTTGCGGAAAAACGATAAATCGCAAACATAGTGAAATTAATACCATCGTAATTATTTGCCAATCTACAATATAAATTATAGCTTCCTTAGCTGTGATAGATTACACAAGCTACAAGTGACACGTCTTGTCTAATAACAAACCTAATTTAATGTAAACAGATCTATCTACCTTTTATGACATTTACATGCATAATTTTATTCTGCTTTCATTATATTTTATATTCAGGATACTGCGCCCGTTACAGCGAATTTAAGGTAGTATGAGTGTGAGATCAAAGTAATGGTAACCAAATGATATTGGTATCAGTGGATACACATATGTATAAACAATGCTTGGGTAAAAAATAAATAAAAAGAGTGTAGCCGTTTGCCCCTAATGGCTGTCAAAGTAAGGGAGGTAACTCTGTGTAATGTTTTCCTTAAAATTATAGTCTGTATATCAATTCTAATAAATAAGTGAAAGATGACATACAATTTTTAAAATATTATTTTTAATTAAACATGTAGCATCTGTTCTAAAAAATAAAACAATAAAAAAATTAAAACATACTGTACACTTTGATTGAGGCACCACCTATGATGTCTAATTTGTCACAGCAAATTACCATAGCTTGTGGATATTAATCAAATTGTAAAGGACAGACAGAGTAATGGAAACAGAAAAAGCAATTCATATTCATAAAATATAATAACAATCAATCAATGTGTCCAAATTTTAGAAAAAAGAGTGGAGCCATTTTGAAAATATTCCGCCCGAATTTCCTCTAAACGCTTTTCTCTACAAAATGTTCATCATTCTCTACAACTGCTCTAAATTTGTCTTCAGTTACTATAGCATTGAATGATTTATTTTTGACGTCGTCGTGTCAATAACTGCCGTCAGGTGAGCAGACAAATTGAATAACGCGCGTTAGCGCGTTATGATAATTTGTCTGCTCAACTGACGGCAGTTATTGACACGACGACGTCAAAAATAAATCATTTAATGCTTATATTTACATTCCCTTACTGATGAAATCAATTATTTACTTACAAAAATCGATAAAAATTGCAGATCACGGAGGGAGTAAGTTAGTAACAGCAAGAACAGCTGTTTTATAAAAACCGGTTTAAACTGGTTATCACGTAGACTGTTGCGTTGAGATCGATGAGTATGAAAATATAATCCATGAAAAAAACCTCTTAAAATTTTGCGTTTAACAATAGAATCAACTCTTTTGTTGAATAATTGTAAAACACGTTGCTTTGACAATATTTATGAAATATATTTTTTAACCGATAACATAGAAATCACTGTTTGGGAACTACTTATGTAAATTACATGTGAATTCATACGCAGTGATTAGATGTTGCATTTAGAGGCATTTAAAGATCACAAAATTTAATGAAAAAACACAGTAGAATGTAAATATAGTTAAATAAAAAACATGGAAAATGAACACTATACCATATTTCATGAACTATATATCACCTGAACAAATATCATTTGTAGCATAAAAACATTAACATGGTTAATGTTTAATAATGTCCTCACAATGCCGTCCATTACCACACAATGAAATATGAGAAATTTGATTAGGTATTACATATTTTTCAACATAAAGTGTAATGCAAATGAAAAAAAAAACATGTTATTTTCATAAAACATAACAACAATTCATCAATGTGTACAAATTTCAGAAGAAAGAGTGGAGCCAGTTTGAAAATATCCAGCCCGAATTTCCTCTGAACAACTTTTCTTTGCAAAATTTTCATGTTACAATTTACAGAAAAATAATTTCTAAATTATACACTTATGTATTGAACATGAACATGGTTTAAATTTTATGGAATGTTATACCTGAACTTTCATTTCAAGCAATATAACAATTATTTGAATTAAATTAGTATGACTGGGAATTAAAGCCTGAACACCTGACTTGATTCGTGGATAAGTGTCTTCAAAACCATGAACTGTGTGTGTTACAATTTTTTTTTCATAATTGCAAAAGACAATAATGCATGAAAAAGTACAGGAACATCATAATTTCTTTAATTATGGCCAAAGAACACCACACTGTCATTGCTAGACAAAAAAAATCCAAACAGCTTGTAAGACCTGTAGTAATGTTCACTGCTTTCAGTTCTTTGTCATTGTGGTACATTTTCTTGTCCTTTGTCCTAATTCCAGTTATTTCACTTACTTTTGGATGAACTGGAATCTGGTTGAGGTGGTTTTCTCCATTGATGGCAGAATTATGAAGTATATGTGATGTTCTGGCTGAAATACAATAACAAAAATGTTTTACACTTTGCTAAACTAGATCAGATGGTATGACAAATATATTAATCCTGTACCAACTGCAAATACATATAATAAAACAAAGGAACACACATGAAAGCCCTATCACTTACCATTCAAAAATTATGCACTAAGCTTAAATTTTCAATTAAAGAAGGTTGAATATCAAAATCTAGGTCAAAATATGTTCAATAAGTATGCCCTGGGTTAAAGTATTTCTAAAGTACACTGTAGATCAAACTTTAAGATCAAGGTCAGGCAATCAAAAATTTTACCCATAAAAAAGTCTTGACTTTTACAAGGAGAACAAGTTTGTAAATGACAGCCCTAGCTCTCATCATTCAGAGATACTGTCCAAAACAAAAGTTTTTCAAAAATAGATCAAATTGAAAGCTCAAGGTCAGAGGGGCATAATGATTTGTACCAATACCTAAACCAGTTGCTTCCAAGTCAATGATAATTTCTGTTGCATTGGTCATTGTTCATAATTGTGCATTGGGAGGTTCCATATTTGGTGCTGGTATTTGTCTATATCATGAGGCTCCTCTAAAGCACATACAGACATATGAAGTTCCTTTCCTAAAATTTTGTTTGTATTCTGTTGCCTGTAAAATAAAAATGATATTTCAAAACAAAAAATATGCCCCATGCTGGTTCTTTATTGTATAATACATGTAGTTTAGAATACACTACATGCTATCAAGTAACTTTTGACATTTTTAACTGAAAATCAAAACAGGTTATCTAATGCTCATTAAAAAACCCACTAGTATGACATATGTTCACTATCCAGCAAATGTCATTTTCAACATATAGGACAGACACTAACTATATAAGTAGTGAATTGCGTTAACTTAAATTTTATGCAGACCAAGTTGTTTTCACACCTCAATTAATACCATGACATGACTTATTTACATGTATATGCACATTTCTATTCCTTATTAATTCTCACAATGTGTAAATAAAAATATTAAACGGAATTCATATAATATAAAATTACTACTTAAACTCTGAGTTGCAATGCAAGTTTAATTTTGATGGTCAATTAAAGTTAAAAAACATTTGACTTGTGTACCAGTTTTGCACTGCATGCCATTCATGCTTTTGTTTCAAGTTTTCTACACAATTTGAATAAGCATTATGAATCAAATTCATTCACTTTTACAGACATTTTCCAAAAGAAAATCTCTCCTATTTATACCTGAGTCTGAAATAAATGTACAAGTGTATGAGTTGATCGCTATATGCCAGCGTCAACCACATTTGAGGGGTAAGGGGAGAGGGGATACCTCAACGAGAACAAAATTTTATTATTATTCATCTTGGTTGCCGTTAATATCACCTGGTGTTTATCAACTTGCACAGATATTGATTAATTCAATAAAATATCTCCAAACTTGCATTAGCATACATTACATATTAGTTTCCTTGCAGCCCCGAGCAATTCCTGAGTTTGTTTACATGCACATGTACTTTCTATTTCACAACGGGTAATAACTCTAACCGAAAGAAAAAATTACCAACAAAGCAACATGAATCACTTAATCGCTCAACGTATCTGGAAACAGCTGATTTCTTGTTATTCTATGAATTCCAACAACATTTTTATTATGGCGAGATACATATACAGTGTACACAAGGTCTGGGATCGATTAGGGATAACGTTATGTAATTTTGAGCCTCCGTGATCGTTGATGCCGAAATTATGACTTACCGGTGTTTCTATAAATACAGATGACACCGCATCCACCCCTGCTTCTGACTGATTTATGTAGCAACATTTCCGCCTGTGGAGGTCAAAGCCGCCCGTGGCACGTCCCGTGGTCTGTCGTGACAGTCGTCTGTCAGTTCGGGAAGTTCAAGTTACGCGCTGTAGTTTCTATGTAAACCGGAAACGGGTCAGTTGTCGTAAAACAAACAAGCTGTACTCGATGGCAATGCATACATTTTAATTCTTATTTTTTATTGAAAATTTTTATGCTCTTAAGATAAATGCACAGCATAATTAATCATTTAATGTTTTAATTCACTTCAACTGACGTAGCATTGATTGCAACATTCATTCCACTTTGTGTTAAAAATCCTCACACTCATACTACCTTAAAGAACGAATCATTAACGATCACCGTCTGGACTGTACAAAGATTGATCCTCCCTGTCCGTCGAGGTTTCCGTCCAATGAATCTTACAAATGTACGTAGTGAAGTTTTGCTTAAAAGTACTTGAATTACTTTTTTTATGTTCATTATTTCTATCTTTTGTGTGGAATGAGGATTGTGATTCCTGGCACATGTAAGATAAAATAACGAATCATTGGCATGTTTTCTTTTAGACCAGACGTGCTACAAGATTAAGACGGAAAAGTCTGAAGCTGTTTCAAGATTTGATCAACAAAAGAAGTAGGAATTTATGGGAAACCCAAACAAAACCCTGTTTATATATTCAATCTGTAATTACAATGTGTCGTTAAATAATAAGAAACTTTATGCATGTACCTAAAAGCCAAATTAAACTTTTATTTTTGTAGAAACGAATCCACTCCAATTATTTCAATTGTTTTATTGGCAATTTTTGTGTGCATATCGATACTTTTGGTGACAATAGTTCTTCTGGGATACGCGATTGGTTGGATACATTTTAACTGTCCACACAGAAACAAGAAAGACTCAAAAGGTAGCGTTATCCTTAAACATTATATCAATTTATTAAAAGTTCTTTCCTATGAATTGCGATGTCAGATGTCAATTTTATACTCAGTAGTTGATTAATAAAGTTCTACATTGTATGAAAGATATTAAATATTGAAATAGATTAATTTGTTAATTATAATTGAAAATTTGACTTTGTTGGGTGAAAATAGTATTATTTGATTGGTAGATAAATTACATAAGAGAAATAGGTCTATTAAAATTTTAAGTACTGGGCACAAAAACATTGAAGAACAAAAACGTTTAACAAAAAATGCAACCATCGGTACTGTTAGGAAATTATAATTGATGATGCTATTGCGAACTGTGCGAACAGATCGATAGGGTTAATTATATTATATATTAATAAAATATAAGCAGAATGGTGAATATAATAATGATATTCCTGCAAATAGTGTGTTATCATTCTGCTTACACGTACAACAAAAATGAATTTGAAAATATAGATTTTCTTATTCCGATTTTTCGGTGATTTAGGTATCAACTTTTTCTTATTCAGGCAAACAAATTCTCGTTAGAGTTACAAATGTTCACCAAATAAGATTTGGTATAAAAAGATAGAACTATCTCGGTTTGTTTTTTAATTTATCAAAATATAAAAAGCTTATGCAATGTTCTATTTCATAAGAATTGTATTTTAAAAATTAGTGTTTGGTTAGGTGGTGCATTTGCATTGTCGAAAATTACAAGCAACACAATCCAAATCAAAAAGGGAAAATCAAAATTCCTTTTTTTTTTTACCCTGTTTTTCATATCTGCATCCATTTAGACCCCTTTTTGCCAAAAATAAGCCTTTACAAGTCAAAGTTCATGGAATTTTCCTGAATCATTGACATTTAAATTCATTAAACAGATGTTTAAAATGAGTAACGTTCCTCTTATCCTTATAAAAACTTATGAAGCATCAGAGGAACATTCCTCTTCACCTAAACTAAAATCTCTACATTTCATCTGAGGAACGTTCCTCTTTTCACTTCAGCAGAAATCTTGACAAGTCATCTGAGGAACGTTCCTCTTTTCACTTAATTATATAAACTGAAATCCTAACAAAGCATCTGAGGAACTTTCCTGACTTGAAATCTTTACACTGTATCTGAGGAAAGTTCCTCATTTCACTTCATCTGAAAGCTACATAAAACATCTGAGGAATGTACAATCTTTCACATGTTGATTGTTTTCTTTTTACATGAAAGCTGTATAAAACATCCGAGGAACGTTTCTCTTTTCCCTTGAATTGAAATCTTTACACTGCATCTGAGAAAAGTTCCTCATTTCATTTAACAAAATGTTTCCTTCTAAACCGAGGACTTCAAAACATTTCCCTTTTTAAGTATTCTAATCATTACGCAAAATGTGACTAGCAATAATCCTCTTTGTAAAACTTATAAAAGACAAATTCTATTATTATACTTTCATGTTAAATACTGAAATCTGATTGGTTTAGACACAGTTGACAATTCGTTCTCTTACCCTCAGCGTAAGCAACACGCTTGGCAACGGATCGATGGAACGAATTGTTACATGCGCGTAAATTATGCGTGTACGGTTTGCCGTTAAATTCACGTCATTTCTACGTAAACGTAGTTTAATTTTCTCTGAAATCAAGACATTCAGGATAATAAAATAAATAGTGCCTGTTTGGGAGGGTAACATTTGCAATTGACACCCCTCAAAAACCATTGTCAACCTCTGCTTCGCTATTTATATATTATTATACCTCAATATGATTATTTTATATAACGCGTCATCTGATTGGTCTAGAGAGTCACGTGACAGGGTGAACAAAACGTCGTCTCTCCCGGGGAATAAATATCGTGTCTCACCTCTTCGGAAATCTCGGGATTTTTCATTCCAAAGGTATGAAAAAGCCAATATGAGCATACGATGTTGATAAATATGATGAAGTCAATTTAATCATTTAAATTTTCTTTATGCCACAAAAAACAATTTTACTATATTTGATTCGAATTTATGAAGGAAACGAGAGACAATAACAAAAAAAAAAAACCCAAACAATCACGATGTTATTGCTTTCGACAAGTAAAAAATTATTAGAAATCGACGTATTCTGTATAATCATATGTTGTTCGGTATAAAACAAATTTTATTGCATGAATGTTCGGGAAATATGAAGATTTATTCCCCAAGAAAAATCATGTTTCTCTCGGGCAAAGCCCTTGGGGAATATGATTTTTCTTGAGGGAAATATGAAGATTTATATCCTCAAAAAAATCATATTTCCTTCGGGCAAAGCCCTTGGGAAACATGATTTTTCTTGGGGGAATAAATCTTCATATTTCTCTCACCATCATGCAATAAATGTATAGTGTTACTGTATCACTCTTTCAAAATCAAATTGAAACATTGATTTTGACAAATTAAAAAGTAAATTAATTAATCATTCTTAAGGAGTCTCGGGGGAGAATGTTTCAAACATACGATTTCCTTTAATTTTTTTCCAGTGAAAGGTCAACTTATGAGTAAATTATGTGCAAAATATAAGGTAAATTGACAGGATAGTTTATCTATTTACCGCACTCAAATTTTGGGCGTATGTCCAAATCATCCCCGACATTTTATATAGGATTATATAGGAAAAAAGGGGTTATCATTTTCAATTTCATATGTAACAAAAATACAAACATACGATTTTCTTTTTTTTTTCAGAAGGTTAACATATAAAGGTAAAGTTTTTGCCAAATTAATACGAAATTGACCAGATAGTTTTTATGCTATCTGCCCTCATAGTTTGGTCCTATCAACGTGTCCTGGCAGCCATTTTACATAGGCTATAGAATTGCATAGAATAAAAGGATATATGCATATGTTAATGAATCAAATTTAATTCAATTTGTAATAGATAAAAAAATACCTTTTCCCTAACACAGAATATGAAAAGATCTTAATAATTGACGCTGCAAAAAAATGAACGACGTTTATTTTTGTCAATAGTTATGTCAAAGTCTCAACTGACATCATCGTAAGACATTGACTCCGACGTGGATAACGTTAATTTTGAAGAAGAGGCGAAATAATTAAAATACTTCTGAACATTGTTCTAAGGATTCACTTCTTTAAAAATAATTTTTATGATAAGTAAATTTTCAAAATAAAAACTTACATGATTACCTGAATATTTGAACATTTTACTCTGCATTTGGGTTTTACGACATTAAAACTATTTTCTTTAATTATTGCGCAATACCCTGCGCAGAAGGCGCAAAACTTTAAACCCGCGATTGACCTTAAGTTTACGTCCGTCCGCCCGTCTGTCTATCTGTTCGCCTGTCTGTGCAATCGGACTAAAAAAAGGTTCTGCTTAAATTAATTATAAATAATTGATGTGCGATTGTCAACATTCTACTGGAAAACCCTGATTTTATTTTTAATATCTATCATGATGCAAATTGATATGATACATTGCGGTGGTTATTATTGCAGGGAAGATTTTCACTAAAGCCCCTATTGTACATGAAGCTAATAAGCACAATTGAAATTTAGAAGACATGCTAATTATGTCACTTATTAAATCACTTGTTTAACAAGTATGCAAAATTACTCCTGATGAATTGCGGGTTTGCAGCTCATAATTTAACAATTTTAAATATAAAATCAAAAACTTTGTGTCAAGCCGCTGAAACAATAATATGATGTTGGTTAAGTAATTTAAGAACTGATGAAAAAAGGTGCGCACACACACACACACACACACACACACACACCGTAAACTCGAAGTCAGAACTCAAGCACATTATGAGCACTCAGTGGGAGCGCAGTCATTTGTTAAAAGTAGAAGTTTGTAGGAATGCATGCAGTTACACGCTGCAGGAGCTGAGTAGAAATCCCTTTGTTGCTGTCACATTTTCACCTTGTAAAAATTTAAAATACAACTGCACAATGTTTTTGAATTTCCCTGCTATCCCACAGCAATTCCAGAAATATAACAATGTCGTGAAACTCTGGGGGAATGAAATCTGGTGTGACAGGACCTAAGCTTTGAGAAAACAATCAGGTTACCAGAAATTTGCATTTGTTAAATTCTTTGAGCTGGATGATAGTAACAAACATTAGGATGTTTATCTGATATTTAAAATATTTATTGTAATCATCAAATTTTGAAAATGAAGTGCAAAATCAAAATATAATCATAATACAATGTAATGTTATAGGTTATGGTGATTGGAAGTGACAAAATATTGCGCCTGGTGGATTTTGATTTGAAATCACTGCATGTGAATTGTTTGCTGGTCTAGTGGATGGGGAGCATTAATTTGGACAGAGCTTGATCGAGATGGAAAATGCTTGAAGATTCAGGTTTGTTATTCTTAATTTTAAATTAATCTCATACTATAGCTGTCCTTCTGGGACTAATACTCCCACAAGGCTCTTTTGAAACAGTGTAATCTGCTAGACACTTCTCATTTTACAGATTATCAATTTCCCCTACAAATGCTTATCTAAACCATTGCTAGGAAACTGGCCCTCTTGGGACAATGAATTCAGTATAACACTATTAACTCCATTTACATGATGTGAGTTTTAGATCTTACAAATCAGACTTTGTAAATAGGAAAATGATAAACATATATTAAGTCATATGGAATAGAAACATGCTCTATTGAAGAAAAAGTTAAATATTAAATGTATAATTAATCTGCCGAAATGAATTGTCACACAGTTGTAACCTGTACAAATGTGAAAGGATTAATCTAATGAGTGCACAGGCGCCCATTTCACAAAGCATATTTAAGAATAAATTATTCTTAGGAAAGAACTTTTTCTTAAGTTCATTACTTTTAACTTTAAGACAGGTAAATTGATGTTAACATGGTGCCTGTTTATGTTATATTGAAATGAATGATATGCACATTAAAGTTGAACAAAAATACTAGATTACGCATATCATTAAGACTTTTTCACTTTACTTCTAATTTATTTAAACATATTTTATTGAATAAATTCAATAGGATTGGACAACAGGCATAGCCTATATATCGTCTCCTTGTAATATATCCACTTTGCTTCTAAACTGAAAACATTAGAACTATCAAACTATACATTTATTTCTTCAATTAATTTCTTCGGTGTGGACTTTTAATTTTACAATTTTTTAAGATTATCTTAAGCTTGCACGCGCAGATGGATAGCGGGTATATAGTTATAGCTAGTGCACTGTGATAATTAAATTATTCATGCCCGAGAATTACTGACATCTTAAAAAGGAATAAATACTACATAAATACTCAATTACAGAATGACTGGATGATTTGTCCTATCCCTCCACGAAATAAGCTTATCTTTTACGGGAAAAATGTTAGGTGTTTTCTTCATTTGATTTTTTTTGTCGGGGGAAGGGGAAGGGGGGTAGGAGTGACCGCAAATTAAGTGGTTTAGGAATGTCGATGCTAAATCGGCAATGGAAATGCTGTTTCATTCAGAAATTTGCCTTTTATCCTCGCTTCTTCTATCAGCCAAGATGCATTTATTTGCAGTATTTTCTTTAAAAAAAACACCTCATTTTTAAATCAACCGTTACAAGCAGGCAAGTAGCATCAAGGTGGGGGGGGGGGGGGCAATCCCCCCTCTCTTCACTTTTTCTCGCAGCAAACATTTTTCTTAAATATACATCTCAAAAATTGAATTAACATGGAGTCAACCCCCCCCCACACACTTTTTAGGAGCATGTAAAAAATTGAAGTGAAAGAAAGGAAATTAACAATTAACAACAGTGAATTTGAAGAAATTGAAGTTATAGGTACATTACGGTGGATATCTCAATGAGCATTTTTATTTAGGATTAAGCATATCTGTATATGTTAACACGGGCTATTTATAATGGACCTACTCGACAAAAAATGCACTGGATCATTTATAAAGAACAACAGAAATTCTAGCAGTGACCAATGTTTTCAATTGATTCATGGGTCATGTCCAAATAATATTTAAAATAAAGAAATATATGTACATGTAGCAAAAAACAAGAAAGATACTACTATCAATTCATTCTCTCTCAAATTAAAAATATACCGTTTTCAAAGAATATACGGGTTTATTGCGTAATTCTTATCTACTCCTGTATGTGTGAATGTAAAATATTATACAAACAAAATCTTAGGAACTTCCTTAGCTTGAATGATTTTGTTTAGCTTAACTTAGGTAGGGCACAGAGGTAACTGAGACTTTTGATGAAACAAACATAAAGTCCTTAGTATGACAAGTCCAAATTTACGATGAGCAAATATTCTGAATATTTTATGCTTCTATATTTTAAACAAAAATAAGTTTGACCAAGCTCATCAAGCTTAAATTACTGAATTCTGGTATTTCCATGCTGCAACATTAAATTGATAGGATGAACAGAATTTGAATTATACAATTTTCTTGTTTGATGTTAATAATAATTCCTTCTTTAATTAAGTGATGCAAATCCCATCTGCTCAGCTGTCTGGCTTAAAACAAATAATTTACAGCTGTGAACCATTTTCATACTCACGAGAATGACCCCCCCCCCCCCGATAACAATAGCTTTGGGATTTGATGTGAAGTGTTAAGATCTGCCGTCATCCAAAAAAAAATTGCAATGATACCAATGTGTTTAAGATTAGAGCAGAAATTGAAGAGTATATTGATGTTTTGTAGATTCAAATCAAAGTCATGCTTATTTAATTATTCTGATAGATTCTGTAAATGTTTAAACATATTCAGGTATATTAGGTATAAATATCCAAAGAGAAATATTTGTTGAACAAATCTCTCTCTCTCTCTCTCTCTCTCTCTCTCTCTCTCTCTCTCTCTCAAGTTAAGCAGGGAGAAACTGATGTGACCTTTAATATATATACTGGGTATTTCTTCTTAAAGAATGTCAATACTTAAATGTATGTTTTGAGAATTTATGTGTAATTAACAAAAAAAGCATCACAGCCAGATCTTTATTATAAAAATGAAATAACAGGAAGTTATTAATTAGCAATGATGAGTTAAAATGCAAATATGTATCATACATAGATTCTATAGAAGATCTGGACATCCCCCCTGGAAGGAAATCAATGGGGCCACAGAAAAGTTAAGAAGCCATCCAGCCAGTGAAACAGTATGAACAGAAGATAAACAGAACAGAAGATAAACCTTGGCTCTTGTCAACCATGTATCAAAGACTAAATTAAGTGAAAGGCAGCTTTCAGGAAAATGCAGCTCTACTTGGGAACTCAATCCTGAATTTGATGGATGCGAGCTTTATGTTTTTAATATTTATAAAAACATATGCACTGAGACAATTATTAATATAGTTAAATTTTTAATTATATAAACATCTAATCTAATTACTAAATAAACTTGATATTGAATATTAAAAGAAATATTAAATTGGTATTCTTAATTGCATGCCTTTGTACTTTTATTGAAAACAATTAATTATAATTTGATCAATTTTTTACACCAATTAATATACATGTATTTGCCGCTTAAAAAATACACAAGGGGCACAGATAGAACAGACCGACCAAAAATGTAAAACAAAAAAAAACAATTGTTTTTTGATTTGTTACCCAAAAATGCCGTGATAAAAAAATATTTAAAAATTCAAACTCTTTTTACCTTATATCGAGTAATCAACTAAGAAAATTTTAGCTGATCATCATCGGGACTGAGCGATAGTCAAGTACTCGAGTACTTGTTAACATCCTTAATATTTACGTAAAGTATAACATGTGTAAATGCTTATTTAATTTAAGATTATTATATTTCAATTTATTTGCTGTTTTACTTTCAAATGTAGGAAATTGGAACATTCCTCAGGCACCATGTAAAGGTTTCAGTTAAAGAGAAAAGAGGAACGTTCCTCAGATTCTTTGTGAAGATATCAGTTGTAGTGAAAGAGGAATGTTCCTCAGATGACTTGTCAAGATTTCTGTTGAAGTGAAAAGAGGAACGTTCCTCAGATGACTTGTCAAGATTTTAAGTCAGGTGAAAGAGGAACGTTCCTCAGCTGCTTTGTGAATATTTTAGTTGAAAAAAAGAGGAACGTTCCTCAGATTGAACTGAACTGAATTCAGTTTAAGTGAAAAGAGGAACGTTCCTCTGATGCTTCATGAGTTTTTAAATGGATAAGAGGAACATACCTCATTTTAAATGTCTGTGTAATGTATTTGAATGTCAATGATTCAGGAAAATTCCATGAACTTTGACTAGTAAAGGCTTATTTTTCGCAAAAAGGGGTGTAAATGGATGCAGATGTGAAAAACAGGGTCAAAAAAAAAGGAATTTTGATTTTCCCTTTTTGATTTGGATTGTGTTAAGCCCTTAAATGTACGTTGTTCCCCCCCCCCCACAAAAAAAAAACCAAAACAAAACAAAAACAAAAACAAAAACAAAAAAACCCAAAAACAAAAAATAAGAAAAAACTTCACATCATTTACGATAATGTTTACGATCTGTTTTAGAAAATGTCCGGTAAAATAACATTCTTTGATTATCTAGCGTATCCATTTAATATAGATTTGAATTCTTGGTTTTCTGAGATATATTTAAAGATTATAAGAAGACGTTTCTTAGCATGTTCTATATAACATAATGTTTGCGGACTATTATTTTCCCAAAATCTCCCTTCAAGAGTTTGTTTCCACTTACCTGTCCTTTTTCCGCGGTACTTTTTTTTCTTTTCATGACGTCATTAATATGCTTGATGATCCTACATTGGAGTTTGAATACCAAGGCACACAAACGTTTTTGGCAAGTTTGTTTCATTTGCTTGGGAAAAACTTAAGGATTTAAAGGTCTTTCCAAAATGTAGATGCCAGCGTCGCAGTAACACTACAAATTCAATCTAACATCGCAATAACATTCCAAATTCAATCTTCAACCTGTCTTAGCTAAAATAAGCTATACTTAACGATATTTTTTTCAAAATTCCTAAATAAACAAAGAATACGATTGAAACATTGTTTTACTGTATTATAACTCAACATTTTCCAACCTTTTATGACGATTGCTATTTCTTTTTTGATGACCTTTAGTTTCTGACAAGGCGCCTCTGCTTCTAAAATTTAGCATATTTAATGCTTATAGTCTAGCAATTCAGTAAAGAACGTCTTGAATATGTTATTTTACAGAATTGTGATATTATTATCCTGGAATTTTTGTTGTTTGACTTTTATTTCCCCGTATCTTCAGAAAATGTTGCCCTTTGACAGCCTTTGTACATAATTTACATGTATATGAAAAATTAATCTATCGTTTCGCAGCGTTCCTTTAATTAGATATACAATCGACAAAGAATGAAATATCAAGTATAGAGTTTGTTTCCAGAAGTGTAAAATATAATGTCACTATTTGTAATAACCAGTGCATGCATAAACAAATAGAACTTTCAAAGACAATAGGTAAATTGTTCTTTTTTACAGCACAAAAGAATGAAACCAAAGACGAGGAAGAAAACGAAGCAAATGAATCATCTGCTAGACTGTTTGAGTAGGCAATGGAGAGCGAGATGGAGAGTGAAATTGCACAATATTCTATTAATTATAATTATGCATTGTAGCAGACTTAAGCTCAAGAGGAAAGGCTACTAAATTGATAAAGCCACTATAAAGTTCACCATTAGCATTATAGTAGATAATGTAATTGTTACAATGTTAGTTTTATTTTATTTTATTCCATGAATGATAGTTTCTTATCAATGAAAACAATTCTTAAAACAGGTTGTATTCATTTTAATAAGACAGTTTATGTGTGGTTATTTCTATTAGAGAATAAGAGTTTACAGCACGAGTTATCATTAGTACATATTATATCGTTTTAATTAAGTTTTTAACTTCAAAAAGTTCATCAAAGTCGTGCTAGATGTAAAATATTTTACTACGTGAGTATCAATTCTAAAAAGTATTAAAAATATGCTTTGAATAAATTGTGTTTTGTTTACTAAGATGTTTTGAATTGATTTTTATTTATTAATATGAACATTGTATCATTGGATTACAAATGTATTTAGATTATATCTTAGCAATAAATTTATAATAATGATGTTTCTACTGCAACATAAAGGTTTTGTCTTAAAATATAAGTATATTTTTTTAATGTTAACTTTTTAGTTTTATTAATTTCGCGTCTTTAGTAACTTCTTATATTGTTGACCAATGCTTAAAATATAGAATTTTATGAATACTTTCCGTACATCTATTCAGAACTTATGACCAAGTTACATTCTGCAAGAAAGAAGTTAAAATACTTCAGCATGTAAAGAAATTGAAATGGTTGGTTATTTCGTTTGCGATACACTGCTAAAATAAACATTGCAATAAAATGATTTCTATTTAACTACTTATATTTACCGTTTTAAAACTTTATTTCATTTATTAAATAGTATATTATTGTGCAACTTGTTTTTTACAATTTAAAATATCATAATCAGAGTTTAAAATTTTGACGATTTTTTTTCTTTTTTCGATAAATTAAAACGATCAAAAAACATTTGTAGGCATTTTATCTTGTATAAAAGCAAAAAATAATAAAGAATTACGTAAAAGTGTGTTTATATGTATTATAATAAATCGAATGACATAAACAATATGGTTATACTTCCATTAGTATGACAGTTAAAAGACGAACATGCGTGGTATGGGTTTAAAAAACCCAGAAAAGATGTTCATAATTAAATATATTGGACGGAGACTGGTTAAACTGTTTACTTATTGTTCAGCTACAGGTAAGCTTAGAAGAAGAATAAGACACTACATTCGGCAATAAAGCAAGTTTTAATGTCTAATACATGTACAAAAATGACACAGCGCAAAAAAAAAAATAAAAAATAAAAAAAACCCAGTAACACGCTTAAAAGTCGGTACGTAGTTCAATATTGTATTCCTCTTTTTCCAATTTTTAGAATCACAAATCAAAATCAATCCACTTTGCCATACTCACTTGTAACAACAAAACATAACAGAACTTTGACTGACATTGAGACACACTCACCGTCACTACATGAATAAGAAACTCACATTCTTCACTTATTCAAAAGCAAATATAATCTCTCTATCATCCGAACTCTCCCCTCCCTGGAAAAATGTATAAAATCAAACCTTGACCTTCAACCATATCTACACCCACGAAAAAAATTATTCATCCAAGTTTGACTATGCTGTCTTAGTTTGGTCGGCTTAAACATTTGGCACAGCATTCCCCCCTCCTTTTCTAGACTATCACGGAAAACAGTGTCAGTATTTGCAAGAGTTCATTTATATCCTTTACGTGTGTTGGAGCAATAAAATATTTTCTCCAACAGAGATATTAAGGCTGTTTATTATCAGAATGAATATGAAAGTTTTGCAGCACAGCTTTTAGAAACTTTGCAGATAATCACCCAAATACCTGAATCTGACCATTTAAGATGTTGTTTACTTACTGTTAAGGTTGTCAAATTGAGATTGTTTGATAATTTAATGCCAGGAGGATTTTTTTTCTAATCGCACAAAGTATAAATTTTATAAAATGAATTGATAGTATTTACACATATAATAGTTTAATCATTTTATGTAACATGCCTAAATAAAGAAAGCCATGTGGCAGAACAATTGACATTTTGACATTATTTTCTTAATTCTGCTCCCCCACACCCCATCGGCCAAGAAAAAATATCAACACTTTGGTTACAAAGCTAAGATTTTATCTGTTAGTCAACTTTAGTATACCTAATAAAAATGATTGTAGATCTCATAACATTTTCATATCATTAGAAAAAGTCAAAGTTTTTAAATTACTATTATAAATGTTTAAGTATCTATTTGTTATATTTTATTTAAAATTTAAAAAAAAAAATTGGGCTGGGTAGACTTTAAAAAAAAATGTAAAATTGGATTGAAATATTTGTTCTCAATACAATTACTTTCTTATCATTAAGTAACACTGCCCTCCTATAAAACTTAAAAGAAAAATTTTCCTTGCCAATATTTTCACAACTAAAAATAGCAATAAAAGTGTAATAACCTTTTTTTAAAAATCCACAAATATTCAATAACATCTTACTTAAAATAACACGGTTATTAACTTAGTTTATTGAAAGTAAATGATATCACAATGATCTAAGTTCTGTAATAGATACATGTATTACATGGTTTTTCGTTATCATCAATAAGATTTTTTTTGTATTCTGATTAGACGTCATCCTAACGTAATTAAAAGAAACAATGCTATGCAACATTTGGATTTTTAGTAAAATTAATCAGCATTGTCCTAAGATTTAACTGATACATTCTTAAATCAAAAGTTAATGTTTTAAGTCTAATATTTGCCCGAAATTGTTCATTCTGACCTATGATCTGTTCTTTCTCTTCCAGAATGGACAGTTTCCGGCTAATATCATATACTTAAACTGTTAAACTATAATTCAATTTGATACATCTTAAAATCTGTATAAAAACGTGATTTAATTAGACGTTGACACCAACTTGTTACTCAAGTACGTTTAAACAGCAGGAAAAAGTTCATTAGGGCGGACCAGGAAAAAAATGATCAAACATTCAGATATACAAGTGATTGTTCTTCTATAGATTCATATAGCATCAAAGGGGTCACTGTTCAGATCGTGTTTTGCATATATTTTTTGCGGAAATTATTAAATGATCAATATTTCTGATGCTCCTTACCCTTACAAAAACGAAATACGAAGGCACCTTAAACCTTGTATGATATCGAATCATAGTTGAACATGGATGGTAGTCATATTGTATTCTTCTGTTTTCTTTCAATGTATACTTGCTGTCAAAGGTAAGATTGTGCATGTTACACGAGTAACTTTTAAGATTACAAAATGATACAAATTCAATCATAGTTCTCTTCAGGTTAAATATTAGTGTGGTTATAACAGTTTAGATAAAGATATGTAGGTTTATTTCTTGATAGACATAAATGACCTTTTATTATAATTTCATACAATGCTGGTTGCTGCTGAATTTGGGACGAAAAACACCTGCAATGCAAAGGTAAAAGGTGATTTTAAAGAGGATTGCATCTATGCTTTTTTTGGTAGATTTTGTGTTTATATTTGGTTTGAAAATTCTGTATCATGAACTAATATCTATTCTATAGTTAGATACAATGTAATATAATGTCAAACTTCATTTATTCGAATGTTTTTTTTCTAGTTCATTTTTTTCCAAAAAGAGTTTTAAACTAAGCTATCGTTGCTTATTTCTCAAAGAGAATTTACAGTCTCCAATTTAACAATTTTTTTTTCAACTGATAAATTGTTCATAAGTTTGTTTATTTTTTTCTAATGCAAAATAAACTTTGAGTAAATTTGTGTATTGAGACTGAAATCTACACAATGCTGCTCTAACCAGTTTATTGATCTGTCGAAACCTTCAGCAACCGAAGAAAAATTACTGACTGCACGAAATAATCATGATGATGTCAAACTCAAAATCCCATCCAAGACGATTTGGCTATTTCTTTTATATTTTGGACTGATGTAAATAATGTACATTTGTACGACTAATTTATCAATTTGTTTAAAAAGAGATGTAAATTTAAAAGAAGAAAAAAGAAAAGAAATACATAAATAGCTACGTATTTTTTATGCTATGTGGCTACCTTAATATTCCGCATGAATCACCGAAGAAAGCAATTCATTAATTATATGTTTCTCAAATGGGCGTTGAAGGGATATTTTTTTGTTATCTCTGGATCTTTTTTTTTATTTTAAATACCAGCCCTGTAAAGTTTAAATCGATAAGCTTGGCTCCTTGAGACCATATGGTTATTACTGATCTGTTTACCAGAAGAGAAAGCCACGCTTATCTTGCTTTGAAAATTTTCGAACCCCCACCCCCATCCACCCCTTTAATCTGCCATTTTTTGCACTTTTCTCTCTTCACTTTACATATGTGTATATATCTGGCGTGTACGTTTTTTCATTCCACCATTTTTATGTTTGGAATATCATTGTCTTGATTTTATAAAATGTTTTACTTTGGGTCAGCAAACTGCATATCAATGTATTGCCAAACACCTAAAAGAGTAATCTGTTGTTTTTCTAGTCTAAACTGACCCCCTTGATGATAGTTATTTAACATCTTTTTCGTCATTTACTTCAATGAATAATATTTGTTCATTTTTATTAAACATGTATACATGTATACACAGTATGTACAACTTCCATTTCTTTAATTAACATATGCATACAATTTATTTTATTGACCCAAAAATTGGAGTATTCAATTATTGATGAAATGTATTTATAACAGCGATGATAAATCAAAGATTTGTCCTGGTATTTGGCGATAAACTTGCGTCATGTGCAAACGCGCTTTGATTGTCGGAATTGTGTTAAGTTGTTCAAAAAAACTAGAACGTGTCCGATTGAATCAGACGAGTCTTGATATTTCTAAATGAGTAATTTCTTCGCGTAAGTATATATGCTAATCGGTGAAATAAGTCCAGAAATAAAAAATTAAAAAATCAACGCTTGGCCACTTTTCCACTGCTTCGAAATTATAAACCCCATGCAAACCATAGTATACACCCTCTCGTTGTTTACATGGCGACACTGCTCGTTGACTAGACAAATCACAAACCTTTATGTACAAGTCCCGGACAGAATGCAAAACTTGTTAAAGAAGTTGCTATGTATCAAAACATTGCAAATATTTAGCATACCATTACAAATAATAAGCATAGTGAATTCCGAAAACTACACATTATCAAACAGATACATGTTGAAGTTTTGTTTTTACAAATTGTAATCATCGATATTTTTAGCTTTCACAAAATTTCCATACGTGATACGTATCAAATAATTCACACTTATATAGCACGAGACCAGTATATAGAGGTTCGTGGAGTGAAACGTCTTTTCCAGTCGACGAGCATTGTTTAGACACCCTTAATACAGAACGAATTTAATATTTAAATTTGTGTTTCAATTGTAAACGCTAGCTAGAAAATGACAATTTAAACTACTATCATAAGGTACATTTGACCCCTAATCAGAAATATTTTAATATAGAAATTTTTCCTATTTTCTACATATTGTATCTTTATTATTGTAATTGTGTTTCAAACTATTTCTTGAACAAAATGCTCAAAAAGTAACTAAGATCTTTTGTCACTATAAGACCTATTCCGCCGCAAGGAAATATTTTCTATCACTTGATAATCTGTTTCGTAAATATTCACACTTATCACGGCGATGAGCGAAATATCTATCTAGTTAAGGTCAAACAAATTTTATGTAACAAATCACTTTACAATTAGAAATTTCTTTTGATGTTTGATCTACTCAATTAGTGTCAGGCCATCGGATTAAGAACCTTTGTCTGTACCCACGCTATACCTATCTTTTTGTCAGGAGGCCCTCGCAAGGGAATCCTTTCTTATTTTTATTGATATGATAAGTTATTAACTGTACCTCACCTGGACCAAGTCGATTTTTGTCCCAAGATCCCAGCGCGTCACTTTATGCTGGATCTTTGAGGAATAAACATCATTACCTTATATCGACTCAATTATCAATTACAGAAAAAACAACCAAAAACGTATCAAAATTCCTCGTGACAAAAGGTGGAAGAACACGGATCATCCCTATGACAAGTCAACCCAGCTACTACTACCTTAGAAACAGAGAAAAACCAGGTAACACCACCCTACCTCAACAACAACTTGAAAATCACAGTGAAGATCCACTAGTCATAAACCAGCAACAAAAAGAACAAAGTGAAACTATTTCGGAGGAATCTATTGAAATCCACTTTGAAAGTGAACAATCTCACAGTTCTAGAGAACAACCATCAAATCAACAACACCAGATCAGTGACAATCAACAAACCAATCAAATATTAGAAGACAGTAATCCACCCGAACAACAGAGTATCCAACAACAACCAACAGAACAACAAAATCAACCAAACAACATCAAAATGGCCACAGGCGTAAAGCTAAAGAAATTCGATGGTTGTGAAAATGTGTTCATATGGTTGTCAAACTTTGAAAATTGGCAAAAGTGTCATAATGAAAGTGATGCACAGACACTACTAGCCATTGGCTGTTACTTTGAAGGACAAGCCGCTACATGGTTCCATTCTTTAACAGATCAACAAAAATCCAATATGCAACAATTCAGACAGTGCCTGAAAGACAGATTTGCTCTAAATGAAGCAACATTTTCTATAATAAGAATTAAACAAGACATTGGAGAAAACACAGATGCTTACCTCGCTAGAGCAGAGAAAATAGCCCTCGAACACAATCTACCTGAATTGTACAAGGTACAATTTATAGTCAATGGCCTACACAACAACATTAAAAGCCGAATCATTGCTAAACAGCCAAAAACATTCCAGACCCTGAGAGAGGCAATTGTGATCGCCAAAGCCGAACTTGAATGCACAGAAAATACCGGTAACCCTCTTTCCGAAGTGACCTTAAGAGCCTTTGCCGCACAAATCAAAGACTCCCTTCGACAGGAACTTTGCTCAATGTCTGCAACCAACATAGACCCAGGAAACAGACAATCCAAAAACCGCAGGCAGAAACAACCCTGGCAGCAACCAGCCCAACAACCGTGGCAACGACCCCCACAACAACAATAGCAGCAACCAGTTCATCAGCCATGGCAACGACCCCCACAACAACAGTGGCAGCAGTACCCACATCAACCTTCCCAGCAACAATGGCAACAAACTCCCCAACAACAGTGGCAGCAGACCCCAACAGCAGCACATGGAAACCAGAGAGGAAGATCATGCCCAGGGTGTGGTAAGTCTTGTTATCCAAGATATTCTTGCCCAGCATATAATCACTTTTGTACAAAATGCGACACATGGAGTCATTTCGAAGAAGTATGTCGTGGTAATCGTAAAAAACCAAACTTTGCTTTGACACGACAACACTACACCACTAACCAATCACAGTAGGGACGCGCGCCTATCCTTAACAAGGATAGGCACCACACACACACAAAAACTGCATGTTCTTCGCTAACAGTTAGAACAAAGCATGACCAGAGCATGACCAAATTAACTCTAACAGCACAAATCATAGCATGCAAAACACATCAGCAGCTCCTCAACCAGAAACCCCCAACCCCAAAGCTAACCAAACTAGCTCTACAGAATCAGTTAATTTGATCATGCCTGTAATGAAAAACACTGTTAGTGTAGAAATTCATGGATCTCCCATACAAGCATTCGTCGACACGGGTGCAACTATCTCGTGTGTAACCTCATCTATTATAACCAAGTTAGGTATTGATAGTAGTAAGTTACAGTTGATTGGTGTAGCAGAAGCAGTTGCTGTGGGTGGTGAAAGACATTGTAGTCTTGGAGTTGTATCCCTACCTGTTTCATTTGCTGGTGTGTCATTTGTACATAATTTACAGGTCTTTGAAAAATTCCATCAACCACTAATTATTGGCCTTGATTTCCTCAAAACTCATAAAGCCATTTCCAACATTGCCCAAAGCACCCTCTTCCTCAAAGACCCAGAAACCCATCAAGCCTTTTGTATAGATTTGCAAGCAGGTTTTGCTCAAGTTTGTCACTCTGTTAGCATTCAACCCAGATCTGTAACTTCTGTACAAATTAAAATTCAAAATCTCCCTAGAAACTCACTTGTTTTGCTTGAACCCTCACATCTTTTACCAGAAAAAGGTCTTGCAGGTGCCAAATGTCTTATTGACACCCCTCACAATGATGTTCAATGGATGCAAATTATAAATCCCAATGACCATTCTATCACTTTGTCCTCAGATACTACAGTAGCTACAGCTTCTAGTGTCAGTCCAGAAACTGTTACATCTCTTGACACTCCTGTCAAAAACAAAACAATCAAATCTGAAGACAAAAATGAGCCTTTTGAATTTGACCTCTCAAACTCTGATTTAAACCCCCAACAGAAACAAACTCTTCTCACTTTCCTTCAAAGGTATAAATCAGTTTTTGCTAAAGAACTTTCAGAACTTGGTAATTGTTCGCTTCAACCTCATAATATTGAAACAGGCAATGCCCCTCCAATCAGACAGCGCTTTTACCGACAATCACCACAGGTCAATGCAGAGATGAATCGTCAGCTAGATGAAATGCTCGAAGCCAACATCATTGAAGAATCAACTTCCATGTGACAGAGCCCCGTTGTTATGGTGAAGAAAAAGAACGGTCAACTTCGCTTTGCTGTTGATTATAGAAAATTAAACGCAGTCGCCAAGCAACATACATTCCCATTACCACGCCATGAGGATGTGTTTGATACCATAGGTATTTCCAAAGCCAACATCTTCTCTACCCATTACTTAGCATCAGGATTTTGGCAGATACCGATGGACCCAGAAACGGCCAACAAGTCAGCATTTGTTACACCCACAGGTGTCTATCAGTGGAGGAGAATGCCATTTGGGTTAGTCAATGCACCTGCTAGTTTTCAAGCTCTTATGACTCAGGTACTCAGAGGTTTAAACTGGAAGTTTTGTCTAGTGTATGTAGATGATATTCTGGTATTTTCAAATTCATTTGAGCAGCATATTCATCATCTTCATCAAATTTTTTCTCGGCTTGAGAATGCAGGTCTTACTCTGAAGCCTAGTAAGTGCTCTTTTGCTCTCCAGAAAGTTCATTACTTAGGTCATGTAATTACCAAAGATGGCGTGCAAGTTGACATAACAAAAACAGATGCTGTCAAATCCTTTCCTATACCAAAATGTACAAAGGATGTAAAATCTTTCTTGGGGCTTTGCAACTATTATCGTAATTTCAGCAAAAACTATAGCACTATTATCAGTCCTCTTACTTCATTATTGCGTAAGGAAATCAAATTTGAGTGGTCTGATGATTGTCAATATGAATTTGATCAATTAAAAACTGCACTGACATCCCCACCCGTCTTAGCCTACCCTGATAACTCTAAACCCTTCACCCTAACTACAGATGCCTCTGGTACTG
The DNA here is from genome assembly GCA_020458035.1 of Magallana ariakensis. NCBI lineage: Eukaryota > Metazoa > Mollusca > Bivalvia > Ostreida > Ostreidae > Magallana > Magallana ariakensis. The sequence goes on from CM035812.1 coordinate 35,192,889, forward strand.
CATTAGGATTCGTTTTAGGTCAGTTTGATGATAAGGGTAAAGAAAGAGTCATTGCTTTTGGGGGTCGGTCATTGAACAAATTTGAGAGAAACTATTCTATTTCTGAGTGAGAATGCCTCGCTATCATTGAGGGTATAAAATCGTATCATGTTTATCTTGCTGACAAACCTTTCATTGTTTTCACGGATCACTCTGCTCTCAAATGGCTTCAATCTGTCAAACATGACACAGGTCATCTGGCTAGATGGTCTATTCTTCTACAAGGGTACAAGTTTTCGGTCATCCACAAAAAAGGGAAAAAGAATGATGTTGCAGATGCCCTTACCCGACGCACTTATCCAGAACACCCAAAAGATGCCCCTGACCCAGAGGATCTTATTCCAAGTACAACTCTTGCGTCATTAACAACAACTAAGGAACACAATCAAGCCACCTTCTTCTATGCACACGAAAAACAAAATACACTCTACCAAGAACAAACCATTTGTCCTGTATTCAGCATAGAAAACATTGGGGAACTTCAAAGTGAATGCCCAGACTTTGGTCCTATGCATGCGTACTTTGCTCAAGGTACAGTGCCAGAATCGAAACAAGAACGAGACAAACTAGTATCAGAAATCAATCAGTTTATCTTCTTAGATAACACCCTTTATCACTTCTATCAGCCTCGTTCCAAAAAGGTATCTCGCATTCAACCAATTCTCAAACAACTTGCAATTCCTAGATGCTTACGGGAAGACTCTTACCATGATAGTATTGCAGGAGGTGCTTATCTTGGAATTGATAGAACTTACAGAGCCATCCAACTAAAATACTTCTGGCCTAAAATGTACCAAAATGTGGCAGACTACCTGCGATCATGTGATGCTTTCCAGCGTGCCAAGAAAAATACCAATCTTCCAAAATCACCCCTGGTCAACATGCCAGTTGAAGACACCTTTATACGGTTACACATGGATATTCTTGGACCACTCACTCCTTCTGCTAAAGGACATAAATATATATTGCTCGTAGTTGACTCCTTTAGCAAATTCCCAGAGGCCTTTCCACTTAAGACCCAGGAGTCAAAGGAAATAGCAGATGTACTGTTCTCTGAAATTTTTACACGTTATGGAGCCCCACGAGTTATTGTCAGCGACCGCGGCCAAACCTTTCTAAGCAAACTAGTCACAGCTGTCTGTGAAATATTCAAGTAACCAGACATTTCACCAGCTCCTACCACCCGCAAACAAACTCTGCTTGTGAACGAATGATTAGTACAGTTGCGCAGTTCCTTCGAACTTACATCAACCCAGAACAAACAAACTGGCACAAGTTACTACCAGGAGTAATGATGGCCATCAGAATGAGTCCATCTACACAGTCATCCAACCTATCACCTTACCATCTTGTGTTTGGTAAAGAGATGAATCTCCCCTTTGACACAGCTCTTGTTCCGAGAGAAGGACTCAACAAAGACGCCAAAGCCCACGTCAGTGATCTCATGGCACATCTCAAAATAGTCAAGGATATTGCAAAGGAGAACATCAAGAAAGCACAAGAAAAACAAAAACAACAATATGATAAGAAAACAAAAGAAGCACCAAGCTTCCGTGTGGGACAATCTGTACTGTTACACTCAAAAAAAGTGCCAATTGGTCTCTCCCCAAAACTTAGCAATCCATGGGATGGCCCATTTTACATAACTGCAATAGGACCGAACAACACTTACAAGCTACGCAAATGTTCAAGCCACAAGGAACTCAAATCGTACATTCATGCAAACAGACTGAAACCATATGACACCCTGGTCACAGGCCAAGTCTCAATCCTCCTCCACGAGATGAGCCGAGAAACGACCAACATGTACCTCCACAGGAACGACCAGAGCAAATGGAACCAAACAACCTTCGTCAACAACAACAAACCATGCCACAGCCACAGGTACAACAGACTCCACTTCAAACTTTGCCCATACCTGAAAATGAACAACAACCTCCAGCCAATGAGAACGATGCCCATACAGACAACCCCAATGAGCAATACTATGTAGAAAAACTTCTGCGCTACAAATTACGAGACGGTAAAAAGTTATTCTGTGTAAAATGGATGGGTCACAGTGAACGCACATGGGAACCAGAGGAAAACCTACCACAAATCTTAGTTAAAGAGTTTCACATTACCAAAACTCAACAGGGCTCAGCCCGCAAGAAGAAGACAAAACTGACTTGTTTCAAGTAGATGAATAATTTAGCCCTAGTTCTATCCTGTACCTGCCCTTTCCTACAATCCTACCTCTAACTATGCTCACTGAGCCACTCATCATGTATCATTGTTGATATTTCAATATATTGCTGAAAAATTGTTACTGTTATTTGACTGTATTAATATTAACAATGAATCCATGACTTTTTTCCCTAATCTTCCTCACTTCCTTCCCTACGTACCCCAGGACTTTCGACTAAATTACTCCTCATCTGTATTGTCTCCCTTCTTGGCATTGTGCCTACTGGTAATGCGGCCACATACCAACGCTTAAACTATGGTGTCCTGTTTGAACAACAACAACAGCTTTACCTTGGACAGGAGTATTGGTTCAATACCTTTCAAATTCCCCTACCTAAGAAAATGTATTTACACAGAGAGCTGTATTGTAACAACGCCCCTCATTGTAAGTATGGAAAACACATCATCAAAACACTCAACGCACTGCGGACCCAAACCATGGCAGACCTTAATACCACCGTTCATAGTATCCATATGCTTATTCCACAAAGTCACCTTCCAATACCCAAAACTTTCATCGGCTCATCTAGATCCAAGCGCGGCATTTTTGATTTTGTTGGACAAATATCAAAATCACTTTTTGGAACAGCAACTTCTGATGACATTGCGACGTTACAACGACACATGCAAACCTTGAATCGAAACAATGCCCAAATCGCGCAAACCATGGCCATTCAAGAAAAACATCTTTCCTCCTTCATATCTACAGTTGATGCCAGATTTAACAATATATTAAGTGCAGTCCAGAAAAACCATCAAGACACAGTTGCTCTAACAGATCTTTTAAACAGCTCAATTGACTCCGTGGAACATGAGTTTGAATTATTGGAACACCTTATTATCAAACAAACAAATGCATCAGCTCGTCTACAACAGGCTTTAGACCGGGTAAAACTAAGCATACATGAACTAATCAAAGGAAAATTCTCGCCTTATTTGATAACTCCACAGGCAATAACATCTTCCCTTCACCAGATCCAAAGCATCATGGACAAAAATTACCCCAAGTTTTCTATAATTCATAAAGATCCCCTTTATTATTTTACTTATGGTGATTTCTTGTATGCAAGAGTTCATTCTATGTTGTATTTAACACTAAAAGTCCCCATCTCCCCATTTAAACAACCATTGTTATTGTATAATAATTACTCATTTCCTGTCCCCATTAACTCATCCACTTCACATGCCACTAAACTCACGGATGTACCCCAGTATTTTGCACATACCCATGCCAATCAACATTTTACAGCGATAACTTCTCACCAGATATCTAAGTGCATTGGAACTTCTATACTGTTTTGCTCATTTCATTTGGCACTCACATCATCTGCATCACCCTCATGCATTTCAGCATTATTTTACAATCAAAAGGAATCAGTTCATTCATTATGTGACTTCCGCTTTCTGACCAATGAAATTAAACCGAATATTGTTGAGTTATCTCCCTCTAATACTCTAATGTACCAAACCCCTATGGTTGCTCTTGACTGCCCTTCAGGTCAACGAATCATCAAAGGATGTCCCTTTTGTGTTATGCAGTTACCTTGCTTATGCTCAGTAACATCAGGTACCCTGTTCTTACCCCCCAGGATGGGTTCATGCAACAATAACTCACAGTCAGTTACTGTCCTTCACCCAGTCAAACTCGCTCTCATTCAAGAATCTTTTGATCCAAAATCTCATTCAACTATCTTTGGTGACACAACATTTCAACAATATTTTGATTTAAAGGTTCCAAATTTCAAAATTTTTAATCATTCATTTTCTCATTTTGATCATTTTGGCTGCTGATCAAAAACAACACTTAAATTTAAAGAAAATGGCAAAATTAGCACAAAAAGATGCAACGGTGTTTCAATCTTTGGCAGAATCTATGTTAGATGGTCAAATTGACTTTGCTGTGACCTCTTTTCCTGACACTAGTGGTACCATTGCACTAATCGCATCTGCCCTCGTACTTATTTGCATGATTTATTGCATTTGGTCATTCTTTAAAATTAGAAAACTGACAACTATAATTATAACACTAACACAGCTTCCTAACTCTGCTAGAGCTCTACCTACCCCTCACCCTGATTTATTATCCTTATATTCTAATCCTTCCCAAACTGACAACCAAGTAACAACTCTTCAAAATGTGTATACCTCTTTCACCACTCCTTGGCCCTATGTTACCCTGTCTGTACTAACGACATTGCTTATTTGCTTTTATGCCCACAAACTTTGGAGAAAATTTAAACGCACCCATAAAACTACCATACACCTTGAACTAACAACTGGTACTGATTGCATGATTCTTCCTATTGCTTCTCTCACTCTGTGCCCTGGCATATTCAACCTCCAGAGTATATTGATAACTTTATTCTACGCAGAACATGTTACGGAGCACATTTGTCAATTGATGCACCCAATTTCACAATTCAAAACAAACACACCAACAAATCAGTCAACATTCCATCAACATTATACCTCTCACCCATCAAAGCATACAAACTCCGCTCAATGTTACAACAACCTTACACGGCATACTTCTTATTATCTCACCATCAATATTTCAAGCTAATCGAATAAAATAATTAAAAAAAAAAATGGCATGTATTTTTTTTTCTCATTTCCTCATTTGTTGTACAACTTCTACTTTGGATCTTACATGTGTAGTTATATCAGATTTTGTATAAAGCCAAGTTGTATACTTTGTACTTTGAGATGCTTTTATCTCATCTGTACTGATGTATCTTTATTTTGTACTTCAACAACACTATTGGTGTTGAAATTTTGTTCATTTTTTCACTCATTCATCAATTTTAATAGTCCCCATGTTTACTATCTTGTTTTTATCATTTATGCTGCACTTTCACATCGCCATAGATGTTGATATTATTTTTTTTTTACCAGCATCAACCACTGATACCTAGTATTTTCACATCACCATCGATGTTGACATTATTTTTTTTCCACAAGTCGATTTTTGTCCCAAGATCCCAGCGCGTCACTTTATGCTGGATCTTTGAGGAATAAACATCATTACCATATATCGACTCAATTATCAATTACAGAAAAACAACCAAAAACGCATCAAAACTTCTCGTGACACTACCCACACATTTAAACTAGTGACCCATATTAGAACGACGCAACGGGTGTCGGCCATATTGGAAGTATGTCTTTTGACGTATTTAAAAGCACCGTTGTTAAAAATTTAATTTTGTAGAGAGTGATTTCTTTGTCAACAAAAGCGTGTGTATGTGTATTACGTAATCACTGACCGGAAGCTACCGATGAGCTGCCGGGTACTAGCAGCTCCGGCGGAGCTGCCCCCGTTATGTATATATATGGGTGAAAGCGTGAGAGAGAGGTAGAGTAGTTCGAGAGGCAGAGTTAGAAAGTGACCTATGTTTGTGTAAATTGTTAATAAGTAAAAACGGAATAAACTTGTTAATAGATAATTAGACTTTTATTTACGCTACCAAAGAAGGAAATTATAGGTGAATTAAAATGGATTAATTTATAGAGAATAGTGGAGAAATAAGACCGCACGCTCGGTCGCGCTACAACTTGACATAAATCCAGATAGGATCAAGTGCAAATATTTGAGATAAAAGGCTTTGGAGATCACGGGTGCATCACGAGGCAAGTTTATCTACGAAGTAGATTGTACGTAGTAATATATAACTGGTTTTCAAAAGTTCAATTTATAGAACTTCCGCTCATTTTTATGTTATTTTTTTCTGTTTTGTGTTGTGGGTATGTATAGCAAATTCTTGACCATTCTCATCAGTTTTTAAGATTAAAGAGTTCATTTTTCGTGGAAATTCATCCATTACAGTGACGTCATTGATCATTAAACATTGGACAATAGTAACATTAAACACAATTTTAGTGATATAAATTTCCGTTTAATTTAAAATGTAGTTATGTTGTTGATACATTGCTTAAATTCGGGCAGTTACTTGAATTTATGAAGTAGATATAGTCACTTGACTTTATCAAGTTTTTCTATATATTTAAAATTTGCGATTAAAGTGTTAATTTTGTTTTACTGACATTTGAATTACACATTTTAGCTAAAGGAGCTGATTAAATATGGCGTTTGCTTTGTTACACCTGTTTTTCTTCATGAACGCATTTGACTTGACAACAGAAAATTCTGTAAGTACAATGCTTTAAAACTTTTAAAGTACAATGCTTTAAAAGTTAGTATATTGGTATTGTGGTGTTCTAATCAATTTATAAGCTAAAAAATGTAGTGGTTTGATTGTGTTGTTATAGGTGGGTCCCTACTGAGCATTTTTTGTTAAAGTAATGTTTTTCTCTTGAATGTATTAGTATCACAGAGCAAAATTGAGTGTTCTATAATTAACTGAGTTTCGGACTTTAATTTTCAAATACAAAATTGATTTTGACATAATTATATTATAGGAATTTATTGCTTACAAAGTGTATTAGCGATTGACACCTTGGAGACTCTGTGTTTAATCTGTAATTACAAATCAGACAGCTGTTTCTTCCAAGAACTCTTAATCTCTTGAAACAATATTGCATAATTATATGCCTTTCATGATCTGGCCACCAAAGACTCATTGAGTTTATTCAATTATCTAATACCTGTGAATTTTTCACTCAATTCATTTGATGTCATCAATTGTCACTTTTACTCATTGATTAGATTCTTATATATGCTGAATCATATTTGTCAATCTTCAGTTCGGAGGCCAGACGCATTACCGGCCACTTCCGTCTGTATCCCTTTTATTGTTTGTTATTGACCATCTTTAAAATTCAATAAAAAAATGCGTAATCCTTCATCACTTGGGTCCGTTTATCTGGAATTGCATTTTGGTCGACCTTCGGGAATAGGGCATACCTAATATATATAATCTTCGTTTTTACCTCACGGCCCACAGCGCACCTCAACCTTATTATTAGTAGCCTCTACGCCGACATTCCTTCATCCCAATCGTACTGCACACGACGGATGCAGTTCCAGACGAATTCCTGAATACCGTAACAAATATACGCGGTCACATCAGTATGATATAAAGCCCCCAAAATTCATGTATTATATTGACAAAAATACATTTTAAAGGAAAAGAATGGATTTTGAAGGGAAAGAATACGATATGAAACAAAATGATATTAATACAAAATTTGACTTACATGTATCTTGATATGCATTCGTACTAGATGGTTAAATGGCTTATTTTCTCTTTTGAATGCTAGACTTATATCTGTTTCACTTGAGAAAACTACGAAATATATGGGTTAGCATGTGTGTTCTTTCTACATCTTTCAGAACACATAAACCCCCTATTTAGCTCAATACAAAATGCCATTAATTTACATTTTTTTCAAAAATTTCAAAGCGAATTTGTTTGCTTGCTTTGAAAAATGTGAAAAGTCTTTATCTGTAAGAGCTTACCATTTGATAAAGTTAGTGTTTTTTTTTAAATTGTGAACAGTACAATGCTTATTACAGAAGTTTGTGTCACGTAAGAGAAATATTTTATCTGGTGGCCGCCAAATAATTGGAAAAAAGTACCTATGGGTCGGTCGAAAGATAAGTAAGATAAACTAGGGAAATGGATTTGTATGTACAGACACTTGATGCAAATTTTTTTATTGAGAACTTCTATAAAAAGAGTCATTTTCAATCATTGTTTTTGAAGAAAGGGGATAAAACAGTCGAGACTTTGAATTACATTTATAATTATAAAGGACCCGTTAGAATTGTCCAGTATGAAATTTGTCTATTTGGAGGTTACATGCTAAAATGAATTCAAGCGTGTAACGTTTACTACAATTGTTATCAATTTTGCTGTTAATATATGAGACAATATATTCACACCGGAAAACTCTCTGGAGTATAATCTAAACAATAAGATATTTGGAAAACAGTAATTTAGTAGTAACTCTTTAAATTTTTATCGGATTTTCAATTTTTTTATGTTTATAGTTAAAAAAGAGGAAACAATTTCATAAACAAGGTTCGTCGGGTCACTGAACACCTTGCAAGGGTTTTAAAGGCCTGAATTGTGCTTAATATAAAAACAACAATTTTTAAAATGCTAAGCTATGCTATGGTGTATGTTGTAAAAGTTATGGTTGAGCTGACTGTATGTAAACGGTCAATCTAGATTTGTTAACGTCAGATGACAGGTTAAATGCATATTATACAGCTCAAAATTATTTTTATGTAAACAAGGATGGTGCCATCGTACAATTTTTGCAGACAGAAAAATATAAAGTAAAATGACACTTTTAACAGTACATACAACACATGTAACAAAAACATGGTACGAACTTTGTTTATATAATAAAAAAATGTGATCTGTGTACAATGCATTTAACTTTACAACTGACGTTGAAATATTGACTGAACATTAAAAATACCCTAGGTAAGTATGTTTATAGAAAAAAGCAGCCAAGGACAATCGTGACCATGTCCTATATTTAGCTTTAAGGTTAATAAGGATAATACTGAGGACCTTAATTCCTAAATATGTATATTGTTTGGCTATTTTTATATTTCTTTCAAACAGATTTCATTTTACCGATTTCATGTGAATGGCGTTGAGAGATGTCCAATGAACGCTTCTGATTTTAAAAAAGCAGCGAGAACAAGAAACTGTACTGGAAACGACCGATATCTATGTGCTCCAGATAGAAACCTTTCAAGTCTGATTGAATTCTGCACGGACACAAAAAGATCCCTGTTCGAAAAAGGCAATTTTTTATTAGTTTTGAAATCATATTTGTGACAATTAATTTTTATAGATCAATAAATAAAATGAATAAGAGGATAGCATATAGTTTGCCAGATGTATAATGTAAAACATTTTTCAAAAAGTCAATCAATAATTGTTTCCTAAAATCAATTTTAAAAATTGTTAAAAGTATAAATTGCATAAATTAGATGTTGCTTTAATTGCTTGTGTATTTATAAACAAAGACTTATGACCCATTTCTGCTAAATGAAAGACAAATGAGAAATTGAAAACAGTTAAAACTGCATTGATGACTATTTTTCATATCAATGGTCACAATCAACATGTATACTGATATTTTGACAGGTAATTGTTTACGACTAGAGGGTACAGGTGACCTGAACCATCATCGCTGTGTAGAGAGATTTGTCAGTGGTTGTCCAACGGAGCCGTATGCCGATGATGAGATCTATAAGTGTACGTTTTCTTCGTTTTCAAAAAGTTAAAAAAAAAACATCTTTTTAGAATATAATTATGAAATATAAGTTAAAATCAAACACAATTATGTTGTTAATCTTTTTGACAATTTTTGACAATATAAAATTGAAATATATAAATAAAAGAGATTAGAATATATAGAACACTCCATAACTTTTTTTTTATAAATCAGATATTTGATTTTTCTGTTTAGAATTCAATATAATTTACATGTTTAGCTCAAATAAATTGTAAACACAAGTGACAAATTTTGATAAATACAATAGGATGTTTTGCGCTTCCGGCTGTCTGTCTATTTATAAATATTTAACATTTTAAACTGTAACTTCTTTTTAAGCCCAAATATTTCATATAGACCATTTTAAATTTAAGATAAAATTGCTGAAATAATGGACACCAGACTTTTATATGTGTTTAAATGCTTAAACAGGTCATGTGTCGAAAAGACATTTTCCACAGTTATCACATCATCGCAAACCACGGCCATTATGTATATACTGCCGTGGTCGCATGATACGAGAGTATCTCGTAGTTCATAAAGTATGTTGACCAATTCGAGTAAAGCATATTCGGAAAATGACCTTAAATTTGACATTTGATTATCCAATCGCAGTTAATATAAAATATGTATTTTACTGCTGATGCGGTAACAGCTCACTGTGTATAGAATTAAACAGGTTTAAACATAACGTAACAGATGATGCGTAAATATTTAACTTTACAAAACTTATTTTACTAGCAGCTATAGGTAGTAAAAGCTATGCAAACTCCTGACCGTGGATTGAAATGATGCAATACTCAGTAATCATTGCATTAGAAAACCCCAACAATTATGAAAGCTCTTTAATGTAATTCAAAATATCAATACCCTCTTAAAATGCACAAGAGGATATATGCAAATATCTACATTATAATAAACAGAATAACACTGCAAAACGGTTACTAATTAATTTAACGTTGACCTAATAAGTATACATATGATTAATGCACAAGTACATGTAATATTTTTGTGCACATCAAAAAGACCATAGTTCAAAATATGATATTGTCAGAAAACCAGAATAAAAAAAAGTAGATGTTCTCATTAGACAGCAATACCCGCACCAAGTGTTTGCCCCTAAATAACACTTGTAACAGTTTTGGTCAAAACGAAGGCCACATTCTATTTCTGATAGTTTTTAAAAAAATATGATTTTCATAAAGGATGAAATCCCATCGCATAATACACATGACAGGCCCTTTAGGTACAACCTAGAGTTGAACCGTTTGCATGTGAATTGTAAATTCATCAATAATCTTCTCATTTCATGTCATAGAAAGTATGGTCTACATTATTATTACAAACAAAATGCATCTTTCCCTCGGCGGTTGCCGGCACTAGGTTTGCTTTTGCGTGTCAACATCATCGGATACTAGTTTTACCCAGCTCTTTGGCTAGATGGGTTTCACGTGGTATACATGTACATGTACAAATGTGTTTTTGATATGCATAATAGATTTAATTAATATGCATAAACCTTTCTTTTGTGGTAATCAACTTAAGGAATTCATAGTGTGCTCTACTTGGATTATTATTATGATGTTGACCAATATATGTAAGCATAATACATGTAGTAGCACAATATTATGAGACACTGGTATACATAAGTATTACTTTCACTTTCTAATGAAGTGATCTCCCTTTACAAGCAAACTGTAGCATCATCTTTCAATATTTAAATAAGATTATCATCGTTACCTTTCCTATCGCATCTGTACAGTTTCTGTCATTTTAATTGCAAAAGGTATTTTTTCATTTGTCAGCCTCACACTAATGAGTTGACCTCAGATTGACCCTGCAACATTTTGTATTAAACAGGTCCAGTACAATCTCTTGATTTAGCTATATATCTTATAAGCTATATAGCTTTATAAGCTATTCAGAATAGCTAAATAAAGCTATTGATATGCAATTTCTCACGAAATTTTTATTATAAGAAGTAGACAAAAAACTAAGATTAACTTACAACACATATTCGTACCATTGACAATTGAAAAAGTAACCCTAATTAGAGATAGTTTTAACATTGCAGTTTTTAAGTACTTTTAAGCAAATTATATATTTCCATTGTTTGGGTAACTGTTCACCAGTTTGTGTGCATTGAGGCACGGATAAGAATGATTTTTTCTCATTGTGCTGAATTATTACCAAACCAATCAGTTATCTTGTAAACCATAACTGACATCCTTTATATTTCATTCAAGAAGTAACTGTGTGGTCATGAATCAATTGCCGCAAAAAACTTTAAGATCTTTTAAGTGCAAAGTATCTTAAGGAGAAACACTTTGATGAGTAATCTTTACATTCATTATTTACAGAACAGTTCAAAGTTGAAAACTATTACAGCACTAAAGTGCGATTTTTTATATATGCTGAAAACATTACACATTTAAAAAAAATGAATGACAAAATAGTTAAATCAAGCTACTCTGAATAGCTAAACAAAGCCATATAGCTTATTAAAGCTACATGCGTATAGCTAAATCAGGAGATTGTACTGGACCTGTTAAATTTGTGCATTACCTGTAAATAAGTGTAGAGACTGTTCATGTTGAGTGATAATAGTGGGAAGGGGTCTTTTTATCCTAGAGTATTATGATGCATCACATATAATGTACACTACTGGCTCTAAAAAGTACTGAAAGTGCCAATTTTTACTGATAATTTCTGATATTGTACTGTTATTGCTGATAATTGCTGATATTTACTGATAATTTTACTGTTGTTACTGATAATTGCTGTTGGTTCTGATATTTACTGATGTTTACTGTTGTTTTTGCTGTGTGTTCTGATAATTACTGATTGTACTGAGAATTGCTGATAATTACTAAGAATATTCTTTAAGAGCCTTGGAATCTCCAAGGATTAAATTACATGCAAATTGTTAGAAAATTATTCCAATTTAACAAAAAACAAATAAGTGGCATTTTCTTAAAAGAAAAAAATGAAAGAACTAAGTTTTTATTGATTTTATCAACTGCAACTTCTCTTTTACAACCAAGAAAAATTAGGTTTGATTATTTTTCTTATTATCTGCTTATTTATTTTAATGTATGTTTTTTTTAGTTCCTGTTCCAATTTTTTGTTAACTGACTAATTTAATTCAGCACGTCGCATGCTGACTGACGTTTTTCATACTGATTGTTAGACCATAATTAATCACCCAATTGTCTACGGACTTTTCCGTCTTTTCCCGTCTTTTCCCGATTACGACAAAGAGCACACGGCGGGTGTGACCGATCAGCAGAATACGCTCACTCCTCCTAGGCACATGATCCTACCTCCATCTTTTTGGAGATCCGTGTTGCTTTGCTTTGAATTTGTATTTCGTTTTATGGATTTTTGAGATGGTTGACGGATTGTTATTGTTATTTTTTCATGAAGAAATTATAGAATGACTTTTTTTACCCTTCCCCGCGCGCAAGTCCACTCGATACTACAGTGTTATGTCAAAAACAATCCATGCTTAAGAATCTTTTTATGAAGATTTTAAACTCTATATGTAATTGATAAATACATCTAATGATTCCCAATTTTGAGAGATCACTTCATGTATTGGACCATGTTAAATAATCATAAACTTAAGATGTTTTTTATCCCGGCCATAATCACTAAATAAATTTTGTTTTTAAAATAAAAGCAAACACTTTTGTTTCACGGTGTATTTCCCGGCCATTTACATCTGTTTATTCTGAGGCTACAAGACATATAAACAGGTGGCCAGTTTTCACGCCAGTCTATAAAAAATTGTGTTTATTTACTTGTTCTATCATAATGGTGTTTTAACCTGCTAACTCTCTCTCTCTCTCTCTCTCTCTCTCTCTCTCTCTCTCTCTCTCTCTTACAAATACTTGATTTATGCACTAGTACAATGTATGTACAGTGTATTATGCAGTAATATGACTAGCGGTTATATGTACATTCGGTTCTAATTTTGAAACAAGGACACAATTCAACTGATTTTCTTTGATATATCAACAATTATATAGTTAAAACCCACGCTAAAAATAATGTTGAACAAATTATTGTGTGTGTCTGGGATCAGGAAAACCCTCAGAACTAACAGACAACGCTCAGACTATAGACAGGACAGGGTGTATAGTCTGAGCATTGTCTGTTAGTTCTGAGGGTTTTCCTGATCCCAGACATACACAAGAATTTGTTCTCCATGCTTCTTAGCGTGGGTTTTAACTATATAATCGTTGATATATCAAAGAAAATCAGTTGAATTATGTCCTTGTTTCAAAATTAGAACCGAATGTACATATAACCAGGGACGTATATACTAACGGGATTGGCAACTGTATGCTTTACCGTAGGATTCTGGGCGAAATCTCGCACCTCGCGAGATGTCGTGAGACCTTTTAATTTTGATCGGCGCCATTTTGAATTTGAATCTAAAGTGTGAATCTGACTGATATTTTCAACAAATAAAGCCGTTAATTGATGGTTTTGAAGACCGAGAAGTATTAAGCGATATGGTAAGTTTTAATATGCTTGCATTTATCTAATTTTATAAAGCCTGTAACTAGTGTTTTGATAGTAATCTGTTATCAGTCACGATTGATTGCCCAAGCGTAATGACGCGTGGCAATGTTTACACAACACAGCTGGAGATTGGGGCGTCTTGCAGGTTTTATATATACAAATTAATGAAGCATGAAACAACTTTCACAGCCTTTAATGTAAATTGTCCAAATTATAAAACTAATTTAGCTCAATTCTCACAATATCCACCGACTATTTGTTGAGACAAAATCCTATTTTATGAAGAGAACATGGCATTTTTATTTATCAAAATTCTTCCAAATGAGTGAATCAAAACCGGTAATTTTGGTATTTAATGATAGATCTAAGTTATGAAAAAGGCAAGTTTTATATATAACACGGATAATTATTGTTGATTTTTTTTAATTGTACTACAAACACGGATATCTTTTTTTTTTTAATGAAGAAGACATGGCATTTTTATTTATCAAAATTCTTCCAAATGAGTGAATCAAAACCAGTAGTTTTGGTATTAAATGATAGATATAAGTTATGAAAAAGGCAAGTTTTATATATAACACAGATAATTATTGTTGATTTTTTTTAATTATACTACAAAGCTACATGCACTATGTATTTCTTGTGCATGTTTTTCATGTGTATAGTTTATTAATTACTTTTCCATTGGGAACCTGACTTGTTTTTATTGAATAAATGTGTGCATTTATTACTGTGTTTTCATTCAAAAAAGGAAGTTATCATATGAGATAATTTGGATACATTATTAAATCAAGAAATGAGCAGTAACTGTATGGCCAAAGGATCATTAAGCAGTCTTTAACTCATGTCAAAATATGTACATTCTTTAAAGTTTAAAAGGTTTAAATTTTAAAAAAAAACCCAAAAAACTATGACTTTCATTAATATTCATATGTATGCCAATGGTTGCTAAATTTGCATGGTTTTAGTTATTAATATTATTAGTGAAAGACTGCTTTATGATTCTTGACCCTGCTCAAACTTACTTTTTCGCCATATTGAATTACATCTGGAATCACAAATTTACATATTGGTGCATGATCTTTATGAATACCTTAATTTGCTGGCACACGCAAAGACACATTCCCACGTTAAGAGGGCTGGATGGTTGCGGCCATTTTTAGACTCTAAAGATCTCTTTGAGAGAAGAATTCTGTATACATATAAAGGAAAATGTTCAAATTTTATGGATTAAGTATATAATCAAAAACTGGCTGCGACCATTGAGCCCTCTTAAATGGTAGATCTGATTGGTAATTTGTTGACCACCCGACCCCCTTAATTCAATGCAATTTACGTTTTTAGTACTTTTCGATATGAATTAATGCAGATAATTACTATAATAATCAATTTGATATCATAAGCTTAGTAAATTGAATGAATCAATTGCTGTTTGTCTTTTAAAGAAATGAAGACCTGTAAATAACTTCAACTTTTTATTAATCAAATGACAAAAGAATAGTTATAAGCATTAAAAACAACATCATCATTCGCCATCCATAGACAATGATTTATATCAAGTGGTTTATGTATCACACATCCTGAGCAGTTCAAATATGAGAACATGAAATGCAGCACCATCAAAGAAATATTAAACAGTAACATTTGATAAATAATGTGAAACTTGTAACATTTGATAAATAATGTGAAACTTGTAACATTTGATAAATAATGTGAAACTTGTATGACACTTGTCAACAACACAGTCAGCAAAAACTGTAAATGGGAAATTCAATCAGTTGTTGTTCTTCGACTTCAGTGCCTGGCGTAGACTGTCACTCTGTTTGCTGGTCCTTCCACCAAGTTTGTTGCGAAGAACTCTTGCAGTGGCAAATCCTCGAACAGTCAAAAATACACCAATAATGTCCTCTAACAGTGGTGACAGGTCTCCCTCTGAATATTCACCGAACAGTTCCTTCACGTAATGATTCACCATGAAAGACTCCATCATGGACTCCTTCACTTGGCAACTGTACAAGGACTGCATGTGGCTATGGTTTGGAATTCTCCTGATGATGATTTCCAGCTCCCGCACGAGCAAATAAAAATTGTCTGTTGGTCTCAATAGGCCCCGGCGACTGTTCTTCTTCAGCCATGCATCAAACTTGGCCACAAAACTTGAATTCCCTGTCTTGCAGAACAGTTTTTCCAATAACTGAAGTCTCTCCTTTCGATACACTGGAGTCATTCGCATGCACTTTTTCTTCAGATTGGCCACGATGAATCCTGATATATAATAGAGGATTTGCTGGTCCATGTTCGATATCTGGTCAGCATGTGTGTTGGATGTTGTCCTGTTTTCTTGAAGAAGACGTCCAAGAATCTCGGTGGGTAACTCAAGGAGATACTCTTGTAGGAAGTGAATAATGTCTTCTCTCTTCTCCTCACATCCATTCAGAATAAACAATGAAACACACTCCATCTGCACACATTTGGATAGCCTCAGGGAATGAAACTTAGTAAAGAACAGTTCCCTTGCATGAGTATCACACAAATTACAGCTGAAGATGTCTTTTAGGTGTCCCACTAGAGGTTGCTCTAAGAACTGGGCCTTTCTGCAAAACCTGGCCAACCTCACGATCACGCTTTCCCCGAACAAGTTGTGCATTGGACCATCTTCCAATCTTGTCAGCGTTCGAAGACTAGCCTCATGTAGAACGTTTTCAATGTCCACGGAGCAGGAGGGGGGAGGAGAGTCGTTTATTTCTGCAGTGGCACAAGAAGTTGCTGTAACTCTGTGGTCACTAGCTGGAAAAAAAAAAGAAATACTTATTAATAAATAATCATATCATCCAACAAACTATAATCATTAATAAAAATTAATATCATGCTACAAAAATTAAACAAAAGTAGTCAAATCACACAGCCGTATAAAAATCATGTTAATTTTTAAAACTTTTGGTGATAATACCTTTAGTTTTGCTTTTCTTATGCTGCCTGGTCATGTGTCCCCGAAAACCAGATATGGATTTCAGGATCTTCTGGCAGTCAGGGCACTGGTAAGTCAAATCAATGTCATTATCCCAACACAAGAAATCTTCCTTAGACATTGCACTAATCAATATTTAACAGAGGTTGACAGAGGTTGGCAGGTATAATGGTGATTGTAAAATGGTGTATAATACTGTATTTTTGATGGGATGTCCCATTACTTTCAATTAACCTCCCTTTTTTTAAATTAGGGACGTCCCATTATACCCCAGTACACCATGCATACCCCAGTACCCTCACATCTCCATGTGCTCATCATTAAGTGTTATCAAAACAATAGAAAGGTGTGAAAACGACGTACAGTAGCAGCGGCCTACATTGTAACAACAAACACCAGGTAGTTTATCAAATCGAGATGATGTTCATTATCTATGTCCTTGTAGAAACATAATTAAAACTTAAAAGAATCCTGCTGTATAATGAATGAATTGGCTATTGATTAATTATCATTTTGAATCGTTTGTAAGACATATTTATATTTATAAGTGATATTTGATATATTTAAGTGTTTAGCCAACTTTCAAAAACGTAAAAAATATAAACTTACCTGCAAAAACCGGCTTGTCAAAGTTTTGACATCTTTTGTTTACATCGCTGAATCGGCCATTTTACATCTCGCGAGACTTAAATATCGTTTGAATAGGTTGGTGCGAGATATCGCGAGACTTGCGGTAGTTGCCAATCCCGTTAGTATATACGTCCCTGATATAAACGCTAGTCATATTACCGCATACCACATACATTGTACTAGTGCATAAATCAAGTATTTGTAAGAGAGAGAGAGAGAGAGAGAGAGAGAGAGAGAGAGAGAGAGAGAGAGAGAGAGAGAGAGAGAGAGAGAGAGAAGCTGATTTAAAATCAAGATTATATACTTAGCCGTGCAAGAGATGATATATTATTAAAAGAGATAGAGTGAAAGATCAGTTAATTAATCTTAGTTACTTATTTTGATTTTAGTAAATGATAGAGAGAGAGAGAGAGAGAGAGAGAGAGAGAGAGAATATCAAATATTATATATCCAACTTTATTTGAATCAAGCTCAACTAAAATGATGAATATAAATATTATTAAGTTTTTTTTCATATTGTTGTCAAAAAATACTCATTTTAACAAAAATTATCAAAATCATGGACACCTCTTTACGTATATTACGTAATGTCTTACACAAGGTGTTAGGCTGACAATTTACAAGGTTGATGATTGCGACATTCACAGCTCTTGATCCGCTGAAAATATGTATACTATACACAGATACTGCCTTGCTTATCTTTCTGTAAAGTAATACTTCAAAGACATTTTGAAGTCCTGACTAGGTATCTTCAAATCTCTATTGTGGAAAAAAATCATCAATTAAGAAATAAGTTTTTTTTTAATTGCTGAAAAAAAATTGTCCACCAAATTTAGAAATTAAATATTCTTGTGAAGTCTGTCTTTAGTTATCAAATTTTGCTCGGCTTTCTAACATGACATTGTAAGTCTAAAATGTGTTCTGTGTGTTTCCGAAGTTCAAAAGAAGCTACATGTATCGAATTAAAAAAAATAAACTGCCGATTACCGTATAAACACAGGAAATGAATTGCGTTAAATCTGAATTATGTGTTTTTTGATAATTAAATCACAATGTTTTGGGCTTTTAAAAATATTATCAGTAATTATCAGCAATTCTCAGTACCAACAGTAAATCTCAGTAAATATCAGTAATTATCAGAACACACAGCAAAAACGTCAGTAAATATCAGAACACACAGCAATTATCAGTAACAACAGTAAAATTATCAGTAAATATAAGAAATTATCAGTAAAAAATGGCAATATCAGTACTTTTTAGAGCCATTAGTGGTAGGCCATGATCCTAAGGGATTTTTCTGATCCCCATGAAATAGGAAAATACCAAATATCTTAAAAACTGTTGAGATCCCAACCACTAAACCATATATATTCTTGTCTCTAATGTCATTATGATACATCAAATGGTGCAAAGTACATGACCTCCAGGAGTTGTCTTTAAACACACCCTTCTCCTCTGGAATAGGAAATGGTGATATATTTTGATAACTTTTGAGACCCCCATCCCTACACCATAATATTTATTCTTGCTCTTTGTGTCATTGCGCATCAAATGGTATGTAGGTTATGCCCCTTTGAGACACCCTAACTTTCCAGAACTGAAAATAATAAAGTATGTTATCTTATTCATATGTAGTGTTTGACCCATGTGGATAATTTCTAGCCTAATGATGACCCTGCTTTGTTAAGGAGACTTTACAATCGCCCCAAATACATATATACAATGTAACATTTTTTTATCTTAAAGATTAAGAAGCCATTTCCAATATCTTAATATGTGCATCTAGAGAAAACTACCAATCAAGAAGTTATTTAAACTGTACTGTACAAATTTATACTGTACAAATGTAAGACTTAAGAGACTCTGAATCTTTAGAATCAGGTGTGATTGGAAGGGGGTGGTGGTGGAGGATAATTATTAAATTTTAACCATTTGTTATTAATAAGTTTAAATTGAATATTAGTTATTGATCCCCAGGTAGAAAATAAAACGTCTGATCATATCTCAATAGAACATTTGTCATTTATGCAAAGTGTAAGTGTATTTTTTGTAGAAAAACATATTTTACCAGTTTATAAAACTTTTTAAACAAAAAATTATATTTTGATTTTAATTGACTTTTCGACAATTATGAAGAGTGTAAATGTAAGTTTTTTTCTTATTTTAAGAAAAAAATAAATGTACGTACGGTTTTAAAAAAAAAATCATCATTTTATTTACTGTTTAAGGAGGAATAAACGTTAATTTTCTGGTACTATTTGACAACCTTGAAAATATTTAAATTTTTAAAACCTTATTGCTCATCTATAGGACAGCCCATGTCATATCCGAAGTTTTGATGTGGCTATTCATTAAATCATCAGCGGAATTCTGGGATCTAAGATTTTTTTAGAAGTGATAAACGTCAACTTTCTGCTACTTTTTGACTCCCTGGATGACATTTAATATTTTAAAACCTTATTGCACATCTACAGGACAACCCCTGTGATATCCCAAGATATAAGGTACCTACTGCCTAAGTTGTAATCATATTACATATAAATCAATCATATTCTAGTAGATCATTTATCTACTGAAAAAAATGTTGACGTTTTTGAAACCAGACTTTTTGTAAAAAAAAACCAAAAAACTAACAAAAAAAAACCCCGTCATTTTTCAGCCATTAAATAACCCCCAGGACAAAATTGAAAATTCCGAAGCGTTATTGCGCATTTATAGGACACCCCAAAACATATTCCAAGAGATGATTTGTGTACTGTTGAAAATGTAAGAGGAGTTCAAGAAACCAGGTTTTTTGTGAAAAAAGTATCATTTTTTACCAATTTTATGACTCTCAGGACTACCAGAAAATTTTTTAGAAACTTTTTAGAAAACAACATGACACCCAAAATCAAACTCAAAGAGTTCAGTTTGTTGATTTATAAGATGTAAGAGTAGTTTGAGAAAGTAAAACGATACAGACGGACAGACGGGGAAGCAACAATATACCCGAACTTTCTTTAGAAAAATCGTTATCTTCCTAAAAACGGGCTTAAGAAAATTATCAAATATTCTCTGTAACAATCAATTTTTGAAAGCAAGATCTTAAACTTTGTTTTGAAATTTAATTAAGTATTTCAAAATATTTCTGAAAATGTAATTTTATGTGTCCTAAAGACAGAGGATATGCTTCCTTCCAACTATGATACAGTACAATTTGTGCTGCATTGCTTTGCTGCAAATATTGATGTTTTAAATGTTGAAAGCTACATTAACAAATGAATATTTTTATTTGAAACTGATGCACAGCACAAGTGATTGAATTATTAATTCAATATAGTAAAAAAAAAAAATAAATACGAACAGTGATTTTTGAATTTGAACACTGGTATTAAGCAACTGACCGTTACTGCAGTAACTGATATCCAACATGACAATAGGCATGAAATGTTTAGATCAATAAATTGCTTCATTTAAATATGATTCTAAATTTCTCACCTTTGACGTTTTGAAAATTATGATCATAAAATTATGGAGCGATAACAGGGCATAACTGTGATAAGAGATGAAGTAGAAATACCTTTCTATATGTTGTATGATAGAAAAATCTACTATTAATATTTTGATATCTTTTTAAAAGAAAAGGGAAATACTGACTCATCTTGATTAGCGTGAATAGCTTTGCAAGTTTATATTTTAATACTTGACGCAGTATCGATTATTTTTTGTTAGATTTACTTATAGTAAATTATATATACTATTATATATATAATTTCTTGAAGTAAACGGTCTCTATTTCTTTACTTTGTGTCAGTAATTGACAGTGTCAAGTTTTAAAACACCCCAAGCATTTGAGTTCTGTGACATATTAAGGCACGCTACCGCGTCGTATTGTGCTAATCATGTATATAAAAATGTAGATGACTAGAAAGTTATAGATTCATGATGGGCAAGTTATTGACCTGATAATTATATGGCTGTTAGGGTCATTGATTCATTGCCATGGTGGTTGACGGTTCGCTTCGGTTGACAATTGTTTCTCAGGGGTGTCAATTTCAACTGTTACCCTCCCAAACAGGCACCATTTATATAATAAAATATACAGAGAAAAATTAAAAGATCTTTTTAAAACAAGAATTACTATACCAAAGGGTTTAGATATTTTGTATTTGATTAGACAAAACTGATTTGGTAAGAGCTATGACTTTTTTTTGCTCAATTGAGCGATGCGGCGCTTGGGCCGCTGTTTTACAATTATTTTCAATTTATATGTTTACTAATTTACATTTTAAAATTTTGAGAGAATACATATATTTTTATTTTTTTGTAGATCCTGCATGTCTGGAACTCAACTTAGAATTTAATTGCTTTGTCGCTGATAAGAATTGCCAAAAGAGGTACTTGTAAACATTTTTTGTCAGGAAATAATGAGATTTTGTGTATTAATACAGCTTTAATATTTGCGTAATTTTTTTCAGACTTTTGACTACAACGGACAAATATTTTAATGATTCTAAAGATGGGGATGTCTTAAAAAATGCAGAATCAGAAACATTCGATGGATCTAGCAAACTACAAATTGTCATTGTCATCGTGTATGGTTTCCCTTACGTAGCAATTTTGACAGGATCAGTTGCGATTTATATTTACAAAAGAAAGAAATACAAAAACGGTAATAATGGGTATTTTGTAATTTTTTAAACATAAAATGATATTAAAATGTTGCAAAACATGTATCAATGTGAAAAAAGAACGGAAAAGGAACGTTATTAAAATAGAATCTTTGGAAAGCGCTGTTTTTATCATTGAACATCAAGAACATTATTTATTAAACTGCTCTTGTACATGTAAATCCTCGTATTTTCTCGGCTGATTTGAAAAAAAAAATGATCCTTTTAAGGGTTTCATTTTAAATTATTGAGATCCCTGGTTTTACTCAGGTTTGACGAAATCTTTAAATAAGAATAAGAAAATAAGATAGATTGAACCTGAGCGGGGAGTCATCATAACTCAAACTATTATTATTTCTGGGTCTCTTAGATTTTGTTGATACTGGTTGAGACTATGTATGGAAATTATACAATTGAACGAAGAATTATAAACATTACTAAAAGAACATGTCAGCGGACAGTAGGACAAAATTAATGCGACACTTCTTAACAATATTTTATACCATGTTGTAATATTTTAAAAGAATAAAGTTGTTGCTAGTTTTATTGATATAAATCAGCGTAATTTATCACCACGTGTCATATTACATATAACATTTTTTTGTCAAGGAACAACATACTTAATATTTATTCAACACACACTTTTTATCATGTATACTTTATTTATTTTAATAGGTAAATATCTTGATGATAAAGAGTATAACAATGAACAGAAAGATGAGGATGAGAAGAAACTGAGAGAGTTTTTAAGAAGAGAGAAAATAACTGTTCGCCATGCTAGAGGCATCATAGTGGGATGCAGTGGTGCTGGGAAAACAACACTTTTGAAAAGATTGGGAAATGCTAATTATAATGATCTTAAGAAGATAAAGTCAACAGGTTTTTTAGATGTACATGTGAACAAGTTCGTGTTGACAAAGGAGGGAAAAATGATTCCAAGTAATTTCGTTTTTAATAATATATGATGATATATTCTTATTATATTTTTTTTTAAAAAGAGAGAAGGAAAAAAAAGAAAGATATAAAGAAAAAAACCCAAATCATTTTCAAGTCACCGAAATCACCAAGGCAATCTTATTTTATAGTCCTTAGAACGATACACTTTCCAAAATTTTGCGTTCGCTCGTTCATGGTTAACAGTTTTGCGCTCTCCGTTAACATACCATTCGAACTAATCATTCATAAAGCGCTTAGAGTTTGCTCATAGTGTGTTTAATATGCGTTCATATATCTTCAGTAATCTGTCACTGATCACATTTTTTTATTGTCATTTGGAGAACAAAACGTGTTATGAACGTTTTATCTTACAAAACGCATTAAATTCAATATTACCATGCATTCTTTATGAAATTAGAATATTAGCAGGCATGTGTTAAATATTTCGATTGATTCCTTTATAAAGAGAGTAAACAAAACTTTAAGCACAATATGTGTTGCATTATTACAAATAGCGATTATGCAGGAGTTACTTTGAATATGTAATGGTAAGAGTGTGTTTCGATAAATCTGTGTTTTTACCGAAAATGCGATAAGAAAATTAATTGAACACAAACAGGTATATTGATGTTGTCAGATATGTTTGTTAAATGTTTAACAGTTTTTTAGAATAACAATAACGGTTAAACGATTTAAAGTTATTGTAAAGACTTAAAGGTTACAGTGACAGTGACATACACAGCAAAACATTAGGGATGGCAATCGATTGCAGAATTGCTCATCGGTAAATCGCGAATCGTTCTGACCGATTAACTGAATACTCGTATCAAAATACACAAATTTGTGAATTTTATCATTTTTTCCAATTACATGGATCTGTCATTAATGCCACAAGAAGCACGACAGGAATATTTGAAGACATACAAATTATAATATTATACATTAAATAAATTTAATGTACATTACACATATACATATATATTATACATTAAATAATTTAAAATAAAAAAAAATAACAAGCAAACAGTTGCGAAACAATTTTCCTGCCCACAATTGTGTGGGAGTTTTAACTTATCAAGTAAAGGGTGATCAGCAAAGGTCAATTAAATTTTGCCTATGAAAAGTTCTAGTTAAAGTTATTGTGTATTGTTGTGTTAAAGTTATAATTTGAAAGTTGAGTGAAAATATATTTTTTTATATTCAGTACGACTAACCAATTACTGATTTTGAAACCGGTTACCATCATTTCGGCTAACCAGGTAGATATTGCCATCCCTACAAACTATTATACAGATATACTTTCGGCGAAAATGCTCACTCAATTACTTACAAACTCAAATGCTTTTGTTCATGTTCGTATTAATTTGAGGATTCTTAATGCAATAGTCTTAACGATAAGATTCTGGTTTTAGGGAAAGAAAGAGATGAAGATCAAACAACAATTAAAATTCCTGCAGACATGATAAATAATAGGGATATAAACCAATCAATAGAGACTGACATCGAAAAAAACGATGTAAACAAAGAAATCGGAGATGATAAAGGTAAGATTATAAAGGGCACACTTTAAGTTTGTTCTTGCAAATTGCATGATTATAAG
Source organism: Magallana ariakensis (assembly GCA_020458035.1). Classification (NCBI taxonomy): domain Eukaryota; kingdom Metazoa; phylum Mollusca; class Bivalvia; order Ostreida; family Ostreidae; genus Magallana; species Magallana ariakensis. The sequence goes on from CM035812.1 coordinate 35,217,667, forward strand.
TGTCTTTTTTACTGTGGATTTTGATTAAGTAAGGGTTAAATGAGATTGTAATTGAGATTTTATATTCACCATCACAGCGCACAAAAATTCAAATGTAAAGGAACATTTTCGACCTAATCCACGTTGATGCATTGTACCTACACAAAAATATATATAGTTTGAGTTAAAAAAAATGTCTACAATTAAAAAAAAGTTATTATATCTAAACAACTCCGTTTCTTTAACAGAAAGACCGACTTCTACTGTTTGCTACCTTACATACGTTTTAATACAGCTATGCTCTCTCTATCTCAACCCCCCCCCCCACACACACATACAATTGCAGCAATATCTAAAGAATCTTCTAACGCTTATCTGCTGTGATTTATTTTGAATTAATATTAAAATAAGATAAATAATTTGCGCTATTCATTTTGAATCAAGAGACTATTATAATATTATATTTTGTTCTTGGATCTTGATAAATATTGTAAAATGTATGGCCAGATTTCACGAAGAAGAGTTCCATTTTTTTTTATATTCGTATGACAGTGGCTCACCTGTGGCAACGCACTTTGAAAAAATTACGCACTTTGAAAAATGTTTTCAAAGTGCGTTAAATTTTGGACAAAATAAACGCACTTTGATAAAAATTCTCAAAGTGCGTTAAATTTTGGTCCAGATCAACGCACTTTGAAATATTTTTTCAAAGTGCGTTATGAGTGTAGACCAACATTTTTTTACATCATGACACTTAACGCACTTTGAAAAAAATATTTTTAATTTTTTTTAAACATTTCCATGTATAGTAGTGTTTATATTATGAAATATTAATTGGTATTTCGTTTTCGATGAACCGATACGGCGATCCATTCTTTCTGCAAGGGAGATAATAGCGTCGGGACGTTTCTCATGCGCTGATCCATACTGAGTGAGCTTCCTACATAGAACATTAATCCTACCGCTGGATTCATTTCCTCCCAGATGCCTGGTGAATTGTGTTTGCCAATTTATTAGAGATCAGATATAAATGCATAGATTTATGGAACAATTCTTTGAAGTGGATTATTGCACCTGCTGCGGCCATTGAAAATAAAAACAAAGAGATTCAATAGGGCACATATAAATTTAATATTTCTTCCCCTTCCCAACTTCGCGGGTTATAAAGCAATGATTGTTCAAATCAATTTAACACCATATAAAAGTATAAACAATGAATTTTAAATTCATTTTTTAAACAAAGAATGTATTAATAAACGTTAAAAACGTTGTTCTAAACCAGTTCATGATGTCTAAGTATAATGTCGCTTGTTTTTTAATTTAATTCAGTCGTTATTTAAATTTCAGTTCCTATGTGGAGTAAAGAAGATCTTTTAGCATCAAATTATGACAACAAAATTATAAAATGGATAATTAAAAGGATTTATTCATTTCTGAAATCCTATTTTAACATTCTTTATACTGAATATACATTTCAGCCAATTATAAACATATAATTTAATAGTTAACACTAAGTAATTTGACGGCTACTTCTGTTGAAATAGCCCTTCAATTAGAAAAAAAAATATGAACTCGTCCTAAGAATCGCGTAGACAGGGATTTTGAAATATGGATCTATGATATGGAATATGAGCGAAGGCTATATGTTTTTCAAAAAGGTATTCTTTATACACAAACAAAATTAATGAAGAAGGATATGCATTATTGACATTTATGTCTTTGTTAAAAATTAGAGGAATTAATTTGATTTACAATTACTGCTTTAAAAAATCCCTTGTCTAAACTTAAATACTAAGCCATGAGTCACATTATCTTCACAGTAGGTAAATGGCAAATATCCATTCCTTTAGCCAGAAGTAATAACTCTTAAATAAAAAGATTGATGCAGTGAATGGCCACCCTCTAACCCCTCGACAAATTAGTTTCCCTGTGCTTTATTTAATATATCTATATCCTTCACTATGGACAGATATATGACAATTTGAGATTTATTGCAATGTGCTTAATATATATATATATATATATATATATATATATATATATATATATATATATATATATATGTGTGTGTGTGTGTGTGTGTGTGTGTGTGTGTGTGTGTGTGTGTGTGTGTGTGTGTATGGATGGATGGATGGATGGATGGATGTATTTATGTATGTCTTGGACGTTAAAACAGGAATAAATTTTATTATCAATTTTATCTGAAAGTTCAAGAAATCGACAATTTTTTTTTCAAATTGCGTTGATATCGTCGATATTTACGCACTTTGAAAAAAAACAATTATTTTTTCAACGTGCGTTAAGATGATTCCAAATTTAACGCACTTTGAAATTTTTTTTCAAAGTGCGTAATTTTTCAAAGTGCGTTGTAACACTCCCCCTTTTCGACTTTTTTCCATAGTTCGACTTTTTCCCTCCTCTGATCACACATTTAAAAGACTTATCATATCCTAATTTTGCCACTCTCCGTCTGTTTTATGTTCGTCGTCCTCTTTTTGCAATTCAAAGACGCAAATTGGTTTTGCATGGTCTGTAAACTGTAAACTTTCAATTTTTGAAATGTAGATCCAAGTGAAATTCGAATTGAAGGACCGTGGAGCCTTAGTTCTTCCATTAAAAAAACTGTATTTTTTGCACATAAAAAGTTGCGCACAGTTTTAAACCAAAACCAAGCACGACTTTTTTTGCGCCATAAAAATGCAATTTTCTCTATGGATAGAACTATAGCTCCACGGTCCGTCAACTTATTTTCTCGTGAAGCTAAAGTTCTGAATCTATCTAAATTACAACTCTATCACTAATGCTTTTATCCAATAACCAAACTTTCCTCTGTCATATTAAAACAACATTTCTCAATGCGTTTTAAAATCTAGGCTAACCATGTATCGAATAATTCAAAAGTTGCTTAAAGAGGTCTGTTCCTCTCTTTTTGGGGAATTTTTTCATGTCACCTCTTGTCTAAATACTCTGCATCAAATATAAATTCTATTTGTATATTCATATATTACCATGCCAAATAAACTATATTGAAAAATATTTGTTAAGGATGTCGTTTACTCAGGTTTGAGTTTTCAAATTCGGATTGTTATAAAGTTCAATGTCATGATTAAAATTTGTTCTAAACACAAAAAGTATTTATGAAATGAATTATTATTGACATAACATTCGAATTTTTACTGACATTTTTACTGTATTATGGAATAAGGCTCAAAGAAAAAAGATACTTTTTAGTAAAACAGAGGAAATTCTGACTTAAGTTTGCAAATTTTGTTTTACGCTAAAACATTTTTGGCAGTACTTTAATATTAAAAGTTATGATTTTATATTTTAGTCAATATAATTTTGCATATTTTATGTTGGTTTTATCTCATTTAATAATTAAAAAAAATGTATGTCACGAATCGCAAAAATATTGAACAATGCTTAAAACGATAAAAGACACCATAATAAGAATAAGACAGAATAAGGTCAATAAAAGTAGTTTAATACTATACATGTTTTGTATTATTATCATTCAATTTTTTTTGTAAAATTGGATCAAAAATGAGTAGGGATTTGAAAACTGATAGAGGAAATTCGGACTGGAATACCTGAAAAAAATTGTTGCTGAAATCTTAATACCTTGTACCTATTTAGTGTAAGTGCATTCATAAACTCTATTTCATTTTTTAAAGCGTTTGATTATTTGTAAAATATTTACAATTAAGAAAATTTCAATTGTATTGTACAATATTAAGGGATTTTTCTTGATTTTTAAAAAAAATATTCAATGGCAATTACCTCAAACAGTACATGTAAATCATTTACCTACTTTTTTGAAAGTGAAAAAAACCCCACTACATTCAAAGGTATACAACATACAATGGATGGTTTTTCATTATCATCAGTGGATTTGGTTTTTCATTCTGAGTAAACGTAACCCTTAAGAGAAAATTACATATTTACAGAGTTTAGTAAGGGACTATATTTGTGGTGGAAGGTTTTCAGGAAGAAAATGAAAAATTTTGTTACTCAATAGTTTTTGGAGTACACTTTACTTTAGCTTCCTAATTTTTAGCACAGACCAAACTTCCAGATAGTTTGTATTACGATATATCCAATGGCATGTTGTTTTGAAAAACATATTTGAACAATATTTTGATATTTCTATCAATATATTTTGGCAAATTTAGCTTTTATTTCATAGAAGGTAAGGAAAAGTTAAATTAGCTTATTTAATGACACATCTCAAATTTTTAGATATGACCCCTACTTTTTTTCTTTTACGTGAGACATTAAGTGTATGTCTATTTGTATGCAAAGTTTTGGAAAAGTGGCACTATTTTTTTAATTTGCGTTATAATTTGATACAGTCACACAAATATGAACAAACTGTCAGCAATCTCTAAAGTCCATATAGCAAAATAGCAAATTCAAAGCAGAGCAAACACGGACTAAAAAAGATAGAGGTGGGATTATGTGCCTAGAAGAAGTAAGTATCTCTTGCCGACCGGTCGCACCCGCCGAGTGCTCATTGTATAAACCTTTGATTCGTTACACCCCATTGCATACCTGAAACTTTTGGCCGACATGAAGTACTCCTTTTGTTGTCTAAGATTTTGTGCTTTTAGTCGTTGTTTTTTGTGCATTTTGTTTGTAAATAAATTGACTTGTATATATAAAGTTACATTTCATGAGCGTAAAAAGTGCGTAGAATCTATTAATTTCATTTCGACCGAGTAACATGGAAACTAAGAAGTACGTCTATAAAAGGTTTGCGTCTTATATAGGGGTTGTAGGAATAAAGGCGATAAAAAGAAATATGGCGGATAATTTCTTTCACGGATAGTGTTCAGCTTTGCGATAGGTTGTGGAATAACCCCATACAAACACTCACGAAAAAACATTGACTGACAATTTGTCAAATCGTTCTTTAAGATTTAGAGTTCATTGTATAGCATTTTTATCAACTTTGCCTAGGCTATTTTTATGCGATGCTGCCCTAAACTTAGTGGTGATGCAGTGTTGACGCTTTTCTAATGAAACAAAAAATGGGAAAATGAGCATATTTTTTTTTGTATTTTCAAGATAGAGTTATCTTGAGAAATTGCACATAACTTTTAAAAAGTGTTTTACAAATTATTTATTTAAAGAAAATGATTTCTGTTCTCGCTAGTTTTTGCTTTTTATTTTGTTTATGATTATTCTACAAAAAAGTGTCACATTTCTGTATTTGACGTCTAGAGAACAACGTCAATTTTTTAGCTGGGCTCATTGCTATAGCTACGGTGCACAGTACCGAATGCTGACTGAACAATCGTTGAAATCGTTCTTTGCACAAAAATGTAGCTTCAACTTAGAAGAGAAAGTAGAATGTATAGCATACTATTTGCCCCAATGGTCAATTTCAGTGTACATCTGATATATTTAACAGTACGTGGTACTTTTTTGTCTGTAATATTCCAAATTCTTCGAGTTTGCAATGTTAAATTGCTGAGCGACGGAATACATTGTTTACATTTGTAGTCTAGATCACACCGTTAACAAGCGGAGAGTACATAGTGAACTTGTTGCAGTTCATGTAGTTCTTTTAGGAGTGAACCATGCAACAGTTAATCTTAGTATAACATTTACGATAACAATATAAATATGTATAAACATGCTTATAAACTCGGTTAATTCATTAATAATGATTCAATGTGTCTATTTAGTTTATAAAAATGCCATATCTTGAAAACGTTTTAATACACATGGAATGAGCCCGTATATCTTTACTTTGATTTTAACCTGTTCAACTCATTTGCTGTGAGCATTCACTTAAAGCAATATGAACGGTATTTTGTAGAATTTTATTTTGCTGCAAAAACCTGCTAGTATGATAAATCTGCATGTAACTTAAACTTCTATGATAAATGAGATTTGAAAAAATCATTAATTTTTGTCAGCAGAAAGATTTTTCTTCTAAGGAATATACAGGGTGTCCCATAATATATGATACCATTTTGACTTTAAATAACTTTTGATTAAATTTATCGAACAAAACAATAAATGCATTTTAATAAATGTAAATGATGGAAATTTTCATTCAGCAAATTTCACAAACATGTATACATTTTTTACAAAATGAGCCTGTTTGTAAAAAACCATAACAAATTCAAAGAATGTGCTCCAAATGACGTCCTCTTTGATCAAGGAGGACGTCAAGTCGACGACGAAAATTTTGCACTACAGCAGTGCATGTCTCAGTTAAAATGTTCCTAATTTCTCTACGAATTGAGATTTTGACTTCTGCTACAGAGTCTGGTTGTGGTTTGTATACAAGATCTTTAAGGTGTCCCCATAAAAAGAAATCAAAAGGGCTCAGGTCGGGAGAATGAGGGGGCCAAACTTACGGGTTTTAAATAAAATAAAGTTTCCATCAAATGTCTGATGCAACCAGTCAGTAATATGTCGGGTGGCGTGTGGGGTCGCGGCATCTTGTTGAAACCAGATCTCCTTTGGATTAATTCCTTTTCTGGTTAACTTGGGAGAAATTCTTTCTTTAAAATTTCAAGATAACGGGTACTTTTTACTGTCTGAGTTCCACCATTTTCCTTTTCAAATAAGAAAGGTCAGATTACCCCCGTTGAACTCAAAGCAGCCCAAATTGTTACTTTTTCACTTTGTAAAGGGTTTTAAGGTAAATATTAGGTTTTTCGCTACCCATGTAACATGCATTTCTTTTATTCACAATTCCATTCAGATAGAAATGAGCTTCATCAGAAAACCAGATGTCTTGAACGATTTCAGTGGGTGCTTTTTTTAACCATTTAGCGAACATAAGGCGACTTTCAGTATCAATCTGTTTGAGATGCTGAATAATAGAAATTCTATATTGTTTCAAGTGGAGATCAAATCTTAAGATTCTGTGCATGCTAGTTCTGCTACAAGTTACGCTGTTGCTTACATCACTTAAAACTTTTCTCACAGATTTCTGAGGAGTTTCTTCAGTAGGTTTTTTACCTCATGTATTGCATCAGGTTTTCTTACGGACCGTGGTCTGCCTTCATTGGAATGTCTGGTGTCCTGTATGGATCATGTTTTCTCAAATCTTCTTACAATTCGAAGGATATTTTGCTTACTGAGATGTTTCAACCCAGGGAATTCCTTTCGCATAATTCTCATTACTTTAACTGGAGACTGTGTTTTATAGTACAGCTTCACAACGGCAGATGCTTCTCTCGTCAAATTCATATTGAACAAAATTCAATTAACCAAAGAAATATGATGCAATTTTGTGACATCATAATTAAAAGAAAAACATGTTTTTTCCCGACCTTTTTTATGTGAAAAAATTCTATGCTTTTATCTTTCATTTGAGCCACAATTCAAAAAATGGCCAAAAATTATTTAATTTATACGCATTCTTTATGGTATCAGATATTATGGGACACCCTGTATAACAGGTCAATTTTTGTACAGGACGACAATAATTCAATTTTGCTTCAGTTAAGACTTCTTAATGGCTTTTCCCACAAAAATAGGGCTAACAGAAATTAAAAAAAAACATGGTATTTTTTGTCATTTAGTAGTTAATAGCATTTTCGTAAAAAAGAAAATCAGCATGAAAACTGCAGCTCATATGCTTTAAAACTTAGATTTAAGATCATTAAAGGCCAACACTTTTTCCAGATTTAAGGTTTAAAGGATGCCCATAAAATTACAGTAATAAGAAAAGATTTGTAGAAGTTGGGGCGTAATGGACCGTGGATATCGGCCTGGGTAGATCAATGGTTGAGCTCCTGACTAGAGTTCCAGGGTTTCGAATTAGATTCCCGGTGTTATATAGTGCGTTTTCCCCCATGCCATATTTCCCCCCTTAAAAATGGCTTTATAGTAGTTTTTCCGTCCGGAAAAATGGCTATATAGCAGTTTATCTCCGACGGAAAGCTGAGTATATAGTGGGATTTTCCCCTTTTTATAGCCAGATCATTTCCATGGAAAACCTACTAAAAAATAGATTTCCCCCTGTTTTACATTCCGGTCATGTTTATGGCGGACCATTCGTGGCAATGATTTTCAATATCTGAGATAATATTGATTACTCATAATAAAGAGTAATAAATGCATTTCTTAATATTTAATATAAAATACGTGTTTTTCCACACCAGATATGAGCAAAGGCACGCGCCTTCTTCACATCTTTGCATCCATCCCCTTTTATTTACCCTTTGTTGCACCTTTTTGAAAGACCTTGCACCTTTTATTTGGATTTCAGAATGCTTCGGATCTTTTTCTGTTTATAATAATAGATGCATATCAGCAGTTTGGACTATGGACTATGATTATGGAATGGTAATTTTTGTGTAAAGAAGACGTCACAATACATTTGAGGTTTTTTAACGCCGGTTTGGAGAATGGAAAACTAGAATAAAGCTGGATAAAGTTTTCGGTCGGGGCGTGATCAAATCTATCATAAAGCCCTTCGGGCTTTATTGGATTTGATCACGCCCCGACCGAAATTATCACCTCATAATACTGAAAGAATGATTCCTTATACCTTAAATAACTCTGTAAAAACCTCCTGGAGCATTGAAGATAAATCGATGATAGTTTGATTATTGTTCTCTAGAATTTACAATTTCGTCAGGCACGTAGCTTTGGGGGGAGGGGGAGGGGGGGGGGGCTGCCCCCACTGTTTGGCGCAGATTTTTCTGAAATTTACACATCATGAATTGAAAATAAGAAAATGAACAGTGAACAGGTAAACTACAACCCCTCCCCCTCCATGAATAAGGATTTTTACAATTTTGAATTTTTTTTTTATCGCTTGTCAAGAATTTTTGGATGAGTCTACCCCCACCCCATCCCTTTACTTTCAAAAACGATGCTACGTGCCTGTTCGTTCAATGCAATGTGAATTCATACGAAACAAGAATTAAAATAAAATGACGATTGATTTGATTTCGAATTTTGCACATCTGTGCATAATTACATTTGTAAGTCCAAATATCAAATGAATAATTCTTATCAAATCTTAGTTATGAACTAGAAACATTTCTTGCCCAATCTGATTAAAACCATTTCATAAATTTGTCCGTTCAAATTGTTTATCTACTGTTGATGCATACTTTTAGAATGATATCAATCATCTTGCCTCGATGAAAATGGTTAAGGTCTTAACACGGCATGAGTGATCCTTCAGTTCTTCCAAAGTTTTTCTAAAACAGGGGTTCAGCCAGGACAAAATTGCACAAACAGACAGACGGACTGTTAGATTTATTAAAAAAATCTCCAACATTTACAAATCCAGAACACAGAGTTATGCATATGAGTGTATATCTTGTCAAACTAGATAATTCATCAAATTTTTGCCTAAAGTAAGTTCTATATATTCTATGATACGTTTGTTCAATTTTCAACATTGTCTATAAAAAAGATAATAAATCGGTTAAAATTACCTCAACCTGTACAGAGGAATGAAAATAAATATTCAACCTGAGGATGTACAAACATTGATTTTAAATTCCTACTGGGTTTCCATTGATAATTTTTATGAAATCTGAACCAAAGACGTGAGGGAGAAACCTTATTATGGGGAAAAAATACTATATACATGTAGTAGCTTTCCCTCAGGGGGAAAGGGTACTATATAGCAGGTTTTTCGGGGGGGGGGGGTGTTGGTGTTAAAAAGCTACTATTGGGAATAATCTGCTCTACAACACTGGTCCAGCCATATTTTTTAGTGTAATTTATATGCTTATTCCTCCTCTTCTGATACATTGGCGCCCAACGAAATAACCCATGGCCACGTGAAGTGGTTATGAGAGTCTCGTGTGAAATTTCTAAGACATAGAAATCTCAAAAGAAAAGGAAGAAGAGTGTAAAAATGTGTAGTCTTATCTACTCTTACAAAAATAACAAGCAAATTTATATTTGCCGACTAGCCTAGAATGCATATAGGGAACCGGAAGTTTATTTTAAACTGTGAACAATATAAAAATGTATCATGTACATATAAAAAATCACTGCCTCACCCTTTTTTAACAAACTATTTGTTCCTTTCATAGACGACGTGACCGGCCAAAAAAGAAAACAGAAATTAAAAAATATTAAATAGAAAAATCTCTGGAAACATGTGTCCCATACCATGTTAAAATCGAAAAAATGCGCACCGTCTCCAGGGTAGTGCAGGGACAAAAATATGAAAATTGTAAACATCTAAATCATTATAATTAGTAGAATAAAAAAAATGGTTTTTTTATTGATGAAAATTTGATACGTCTTTGTCATAAGACGGGCTAGAACTGATTTCTCGTGCTAATCGAACACCAATCATACACTCGTCACCATGTGACTCGTAACTATGAATTTTATTGTATATAATTTTCTACTCGAATTAACAAGACAATTGTTTTCCGCTAATTTCCGTACCGCGGAAAATATTAAGTCTTATCTATTCTTAAAAAATGACAAGCAAATTTATTTTTGCCGACTAGCCTAGAATGAATATAAAAACGCTAAAGTTAGAGTGGGGCGAGGAAATGAATAAGGGAAAAACATCATAATGTAATAATAAACTCAAAACAAAAATGTGAAAACTTAAAGTATGATACAGACCCTGAAACGTGCTACTACACCAGTTGCACGGTTCGGTTCGGTACGCTTTTTGAACGGTACGTTTCGCTTTGTGAACGGTACGGTTCGTTTTGTGAACGGTACGGTTCGTTTTAAATAGCTGCACGCTTTGTGAACGGTTTGCGCGCTTTATTAATGAGGTAGGCGTGGCCTGAACGCTCTGTTTTTCTCGATATAATTTTGTTTAGTTTTTGCCCGATTGACTTCAGCAAGGTGGTAATTATGACGAGCCTTTTTTTCTTTATTTATATGATATATTACAAATGTATTTCAATCTAGTAAAAATCAGAACTTCAATTCGTTCCCCCGTTTTTGATATGTTGCGTGAAACGTGTACTCATTGAAAACCGGGAAGCGGAGGGTAATTTTAATTTTGATTAGTCTGTTATTATTCGTATTAATTTTAGATAAATGCAACTATTACAAAAGATTAAAAGAACTTTTTTACTTTTACCCGATATATGTTTGATAATTCAGCGATCTGACGATAATTCTAACAAACATCTAAAGATTATTATTTCTATACATGAACTTGTATTGAAATCATTAAATATTTTAAATCCATTTGAAATTGCTATAAAAAAAATTGTCCCAAATTTTTCCGATATTTCTTTAGTTTCCTTTCTTGCTGTCTTGATTTTCGGCTAGTAGTTAAATTTACAAGCATCTTTCTATTTTTGTATTCATAATTCTTATGATTATTTTTTATTGCGTACTGTTGCCGATCAAATTCACCTAGTCAATAGACAATGTAAAAATACACGCAATTAATGATAAGATAAACAATGAATTTAAGTTTAGAAATCTTGAAATTAACTGTTAAAGTTTTTCGACACGGACTTTTATTCGTTTAAATATTGATTCTATTATTTTCTGCACTTGTTCGTATACAGAGATCACACCTACATGTAACCCGTCATCGCTTCTCTTACCTGGAATAATATCGCGTATATAGTCAAAATAAGACTATTTGTGTTTTTATTCAGTTAAACTTTACATGTACATGTACCATATTTCTTACGATAAATTATTATGTGTACACATAGGTCAATAGCTTTTAATGTTGATATTTATCATTTTGTTGGACAAGTGTCCGTTCTGTATGCATGCGATTTAGCTGACGTTTTACAAATGCTGGATAACTTGTTTATATTTCATTTACCTTTTTACTAGCATACATGTACTTGTTGTAAACAGGACACGGAAAATTCCCGGCAATCAACAACTGAATGTTAAAAGTAATAAATATGTTAAGAATTTATCTAGTAACAAAAAATACGATAGCGATGGAAAGAGACTCTGTTATGATCGCCAGTACATGAGTTATAATCATGAAGTCGGAAGGAAATGATTGTTGAATAATTTCAAATAGGAGCACTCTTTTAAATAAGGATTTAAGAAAACATAAAACTAAAACGTTTTCATTTGATAATTTTCTTCTAGCTATGTAGGAGGAGCCAAGTAGCACGCGGCGCATGGCGTGATCTGTACTGCTATTAATACTTAAACTGATTGACAGGCGAAGCACGTGGAGTCCTGAAATAAAATCCCGCTCAAAAGACCGACAATAAAAACCTAAATGAAACAATTGTTCAGTGATACAACTTTAATTTAAAATGTAATATAATTAACACACAAACTCTCTCTCTCTCTCTCTCTCTCTCTCTCTCTCTCTCTCTCTCTCTCTCTCTCTCTCTCTCTCTCTCTCTCTCTCGCCTTTTCTTTTAGATAAAAAATCTCTTTCGTAAGATCGAAAATGGTCGTGTTGTACGGTTAGACGAAGACGTACACAATTTGGTAGTTTTTCTTTCGTCTTGAACAGGTGTGAAAACCCCCGAGGGCATGTCGTTTTATACCCTGGGTTTGTTAATCACTATACACAGGAAATGATTGCGACTTAATACATGTATACACAAGAAAGCCAAGAAAGCATACTGATAAAACACGTTATGATTCAATGTGCGTTAAAGCAACCAACAACTTTATATAACTATGTATGATGAGTTTATTATTTGAATTTTAAAGGAAATGAGATTAAAACTTTTTTGTAACGGTTTTAATAAAAATAACAGCTTTAAATTTTAGTATGTGTTATTTAATCCCGTATAACTAAAATCTAGCAAAATATTGAACTTATCTGGTCAGCGATAATCTCCGTCCGTATTTATCGAAAGACATTAGTCAATAAGCCGTATATGGAAGTTGCACGCTTATTGCACGGTACGGTACGCTTTTTTGGCCGTTTTAGGGCGGGTCTTGCATAAATTATATTGCACGCTTTTTGCACGGTACGGTTCGCTTTGTGAACGGTACGGTTCGTTTTGTGAACGGTACGGTTCGCTTTGTGAACGGTACGGTTCGTTTTGTGAACGGTACGGTTAGTTTCTTGCACGGAACGGTACGGTTCGTTTTAGAGGTGTAGTAGCACGTTTCAGGGTCTGTAATTATAACCCCAATTTCTTGGAAACTGCCAGTTGATTTTCTAATTAGTCTACAAAATACATGTCCTTACTAGAATCGCACTTCCAGCGACAATGTCTTTTAGTACACCTTTCCTTTACACTTGAACTGACTGCGGCTGTTGCTCTGCCTGATCTAAGCGCATGTAATCCTAAATTTAAACCAGAACTGACCTCTTTAAGTCTAGAAATAATATTTCCCTTGCAGCAGTGTAACTAATCTTTTTGTTTTTATATATCAACTTTGCAATACTATGTGATCTGAAAACTGGCTTAAATAAAAAAAATCGGTAGGTAACAAATTAATACCTGCAAAATAACATTTTTTATTTATAAAAACATTTATAGAATCTGAAAGCTATGTATGTATTTTTGCTGCTATTGTTTATGCCCTTGGAGACTTGTGTACAGCTCTTATGCATCTGTTTTATATGTACTTTGATTAGCCCATATGGGGCCCCTACATCTACTGCCACGCGCATGCGCAGCTAGATAGCGTCAGTCTCCATTTTTTGCTGCGGACGAGAACGTTTGTTTACAAATTGGCTTTAATTTGTAATGTAAATTGAAAAATGTTTTTTGCGAAATTGTTCACTTACAAATGTTGTTTTTATCATGTTGCATACTTTGCTTTGTCATTTATTCTGTCAATAAATGACCTTTCTTTATCCTTATATGTGCCTTATGTTATACTTGGTAATACTGAGCTTACATGTGTCAAACCGAGCACCACCCTAACAGGTTTCTATAAAGCATATTTTTGTAACATTTTTACAGGACAAACACTTGTGGAACCGTTTGCGACTAACACCTCGTTTCCTTCCCTGTATTGTTGAGTTTTCCTATTAAAATGTACACACATTAATAACCATCAACATTTTTTTACGTCACAACATTTTAGGTAACTTAATTCGTCATAACGCAAAAAAAGCGGCAAAACTCAACAAAATCATGGCCTAGTCTTTTACGATCAGCACATCCGTAGCACACAAATGAATCAATAAATCAGACAAGACAGGGTCCTCCTTGGTTACTTTGGTAGTAGCGACGCGCTTGGCTACCTGTTGTAGACACTTGACATATGAATTGTTGGTAGGATCAGCAAATCCATGTGACTCGTGAAACCACTTTAAAGAATAAATCGCGTGATAGAACTAACCTAGGCTTACTTGATCTGTTATAGGCAACAGTAAGCAGATTGACCACACTTGGCTTTGCACTCACCTCAAAAATGCAATTTTTTGCCAACAAAGACTCGATTTCTGACGAAACAAATTCTATATTTTTTAATGAAGACCTGTTATTTTTAAATTCGACACATTCTGGGGTTGTTTTAAAAGGATTTTATATCCCTGAGAGATGATATCTCTTAATGTAATTGTCAACACCTGTTTCAACCCACCTTGATTAACAGCTCTTTAAATGCCCGACTGGGCTTACTGTGAAATCATAATTGTTCGAGGGGGACCAATGTTCGTGGCTTTCGTGGGTAACCCTAGCCCACGAGTTTACATTCCCACGAACGTATATACAAGCATTTGTTTAATATTCATTTTCGAAATAGAACTTGCTACTAACAAAATTAGGTCCCCAGGAACCAGAAACTGTTGGCTACCCACGAATAAAACTAATTCCACAGTACCTTGATTGTAATGCACTCATCCGTTACCGACGTCTACAGGAGCGAATTCGAATAGTTTTGGTATGAAACTGAGTTATCTGAATTTCTGATGTATGTACAATATTTATCTCTGCTGAATCGTTGAGCTTCCTTCTACAGTCTCTCGCCCAGTGTCCTTTAAACCCGCACTAATAGCAAGTTCCCGGCCTGACCATAGGTGACCTAGAGTTGTCCTTCTTTTACTGGTTTGGTTTTGAATAGTCGTTCGTTGGTCTCGGCTTCGTCTTTTTTGTTTGTCCTTTTTTCTACTTAATTTTGCGCCTTGTTAATTCTTTTGTCATCGTTGTAATCGTCGGCGATGGGGTTTGCTTGGTATTATGCGACTACCTTCCATCCTAAATTACAAGAATGAGCTTTTATCGATTTCTGTCTCTCAGTCAAAATTTTAGTACCTTCACCAATCTTTGTCCGGGCGGTGTTCATGTTTTCAACGTTAAGGTTGGCGCTGTCCAAACTGGCGTCTTCTTCCCTGACCTTAGCGATGACTTGCGCGTTTCCCCGGTACTGCAATTCGTTTTCATGACGTATAATTTGTAACTGCCAAAGATGTTTTCGTCTATTTTTGCTAACTTCGATGACGAGAGTTTCTTCTGTGTAGTTTCCATAGCCGTTTGAAAATTCTTGAAATTGCTGTTTATCAGAGTCTTCATGCTGCTAACAAATTTGATTTTGCGCCGATTCCACTGCTTTTTTATCTTCAGAACTAATTATTTGCTTCACCTCGGAACTTAAACCGGCATCCCCGTATTCGTCCATGATTGATGTGTCTTTGTCAGAAGACGGGCTAGAACTGATTTCCTTTGCTAATCGAACACCAATCATACACTCGTCACCACGTGACTCGTAACAATGAATTTCATTAGATATGATTTTCTTCTCGAATCAACAAGATAATTAGTTGCCGCTTATCTCCGTACCGCGGAAAATACTAATAATGGTGTTTATATAATAGGTTCAGTACTGTCGCGCTCCTACTAGCACTAGCTAATGGGTTAACCCTTTAACTCAGTCGGTAGAGCGTTGGTTTTTAAACTGAATGGTCCCGAATTCGAGCCTAGTTGTGGTCATTCCTCCTCTTTTATTACAATGTTTTCCTATTCCTTTCATATAACACATTTTGTTTTTCTTTTTTCAACAAATTTATCGAAACTCGTTTACAATTTCACATATATGGTACAAAACAGAGTATTTTGTGAAATAGTTATATACGAGTGACAGAAAGAAATAGAGAAAAAGACAGACGGGCAATCACATCATGTACATCATACATAGAAGTGCTATGTAGATTTTACTTATCATTATAATTGTTTTCCATATTGGGTAAATTGTCACTATAATGACTGATGTATATGTTACCTATACTATTTCAAAAACTGTTTTCCAATATCTTTCATGTTCTGAATATTTGCAATTTTTTAACAGCATGTATTTCTGAATAAGGAATCTGTCAGCAATTATTTTACCTAAAAAAGTCCTGTTTTGGACAGATTTGAATTTACACGAGAAAAATGTATTGTTTTACATTAAGTATCAACAGGTTCCGAACTCTGTATAAATTTTAATTGTTTTATTTACCAAAAAGTATGCTATTGTTATAAAAAAAAACAATGAAGACATTGTATTTTGTTAAGAACAGTTCTTCAATTCTATACCACATATCATTAACTTCAGGACATTCTGTAAATAAATGTTCTATTGTTTCTATGTTTAATTTTCAGAAGTTACAAAGAGTAGAGTCTTTAAGCTTAATTTTTATTATAAAGATAATTAGTCGTGAGAACTATTCTATGCAATATTTGAAATTGTATCCATTGGAGTTTAGATTCAAGAGTAACTTTAAATGGGAGTTGAAAAATATTTCCCCAGTCAAATTCATTTATATCACATCCCTTTTCTCTCCACTTTATTGAAGAAGCAATTTCAATTTTCTTTTCTCTAACAAGTATATTGTACATATCTTTACAGCCTCTGTTTGTGTTACTTGTGTCATATCATACATTCGTACATGTATATATTCAATAATGACTTTACTTAGTCTACATATTTGACATAATTTTCACATTTGAATTGATGATCGATTCGTAAGTTACGAAATTACCTTTCGAATCAAAACGGTCAATAATACTGGTTATACCATTATTAAAATATTGTTTTAAAAGTACAGATGCCCTGTTTATTCTTATTCTTGGATTAAACAATTCGTCCAGCTCAGAAGCACTTCTTTCCAAAAACTATTATATATTTATTTACATATTTTGAGAGTATATTCACTCCCTCTTGACCATCAGTTGCTAACATTTGTATTCATTTCAGCTTCTGATTGATTTCAGGTTGATTTTAGTGCTAACATAAATTCTTTGTAACCTATCATTTTTAGTCCTCCCTGACTTTTAAGGTCAATGTATTTTTCTTAATTGTGTGTATATCTGACCCCCAGAGGTACATGCAATTGAAAATTGCTTTTTCAAACTGTTTTCTTAAAAACTCATGCTCGGGGTTTGGTAAAGTTAAATTTAAATTAATGATTCATTTTTGGTAAAATTAAATTTTTTAGTACAATTATTCTTCTAATTGGGGTTAATTTTCTTGATTTCCATTGTTAAATTGTCTGTTCAATCTCCAAAAGTTAACTTTTAGAATTAAGTTCTGACATTTCATATAAGTTAACTGAAAATCTAATTCCTAGCAGATCAAAATGTGTATTGTCCCAGGTCAGATTCCATCTCGAGTGGTGAAAAACATCTTTTGAAATGTTTTACTGACTATCCAGACCATATTTGTTTGGGTAAAGTTAATTCTAAGACCTGAATTATTCGCAAAGTTATCTAATTCTATAAGAATCCCATTTAAAGATTCTACTGACCCGTTTGTGACAAGAGATGTATTGTATGCATACTGGAATATTTTATATTCTTCTCCATCTATCGTTATTCCTTTAATTTCTTTATTTCTTATTAAAATTCCTAATATTCCAGCACATAATAAAAACAAAATGGTGAAATTGGGTCTTCTTGCCTACAGCCTCTTTCAGGTTTAAAATATTTTGAAGAAAATCCACTTTGTAAGACGCATGAATTTATATCAATATAAAATGTTTTAACCCAATATTTGATAGGTTGATCAAAATTGAATATGTCGAGTGTCTGATAGATAAAATATCATGATATCGAATCGAAAGCTTTTTCAAAATCTATCATCATTAGCAGACAAAGTATTTAATTTCGTTCTGTATAGTTCATAATGTCATATATAATTCTTATGTTTTCACCAAAAAATCTCCCTTTAATAAATCCTTTTTGATCTTCACTTATTAGTTAGTCTAGAAAGGACTACGTGCGGAACATGTATTGTGCATTTCTCGACCCCAAAATTGAAATTCTATAGAGAGCTTTAAAAATTAGGTTGAAGATAGTTAAAATCATATTGAGATCAAGTATGTGAAAGGTTATTACCCCCGGTAACGTCATAATGTAAAAATGACGTCATGAAGATTGTGTTATTTTGATACAATTATGTTTTGGAGCAAAATATGGGTGTTTTCGGACGGTTTTTCGACTGGTAAACATCAAGAGAATGCTTGCGCAAGGACCGTTTTAAACTATGATGTTTATAATTATATGAACAAAATCATATGTTAAAATCGTACCTGAGTAGGCCTGAGCTCTATTCTTTCGAATGCAATATATGAAGGAAAAATGACTATATTTACATTTGTTTGCAAAATCGCGGGAATTAGCCCATTTTAGCTACGTCATTGATGAGCAGCCATTGGACAATGATGACTAATATCAAGAATAATGTGATAGACAACCACTGTATAATGTTTTAGGAAGAATTGATTTTGATACAATACTAATTAAAAGTTAATTAAAATTGGGGGCAGTTCTTTGGTCATATCAAATATAGTCCTTTTTTGATGCGTTCTGCAATACAACCTAATGCTATTTTATATATGACATTAAGAGAGCTTATGGGGCGCCAGTTTTTCGAAAAAATGTTTAGGTTTTCCGTATTTTGGTATGCAAAACTTTCATCCCTAATTTATCTGGTTCTGAAAAAACTTGCATTAATTATTTAGAGTTATTTATTGCTTTTGTAATAATAGAGCTTATATCTGTCCAGAAAACCAAAACATTCACAATTAATTCATTAGGACCAGGACTTTTGTCATATTTCAATTTTTTTTAAAGTTAGAATTTCAGACTTGGTTAATGGACCTTCAATTCTTTTATACTCTGTATCGCTTAACGTTGGAAAATCAATTATTTCTAACTTAATAATAAAAACATCTGATTTAATAGTTTCTCTTTTTTGTATAAGTTTTTAGTAAAAGATCTTGTTTCATTTAAAGAGAGACAACTTGTCCATCGTCCTTAACCACTTGAGGTGTTTGTTTACTTATGTATTTTCTAGAATCGAGAGAAGTGAAATATTTAAAGGGTTTCTCTCCATCTTCTTATCTATTTAATCTTTGCGGTAATACACTGTCCCTGCATCTTTTTCTTTCTGCTTCAAGCTCGATTTGGTTTTTAGATCACCTGAGCTGAAAGCTCAAGTGAGCTTTTCTGATCACATTTTGTCTGTCGTCCGTCTGTCTGTCCGTCTGTCCGTCTGTCTGTAAACTTTTCACATTTTTGACATCTCCTCAAAAACTACTGGGCCAATTTTAACCAAACTTGGCACAAAGCACCCTTAGGCATAGGGGATTAAAAGTTGTGAAAATTAAGGATCACGCCCTTTTCAAAGGGGAGATAATTAGAATTTATTTTAAAAAAACTTAGAAATTTTCAAAAATCTTCTCAAGAACCATTTGGCCAGAAAAGCTGAAACTTGTGTGGAAGCATCCTCAGGTAGTGTAGATTCAAAGTTGTGAAAATCATGACCCCCGGGGGTAGGGTGGGGCCACAATGGGAGGTTGAATTTTTACGTATGAATATATAGAGTAAATCTTTAAAAATCTTCTTCTCAGAAACTAATTAGCCAGGAAAGCTGAAATTTGTTTGGAAGCATCCTCAGGTAGTGTAGATTCAAAGTTGTGAAAATCATGACCCCAGGGGGTAGGGTGGAGCCACAATGGGGGGTCGACTTTTTACGTATGAATATATAGAGTAAATCTTTAAAAGTCTTCTTCTCAGAAACTAATTAGCCAGGAAAGCTGAAATTTGTGTGGAAGCATCCTCAGGTAGTGTAGATTCAAAGTTGTGAAAATCATGACCCCCCGGGGTAGGGTGGGGCCATAATTGGGCATTAAATTTCTACATAGGAATATATAGAGTAAATCTTTAAAAATCTTCTTCTCAGAAACTAATCAGCAAGGAAAGCTGAAACTTGTATGGAAGCATCCTCAGGTAGTGTAGATTCAAAGTTGTGAAAATCATGACCCCGGGGGGTAGTGTGAGGCCACAATGGGGGGTTGAATTTTTACATAGGAATATATAGAGTAAATCTTTAAAAATCTTCTTCTCAGAAACTAATCAGCAAGGAAAGCTGAAACTTGTGTGGAAGCATCCTCAGGTAGTGTAGATTCAAAGATGTGAAAATCATGACCCCAAGGGGTAGGGTGGAGCCATAATGGGGGGTCGAATTTTTACATAGGAATATATAGAGTAAATCTTTAAAAATCTTCTTCTCAGAAACTAATCAGCTAGGAAAGCTGAAACTTGTGTGGAAGCATCTTCAGGTAGTGTAGATTCAAAGTTGTGAAAATCATGACCCCCGTAAGTAGGATGGGGCCACAATTGGGGATTGAATTTCTACATAGGAATATATAGAGTGAATCTTTAAAAATCTTCTTCTCAGAAACTAATCAGCCAGGTGATTCTCTAAAATTGTTTAGACTTTGGCCCCTTGATGATTCTTGGGCCTCACAGGGAGATTTTAGAGTTTGATGTAGGTTTATATCCCATACATAAACAATTGTTTAGGATCTTTTTGAGAACTGCAATGCTCAACATGTGTTATGACTATAAAAAAGGGACTAATGATAATTAAAATAAGAATATCCAGTGGGAAAAATGGATTTTCATTTATACTGGATCTACATGTATTATAGTACATTGTCCAGATAGTTTGTATTATGACTCCTTTAAGCTGATTTCATCATACCTATTGTTCCTCAGGTGAGCGATGTGGCCCATGGGCCTCTTGTTTTCTAGCTCTTCTATGGAATAATTTACTATGTTGTGTTCTATATTTGTTAT
This sequence comes from Magallana ariakensis, assembly GCA_020458035.1. Classification (NCBI taxonomy): domain Eukaryota; kingdom Metazoa; phylum Mollusca; class Bivalvia; order Ostreida; family Ostreidae; genus Magallana; species Magallana ariakensis. Next base: position 35,238,582 of record CM035812.1, read on the forward strand.
CTCTTTTTCAAAAACTCATTCTCTTTCACTTATTTGCTTTTTTTTAAAGTTGCATATGAAATTGTATTCCCTCTAATTTCTGACAATAAAATATCCATGAAAGTTTGATCTTTGATACTTTACTGTATTTATCATTGTCTATATTCAATAAGTTTTTTGCATTATAAACTGGACATACATATTGTATTTTAACATCATCTTTTGTTTTCTTAACTATAGTAACATATTCTTTATCTGTTAATAGTGAATTGTTGAACTTCCAGAGTTCTCTGCCTCTTTTTAAGTTATGTATTTTGCAGTAAAGCACTACTAGTGAATGTTCCGAGCGATAGCTATTTTTGAATTTTTTACGCGGGGTCTTTGCTTGTAAAGATTCTGAGATTATATAAAAATTCTGGTCGTCTTTGTTTTATTGGATTTGTTCGTCTCTATGTATATCTCCTTAATTCTGGATTGTTGCCTTGTTAAACATCTTTGAGATTGAAATTGTCCATTAATTTAGAATTTCTTGTCTAGACTTTGGATTATTTAGATGTATGTCATTCACGAAATCTAAATTTTTGCTTAGTATTATATTAAAGTCACCACCTAATATTATATGTTGAGTAGACACTACTGTAATGAAAAAACCCTGAGACTATCAAAAAACCCTGAGGAAACCCTGAGTGGCACTGAGAAAACCCTGAGAGACCCTGAGGTCGGCCCTGAGGGTACTGAGGAAACCCTGAGTGACCCTGAGGTTAGCACTGAGGGTACTGAGGGAGCCCTGAGAGACCCTGAGGTCGGCACTGAGGGTACTGAGGAAGCCCTGAGAGACCCTGAGGTCGGCACTGAGGGTACTGAGTAAGCCCTGAGAGACCCTGAGGTCGGCACTGAGGGTACTGAGGAAGCCCTGAGTGACCCTGATGTCACTTTTAAAAGAAAAACTAAGTAAATTATGCACTTAGAATAAAATTATAAAAGCTAATATAATTAATTTTTATAATGATTTTTTTTAATTTTTATTTTGTCTAAATTTCTTTTCAGCAACTCTGAGCTTTAAGTAAGAAAAAGAAATCATGTTCGGGTGTGAACCGTATTATATAATCTGATTGTATTAAGGATTTATTTTTTTAACAAATCGCTTAATCTTTTGTTCAACTACAACAAAGAGTTTTTCTTTAATAATAGGCATACATAAAAAATAATTTTTAATTTAAATAATTACATTTATTTCAATTTGACATCTGATTAAAATAGAACTAATCAACCGTACTGTTTTTCTTAAACACTGCATATTCTACTTCTACTTCTATTCACCTTCTACTCAGACCGTTGTGTATATCAATTGTCAATTCTTTTGTTTGCCCATGATCAGAAAAACACTGGAACTAACACAGAATATACAAGATATACACACGCGAGTTTGCTGCATGTACTGAACAGGTGCCCAAGGCAATATTGGAAATATATTACATTTGTGAAATTGTCGCGAATTTATTCAACTGAAATGTCAGTTGTGTATATCAGTATGTTAAAATTCATTGTAAAAGAAAAACTATAAAGTAGCAAACAATATCTAAGTTTAAAAAAACAGGTTGTTACATGTAGTGAAACAGGTACCCGACAGGTACAGTGTTTGAGCTATTTCACAATTTTAAAAGAAAATGTAGTTAATTTCATTTACATGTATTTAGTTACATCTAATAAAGATACATGCACAAATACATGCATGAATTTAAGGAAGTTTATTAGCTAAAATGAGTTTGTTGAATTAGGATTATATAGCTAAGCGGTGGGGTTACTTTATATTGTATAGGTTTTGTGTAAATCAGTATCTCTATTTTGAAAATTAAAATTTGAAATCAGTTTGAGACTCTTTTAATTGACAGAGTTAAGCCAATTTAAAAAAAAACCCTAAACTTATATACATGTATAATGATAAACTTCCCTTGGTTTGAAATGTAATCAAAAGTCAAGAACTGTCTGCCTCGTCTTTATCACATTACAGAAAACAAAACTGAATATTACAGACGATGTAAACTACCTACTGCAGGATAGTACATGTGGCAATTTCAGTCTAAGAAAGATATTTGTGAAGTGCAATTTCTATTATTTATTTATATACAGGCTTAAACACGTACATCCTAGGCACGATGGGGGGGGGGTGGGGGGGCAGGGGAGCCCGGACCCCCCTCCACACTTTTTTCTCGCAACACCATTTAACTTGGATTACATATGAATCAACACGGAGTTGCCCCCTCCTCTTTTTGGGAGCACGTAAGAAATGAAAGTAAAATGAAGGAAATTATCAGTGAAAATGTTATAAATTGAAGATAAAGGCCCAGTACGCCTCCCCCCCCCCCTCCCATCCATGGATTAGATATAATTTTCACGATTTTGGAAGCTGTATTATTCTCCATATTGCCAAGTTTTTTGGATAAGTTTAACCCCCCCCCCAAATTTTCAAAAACGATGTTACATGTACGTGCATCCTTGTTATTTTTTTAAATAAGATAACTATACATCCAGCACCAATTATGAAAGTTTGCGTTTTAAGATCCATGCTAGTAGAAATTAAGAAGGTTTTTTTTTTCAAAATGTTGAACTTTACGAATTTAGAAATATTTTTCATCCGATATAATTTTGTTGTTACCGGAAATGCCGAGAGAGGGGAGGGGGAATTCCGAGGTCTGTCTGTCTTGTAAAATCTAGGTCAAGTTAAAGAGTTCAATTGTAACTTGTGTTGTCCTTTGTTTATTTTCAAGAACAAATCTTCACACATGAACAATGAAAGTAAAAAGCAACAGTGATTAAGTGTTAAGATGATCTAACAGACGAACATCTTCATGTAAAAATGCACTTCAAATAAGCAAATGATTTTCCAGTCTTTCTCTCTTTCAAACTACAAAAACTTAATTATATTAAAACATGAAATTATCTCTCTCTCTCTCTCTCTCTCTCTCTCTCTCTCTCTCTCTCTCTCTCTCTCTCTCTCTCTCTCTCTCTCTCTCTCTCTCGTACATATACTTTATGTATGTTTAGAACTACATGTGCTAGTATACTGTGATATTGCCAGTGTTTAAAATCATGTATCGAAAAAAGTATATCTAGAGATACTTTTCCGGTTTAAGTTTTATCTATGGTTAGTTACGGTCATTTTGACGAGGTTAATTTCACAAAGTCATAGTTTTCCGTTACTGTACTACATGCATTTTATAACTAAAATGAATTTCGAAAAGAGTTAAAAATAATCTGACTCTGCAAATTCACCGAGATGCTACAGCTGTTAAAATTGAACCTTTCCACAAAAGAATTTATGTCAGCACGGGATTCATGGATATCCATTTTTGGACGTTTATAATAATGCGCAACAGAGACTGAGAAGTTGAATCAAAATCGTTGCTTAAACATGCATATAAACTCCTCTAATTAAATGTATGTCGTTAAATGGAAACAAACCTGAAGTACAAATATGTTGCTTTTGTTTCTTATAGTACCATCAATTCAAGTAAGTTACATTAATACAATGAAACATTCAATTAAGAAAAATTGTACACATCGTAAAATATCTTTGTCTCAAGTCAAATTCGGCTTACAACCGCCCCCCCCCCCTCCCCGTCAATGACCTAATAATTCGCCGCCCCAATACGAAGAACCTTCCGACGCGCTCTCTTTCTCATGTACAAATACTTTTTACATGTTTAGTAATACTACATGTACATGTAGCATGCGGTAATAATGCCCGTGTTTCATATCGCGCATTTCAATTTTCTTGATCATTGATTGTCTTCTTTCTTATTCGAAGTCCATGATAACAAAAGTACTGTGTATGATAAACGATGTACTTTCTCCTTTGTGTACATGTATAGAACACATTCTTTTGTTTGTCTGGGATCAAGAAAAACCTCGGAACTAACAGACAAGGCTCAGACTATACACGCGACAGAGTGACCGCGGCGAGGTGTGAATTTTAGCCACCTGTGTATATTACGTCTTGTAGCATCAAAATAAACAGCTGCAAACGGTGGGGAATTACACTGTAAATCAAAAGAGTTTGATTTTTTTATGTTAATAAAAAGGTGATTTCGCTCGGGTCTGCATGGAAATCAAAACATAGTAAAGTTTATGATTTATTGAACAAGAACTACATTTATAAAGTGATCGCTCAAAATTGGGATTTACCAAATATGTATAGCGATCGTTTATTTCATATTTTACTCCGGGCTTGTAAATGAAATTCTTATTGTAATGTTCTGTTTCCCTTACCTACGGGAGAGAGAGAGAGAGAGAGAGAGAGAGAGAGAGAGAGAGAGAGAGAGAGAGAGAGAGAGAAAGAGAGAGAGAACATGGAGTTTTATAACCTTACACCATTTTACTGTCTATTAGCATTAGAATAGTTTACAGATCTAAATGTGCACAAGGAGAATTTTCATGTATGGGCAATATTATCCACTGGTTAAAATTACCATGCTAGTGCTTAAATACATGTATATTGTTACCGTTATAGGTTATTGGGTTTTTTCACCCATACTGTACAGAATATGCGATATGATAATCAAAAAAGATCTACATTTGTTTCAAATTATAAATACCGGTAATTGAGATCAATCTATGAATGCTCATTAACCATGCAAATATGTTTTGTTAGGGTGACTAAAATGATTAATTAAATGAATAAAAGTGAACATGATTATTTATTTTAAAAACATTAAATTTTACAACCGACTCCTATTTCATTTTGGAAGAATATTTAAAATGTTAACGGCTTTTTTAAAATTTTGAATAATAGATTATGTATAGCATGTAGCCCCTCGCTTGTCGTATATTAAACTAGTATATAGTGTACATATAATAAGTACATAATACATACTTTTCCTTTGTGTTTTTGTGTTTTCCCTTAACTTAATACCATTTATTTAAGATGCTGTTTAATTAAATGAGAAAGTCTGACCATATGCCATAATGCCAATGCATTGTTACTCATGTTTATATTTATATTTAAGAATACGCCAATCATTAAATAATTAAAGATTTCATTTAATTTTTCGTATTAAATGCCGACCTCAGGGTCTCTCAGGGTTTTCTCAGTACCCTCAGTGCCGACCTCAGGGTCTCTCAGGGCTTCCTCAGTACCCTCAGTGCCGACCTCAGGGTCTCTCAGGGCTTCCTCAGTACCCTCAGTGCAAACCTCAGGGTCACTCAGGGTTTCCTCAGTACCCTCAGTGCCGACCTCAGGGTCTCTCAGGGTTTCATCAGTACTCTCAGTGCCGACCTCAGGGTCTCTCAGGGTTTTCTCAGTGCCACTCAGGGTTTCCTCAGGGTTTTTTGATAGTCTCAGGGTTTTTTCATTACAGTAGTGAGAGTAAATATCTTTAATTTTATTTTGAGAATCACTATTGGGACCATATATATTCACTAGTATAAAGTTTAGAGTTTCAACTGTCCAGAATAATATAGTTACCTGATTAAACTGATTGTAAATTTCTATTTCACAGTTATTATTGAGCAGAATGGCTACTCCTCTTGAATTTGACCTACATGAGTTAAAGAAGGCTTTATAGACCAACTGAGTCTGAATTAAGGTATCCGATCCGTACTAGGACCTACTTTTTCTAACCTTGAATATCCATCATGTATTAAATACTCTAATATTAATTTAAAGCATTTTAGAGTAGAAGAAGATTTACCAATAGAAATTTTCAAAAATATTATTAACTAAGCAGTAATTAATTAATGAAGATTGCATTAATGTCTATAGGGGCAAGCACATTTTTTAAAATAAAAAAAATTAAATATTTAAGAATATCAATAAATGCTTCGGCGGAAAGATGCATTTTATCATTAGGAATACAAAAAACTATTGAAAATAAATTTTATACCGGATATATCTTTTTAGAATTATTTTTTATAAATTAAAAGCAAAGGGGAGTAACTCTTCAGGAAAAGGAAAAGGTCATTTATAAGGACACATTCTGTTCTTACATACTGACACTTAAACATGAAAATTATGTCAAATTATACTACATACGAACCCCATACATATCTGTTATGCATCCAGATTCATTGAATCTGGGACTATTATGGATCGGATACCTTAAGTTTTCATTTGTATTTACTAAGTGTGTATCTTCTATAAGATATATATTGTAGTTTTTGGCCCTCAGGTGGTTATGAACATTTTTTCTTTTGCTTGTTTCTCCTGAACGTTGACAGTTTACAGTAAGAATCTTTGCCTGTGGGTGATATAAAAAATCTAAGTGGTAGAATAATTGAGTGAGAAAAAAGTATGCAAGAAAATGTGCAATTGCAAAATGCAGTCATGTTGTGATCAAAAGACTGTAAGAATTATAGAGGGCGGTTTTTTTTTCTCCAAAAAACATGATATTAGTTAAGATAAATCTAGTGGAAAGGCAAAAACCCTATAATAATCTCTTCTATCTAGTGCATATATACATGTAGTACAGGTGCAAGAGAAACGTATTGTCAAGTCTTTAGTCCAGGTATTTATTTATATATCAATAGTTCAAATGAACTGCCAAGATACTGAGACTTTCCTAAACATATATTTATATAAATAATGTATAGTATCTGCGGTCTTATTACAAAACCGGATTGACAGTGCGAGAAAAAGGTCCGAAAGAAAGAGCGTACTTTTTTGCGCAAATCCAATGAGACAAAGCTGGCAGTGAAAAAGAAAAAAAATCGTGTAAAAGGTCAATGTGCATCAATTTGATATATAATTTAACATGAGTATATTTTACCACATGAAACCACATTGATAATATCTTTGTAACAGTTATAAAACAACATACATATTAAGAAGAAATAAAGGCTATATACGTAATGTTCTACAAAAATGATTTAGCAATAGCGCATATAGGGTTTACTCTTTTCAATGTTAAATTTTTTAACGCACTTGCACCAGTGTCGTTGATGTGGGTGAAACTTTTCGCACCTATCTTAGATCCAAACCATTGCGATACCACTACTAAAGCGTTTTATGTCCCATTATCACAGACAGTGCATAGCAATGCTCTTCCTGCCCCGTGTTCGCCGTCGTCGTCAGATCAGTATCCCGTCTTTGCTTACAAAGCGATTTGCGATCACGTTATGGCTAGCGCTAGATATAATAGGAATTCGCATTTATTTTTACGTGTAATTCTCTTACTTTCGTGAATGAGTCTACGGCCGTTGCGTGGGAAGCAAACCGGTACCCATTGTCTTGTATTTGGTTACCTGCGCTGACGGAGCGCTTCACTGTATAACCCGAGATGACCTAATCTGCCGCAGGTCGTGTACCAATTTTATCCCTGTATACATTTCCATTTTTGGTAAAGACGAGTTTGTCCCCCTTCAGTCGGGTTTCGATATTCTTGTCGGCATATGATTTGTGTACCTTCAAAAGCTTGTTTCTTTGCTTATGCACTTCCTTTGGTTAATGACTTCTTATACGTGACCGTTTGTCTTTTAACACCTTGATCCTGCTCATGATTAGTTCTTTGTCATTCTTACTGTTAAACTGTACACAAATAGGTCTTTGGTGTTTTCTGTGTGGATAATTCCCTCCCACTCTGTATGCACTTGTCATCTGAAGTGTGACCAAAACTTAGTTCTGGAGATCTCAATCATGAGTAAATAGATTTCTTACAATTTTCGACAGACCTACTTCGTCAAATTTTTCCATGCATTAGATTTTTCATCGAGACCGTTAATAACGATATTGTTTTCTAATGACCGGGTCTTCAGATCTAGAATTTGTTTCTCTTGTGTGATGATTCTGAACTCAAGTTTCGAAATGTAGTCTTTCAAACAGCCTATTACTCTAACCATTTTGTCTTGTGAATCTTTGAATTCAGTTATTGAAAAAAGAGTATCGTTTGCTTTCTCTTCTGTTCTAAAAGTTCCTTTGTTTTTTTGACCATATGCCGCCCTTGTATATTTAACCGGAACATGAAGCTTGCTAGGGTACTCTGAAAACTAGTACTTGATATGCCCTGCATAATTTCTTGCAAGTTGAAGAATTTTACCCCGGCGTTTTTACCTATTTCATTATCAGGAGTGTCTCCCATTTCGTTCAGGTGTCTTTTTCGGGGTTGATATTAACCATTTGTTTACAAAGACAGTGCGTTCATAAACGAGATTGTTAACAACAGTTGAGTATCGCTCACCTTGATCTAGTGTCCGGCCTTTGTTCCCAATATTTTTCGATTTGCAAAGCACCACAATTCACAGTTTTCACTCCACTTTTGAATATCAAATGTTCAGATGCTAAATATTGGTTTTTCAACTGTCTACGTACTTTTTACATAAGGATTTTTGGTAAAACCTATCCCACCGAAAAAAATGCATGCGCACAACAAAATGTATTACACATTTTATATACATGTAGGTCGTATATATACAAATATATAAATGGAAGGTGGAGCGTTGTGGGAGAAGGGGGAGGGGGGCACAGCCTCCCGTGTACCTCCGGTTTGTACGGGCCTGTAAACCACTATGATTCTTGAACTATAAAGTCATTTAAAATATATATAAATTGATCTATTCAGTCGATATTAAAAATATTAACCATTAAAGCTAAATTTTCTCCAGTTATTCTAAATTAGAGGATGCAGAGCATTATATTTTTTAAAATGGAAGTATTAGTCTGGTCCAATTAAGTAAAAAAAAAACTGTTAACGGCATTATTTGGTCCAGAATAGTTTTTTATCATAACTAAAGTGTGCTGAGTCCGAAAAAACATGGTGGCCTTCATGAAAATGGCGTTAAGTAGGTCAAAATGGCAGACAACCAAACTTAAGTCAAAGCCTAAAAAGCATTGCTTTACTGGTGGCTTCAAATGCAAGTACATTATGTACATAAAAGCATATGTTTGTTACAAAGATTGTTACAAAAAGTTGGAGAAATCAAATTATAATGTAAATAATAAAAATATTATTAGTAATGCCATCTTTTCCAAACTTTGCATACAAATAGATAAAAATATATTGTTTCATGTAAAAGTAAAAAAATAGGGGTCACATTTCAAAAATTTGAGATACATGTATGGCATGAAATTATATTATTTTTATGTATTATAAGCTACATGTAAATATGGCAAAATATGTTAATAGAAATTTTTTAAAAAATGTTTAAATATGGTTTTTGGAACAATTTGAAACTATCGTAATGCACAAACTATCTAGAAGTTTGGTCTGCACTGAAAATTAGGAAACTAAAATATCAGTACTCTAAAATATTGAGTTATGAGAAATGTTTATTTTTTTCTTAAAATTGTATTCAAAATAGTTTATATGACATTGTTAAATATAAATATACGATCGAGTAGAATTATTATATGATGCATAATATTTTGACTAGAGGTGATCCAAAATGGTTACCCCAAAACAGAGGAATGAACCTCTTTAACTCTAAATCATATAGAGACTTAAAGCTGACATGAATTCATAAAAAGCATTTAGTCGCCATATTAGTTTCGATCGCTACTCAACTGCCACTGGAGTAAATAAACTTCTTGAGAAAGTTACGGGCGGTTGCTTTCCGATCGAGGCATTTACGTTGCACGGACTACTAAAAGTCAATTATCAAATTTTATAAGGTATGCTATCTGAAATAGATTTTTGTGTATTTTTTGTTAGATTTTTCTATTGTTTGTGTGTCAGTAATTTGATATAATGTACGTACGACATAATACAAACACAAAATATGTAAAATGTTACCACAAAACACATAGTAAATTAACTTTTGAGATTATATATCTACAAAAAATTAAATAATAAAGGAATATATAAACCAAATTTTCTCTGATTCAATATAAATCTACCCATTTGAAAATATGTAATAATCATTATTGCAAAAACACAAAATTATGGTATAGACCATATATTAATAATCATGTTAGCTGCAAAGGAATACATAGTTTTGTGCCTGTTAAGCACGTTTTGATCTTTAACTACTGCAGGGTTTAAAAATAGTGTACGTGTACTTGCATTGTAGTATACACATGTACTGTTCACACAGTTTTTACATAGAAAAAAATCATTTTATCAAAGGGCTATCTCTTAAATATAAAGACTTCTACCACTATTTAAAACATAATAACCAATTCACTTAGACATTTTATGAAGAAAAAATAAATCCTTTTTTTCCATTTGAAGTTCATTTAGCAAAACTGGGGTATACATGTTTTGAATATTGTGTAAATAAAAATAAGCATGCTTTTTTTAAAAATAGTTTTTCAAGTGATATATACATGTAACTCTAAAATTCTAAAAAGAGAATAATGCCAGTTAACCATGAAAATACAAAAATATAAAGATAAATCAAATTGTGTGCTATTTTTTTTTTTAAATTCTTTCTATATAAAACATTTTTTATTAATCTACGAACAAAGTGACAATTGTTGCGTGTTTCTCACATTATTTTTGATTTAAAAAAAATCAATTCAAAACTTTTTTCTCAATAAACAATGTATCAAAAATTGCAAATGTTTGAGATTGGCTGAAAAGATGTTATAAAGAAAGGGGTGAACACATTGTGGATATTCTGGTCCGAAAAATAGCATGTTAAAACACAAATCATTACACAAGATGTCTTACTAATGATTTCAAAATTAAAAAAAAAACACTCTTTAAAGGTCATACGAAACGCTTTTTGACACTATGATTTTCTTTCATAAATATAAAGCTTGGTATAAACGAATAATAAAATACATGCAATAAGATTTTTTTGCCTTTGCATAACTGAGAAACAACCGTGAAAACTCAGCACCTAAAGAAATTCTTCCCCGCTTATCGTTCTTGATTTTGCGGATTTATGACTTCACACATACCCACCGATGTAAACAATGCATTGAAACTAGTGTAATTTTACATTGGTTTATCGATTTGATTTTAGTATTTTTTGCATATATGAACGTGTCTTTTTTTCAGATGAGATAATCTAATATCGTAGTACAGATGACTTCGTTTTCATTGGTCGTTAATGAATAAAACTATCAGCTTTTCACCAGAGTAATAGCATGATGAAAATCTCGTAATGTAATGACATTTTACGAAAGAAATGCTCCAACACTAACAGCTGATTGATGAATTATCCTTATCCTTTTGAAACAGAAACATCCTTTTCTTATTCGATACGTATCATGATTGAGCTACATTTATAGAGAATTCAAGCAATATAATCATCATTTGATTTATTTTGTCACATGAAAACGTATAAGGCATGTAAAATGTTTGAGGCATTGTGTATAGTTTGTATAAATGCTGCTGTAAAATGCAGCAAAAGTATTCTTAAATTTTATTTTAAAATTAGATCTATTGATAAATTGTAATTAATCTGGCCTATAAATTTCTGACTTATTGATATATATTACATGTAGCAATACCTTTGGAAAATACTTTGTGTGCACGTGTATTAGCGGGTTTTTTTTAATTAGATCTCGGAAATATGGCATTTAAGGATTTAGAAATGTATCGGTAAAATAAATCGGTTGTTTTATAAAAATAAATGTGAATGAATATGAAGATAATTGACATATTTTATTAAGAACAAGCATCAATGATAATAAAAGAACGAAAAATAAAAAATTGCGGAAGGAAGGGAGATAGAAGGGATCTGTGAGTAAACACTGCACATACACGTTGTAAAATCAAAACACCGCACATTCAGGTACATGTACACGTTTCAAAATCACAACATTTAAAGAAATTTCTCTTAGACTAATTAAATGGTAACATATTTGTGAATTTGGAAACGAAACAAACAATTTAATCGTGAATGAATGAGGCAGGATATTGCCTATAAGCTAGCTATGTAGCAACCTCTAGTCATACACTGTCCACTAATGATATAATGTTGCATTAGTGGTCAGGATATTGACCACTAATGATATAATTTTATCATTAACGAACAACCTAACCGTCCGCTAATGATATAATTTCAAATTTATATCATTAGCGGTCAAAAATCGTAACCTCTAATGATATAGATAAAAAGTGTGAAATAAGTACTACCTTGACCACTAATGATATAAATTTGCACACATTTCCAATTGCATTAGTGGATGGATTTGCAACCCTTAATAATATAATATATCATATAATAATAATAATGATAATAATAATATTATGATTAATATCATTATTAATATATATATATATATATATATATATATATATATATATATATATATATATATATATATATATATATATATATATATATATATATATATATATATATATATACTAATGGTGTTGGATTAAGACCCAATCCTGATGATAATTGACTTGCATCGTGGAATTTTGATCAAGAAACCGGTTTTAAATCCAACAGTAAATAAACGAACATTAATGAATTGATATTAATTTTTTCATATACATGTATTCAATCAACAATTTATTTTTTTAAAATATCTACATGTATTCATTAGATATACAGTAACGTGTTTATATGAGCGTCTTTAATTCTATATAAACAGTCGAAAACATGAACCATTTTTATGTTTTGGTCTCGACGTATCCTTTCAACCTTTAAAATATGCAACTATTTTTTAAAGTAAACTTTACGCGAGTAACTGCTGTTTTGTGTGATATTTATATTTTAAAAAGTTTATCTATAATTAGAATATTGGTATGAATGGTTGCAGGATATATTATTTACATGTATGTTTTTTATATTTGCTGAATTGATGAGTGTAAATACTAAAGGATGACTGCATTTAACGCCGTGTTTTGGGCCCTTTTTCGGTCCCTATTGTTACGTTTATTCCTCTCTCAATTTAACTGAAAGTCATTCGTCATATAGTTTAGTCATTTTCCAATATATATTTAATGTCACACTGGTTTTAAACTGCGTTGCAATAAAATAATTCGTTGTTTTCTTACCCTTACTGCTCTGCGAATATCTTGAATTTAGACTTGTCTGTCCTTAATTGAAGATCAGACTCATAAATATGCATTAAGGGTTGATCTAATATTGTAATGAGTGGTCTAAAATAAGAATAGCGGTATTATAATTATTATCAATGATGATTCAAGAAAATGTTATGACCTATGAAAACGACTTCGTTCTTTGTAAAAATGAACTTTATATTAATGTAATTACATAAAGTTGCAGTTAAGACATTGGCAATTCCTACAATTAAAAAAAATATGCCCATTTTAAACATTTATTTTGTCACATTTTTGAAAAAAAATCTCCTTAAGTGCAGTCATCCTTTACAATTGTCATATTGTTTAATTTTGCATTTTCACTCCCCAAATTAATTAAAATTGTCATATTGTAAATTTTAAATTTTTCTGGTGGGTATAAATGCAAAATTTACAATATGATATATTGTAATTCTTTTACTTACACTAACCCAGTAAATTCATTTTATGAATAGTGGCAGCAGAAAAAGCACAAAAAATATTTTAACTAAACCATCAATGGTAATTCAAAGTCAAAAATCCTAAATAATATAATAAATGACTATAAATGCAAAAATAACAGTCTTAATATTGATTTTCTTTATTACCAAATTTATATTGTATATGTATATATTGCATAATAAAATATTGTTTAAATTAAAATTACCAAATGTTTTATATACCAATCAAAATTTTGAAAAAAGTAAGTAAAACCAACAGGTACCATCCATATTGCTTCCCAAAACGCCACCTGTTTATTTTTGTGCGTCCCTAGTTTTATGATGATTTCTGTTCGTTTTGCATTTATGTCTGTTGGTTATATATTTTTATTAGCCTGAAAACCGGTATTTTCAGTATTCTATATATGTTGCTGTGGTAATGTGCTAGTATATGATAATCCTCCATGTAACTAAATATTTCTAATTTAAAAAAAAAAGTTTGAAACAAATCGTTACTTTTTCTAGTGATAAGACATTCTGCATAATTAAATATGCATGTAAATATAATGCAACTTAAGTTTTGTACAGTATGCCGACAGTGTAAATTTACCTCAATTTAAGTCTAAATGGCTTGTCTTACAAAATTTCCACAATAATAGTTTATAAACCATAATTGATTTTATCATTGAAGAGGTAAATTACAATATTTATAGAAAAAATGCAGTTCATTTTGCTTTAAGCAAAGGATCATGCTCAGAGGTAAGGGTAGTTTTCGGAGTTTAAATCTCGTTCAGGAAATTTATGACTGACAAGGATCCGTTGTAATTTTAAAGACTGTGCATATGCAGAAAGCCGGTGTAAAGCAGAATAATAACCCAGTAGAATAACGACCTGGTTTCATTTTTTCAACGTAGAATAATGACCGGAGGTCTTCGTAAAAATATTCCACATACATGTATACTTTGCCTGTAAAGCTACTGCAGATATAGCACCATAACACAGACAGGGTACTAAAAGGTTAAATCACGAGTTTTAATTGTGACGTAACAAACGTTGAACGCTGATAAATACAACGTCACAAGCGAAAATCAAAGATCACACTTGTGGCTGTTACTGTGGCTCTTCCATTAATTTGAACCCACCCATAGGATAATACAGTAATTTTTGAGGTATAATTCACATTTGCATACAAGGCAAGAAGGTAAAAAATGTATTTATAAGCATTAAATACTTAAAGACTTATTTTTTTGAAAGATTTAGTCTCATAACTGCAACGGTGTGTGCAGACAAATTTTCATAACGCGCTAACGCGCGTTATTCAATTTGTATCCACACACCGTTGCAGTAATTCATCATTTAATATAGTTTATCTGGTAATTTTAAGAAAAATTATTGTTAAGTTGAATTAATTAACTTATCACTAATCGCGACTTGTCTAAATAAAATATGACAACTGGTCATTATTGTGCTGTCAGTTAATCATCATGACTTCTCAAGAAAAAGTTGTAGTGATTTGCCGGAAATATTGCATTAACGGCCGGTATGTGGTTTGACCATCTTCGCAAACTACGCCCAACATGAACGATCATGTAGGAGAGAGTTATATGCGGACCGTGGCTTGAGACGATGTTGTTTGACATATACTAGTATGTAGACTTTTCAAAATATTTTAACAAGTTTATATCAAGGATTGTCACAATCATTAAATCTCGAATAAAAAGGGTGAGGTGCGGGAGGTCAATTAAAAAAATGGTACATTTAATTTGTTTTTGTTCTGGTTCATTCATATTATTAATAACAAATAACATACTTTCTTAGCTACCAAAAAAAATCTGACAGGAAAAACACCAAATTATTTGTGAGATGTGAGTGTCTTTGATCAACTTAAGAGTTTTGACCCAAGGTATAGAAATGAATATGTCCCAAAAAATTAATCAGCCCGATCCCTCCCCTCCCCTTTAGAACCAAATGGTCGTCCTCTTAAATGTATTTACACAGTTTAATAACAGGATACATAGTTCTTAATCTTAATAACAAATTATTGTAATCAGAAAAATCAAACCTCCCAAAAACCCCATCCATTTCGGCATGAGTATCAGACAAAATTAGGATTAAAGTATGAAGCTGACATTTTTAATCAGATACATTTAAATTGCGTAGAGCAAGTTCCATTTCAAAGACAGTTAAAAAATCTGTAGCTGGTAAATTTTCAACGTGTTGAGGTCAACAGAGATTAGAAGAGATTTTTAAGCTGTTGAAAAATGACTCCGGGTTTAAATTTCACAACTTTTGGTCTCAGTTTTCAACGTTTAACATCCCCTCCCCCATCAAAAATTAACTTTGAAAAATGTTTGTTACACCGACATGATCACTATTGTTAAAGTAGTTTTAATTCAACCAATTTTTATTGATATTCTTTGTTGTTCTAATCTATCAACAAACCCACATGTTCTACTTAACAACAGGTTAGTGATTCAATTAGACTACTATGGTGGCATAGATCTGCCACCATGTGTCTGAAAATTATGTCGACTTGTCAGATGATTATGTCGACTTGTCAGATATTAATGTCAACTTGTCAGATCTTTATGTTGACTTGTCAGAAAATAATTATATTGACTAGAAACTCAATATTTTGTAGTCAAAGCGTGTTAGTGCCACTAACTGCCGTTTACTTGTCATCATAACTTCTGACAAGTCGACATAGAGATCTAACAAGTAAACATAATTATCTGACATGTCGACATAAAAATCTGACAAGTTAACATAATTATCTGACAAGTCGACATAAAGATCTGACAAGTAAACATAATTATGTGACGGAAGAAAACAAATACCACTAGTATGGTGGCATAGATCTGCCACCACTTGTCAGATAATTATTTCGACTTGTCAGATAATTATGTCGACTTGTCAGATATTTATTTCAACTTGTCAGATCTTAATGTTGACTTGTCAGAAAATAATCATATTGACTATAAACTCAATATTTTGTTGTCAAAGCGTGTTAGTGCCACTAACTGCCATTTTGCTTGTCATCATAACATCTGACAAGTCGACATAAAGATCTAACAAGTTAACATTATTATCTGACAAGTCGACATAAAGATCTGAGAAGTCGACATAATTATCTGACAAGTCGACATAAAGCTCTGACAAGTTAACATAATTATCAGAAAAAACAAAATGGCCACCAGTTTGAAGAAAATTATCATTCATATTATAAGTCGACTTGTCAGATCATGATGTTGACTTGTCAGATGTTATGTTGTCTTATCAAATAAGTATGTCGACTTGTCAGATAATTCTGTCAACTTGTCAGATAATGGTGTCGACATAAAAGATGATCATGTCGACTTGTCAGATCCTTATGTCGACTTGTCAGAAAATATTATGTAACTAAATGGCACAAATTGCGCGTCAAAACGTTTTAGTGTTAAGTTTTTTTACACGTGAATAAGTGATAAGTCGACATAAATATCTGACAAGTCAACATAATTATCTGACAAGTCGACGTCAAGATCTGACAAGTCGACATAATTATCTGACAAGTGGTGGCAGAACTATGCCACCATACACTAGTTTAAAGAAAATTATCATTCATATTATAAGTCAGATGTTATGTCGTCTTGTCAGATGTTATGTCGACTTGTCAGATAATTATGTCGACTTGTCTGATATTTATGTCAACTTGTCAAATAACGATGTCGACTTAAAAGATGATTATGTCGACTTGTCAGATCCTTATGTCGACTTGTCAGAAAATATTATGTCAACTGGATGGCACGAATCAGGCGTGGATACGATTTAGTGTTGATTTTTTTAACACGTGAATAAGGGACAAGTCGACATAAAGATCTGACGAGTCAACATATTTATCTGACAAGTCGACAGGAAAATCTGACAAGTCGACATAATTATCTGACAAGTGGTGGCAGAACTATGCCACCACTTGTCAGATAATTATGCTGACTTGTCAGATCATGATGTCGACTTGTGAGATAATTATGTTGAGTTGTCAGAACTTTGTGTCGACTTGTCACTTATTCACGTGTTTAAAAATTCAACACTAAAACGTGTCCACGCCCAATGTGTGCCATCCAGTTGACATAATATTTACTGACAATTCGACATAAGGATCCGAGAAGTCAACATAATCATCTTTTTAAGTCGACATAATTATTTGAAAAGTCTACAAAATTATCTTACAAGTCGACAAAAAAATTTTACAAAACGACTTAACATCTGACAAGTCAACATCATTATCTGACAAGTCGACTTATAATATGAATAATAATTTTCTTTAAATTAGTGGCCATTTATTTTTTCTGTCAGATAATTATGTTAACTTGTCAGATCTTTATGTCGACTTGTTAGATAATTATGTTAATTTGTAAGATCTTTACGTTGACTTGTCAAATAAGTATGTTAACTTGTTAGATCTTTATGTCGACTTGTCAGATATTATGATGACAAGTAAATGGCAGTTGATGGCACTAACACGCTTTGACAACAAAATATTGTGTTTCTAGTCAACATGGTCATTTTCTGACAAGTTGACATAATTATCTGACAAGTGGTGGCAGATCTATGCCACCATAAAAACGACTTACTAATGCTCATAGATACGGAAACGTATAACCGCCTCTTGAAGTTGTGTTAAACCTCTTAATGGCAAATTAAAATTAGTGTCATCTTCCCATTAAATGTATATATTGTCAAAATTATGTCGACTTGTACAAAGAAAAAAATACAAGTCGATATATTTTGGATGAATTAAGCGCTCATTTCAAGCTTTGTTGACTTTGATTAGGTCATAATATTATTTTGCGTTATAAATTTGTCGCATTTATATAAATGCGTAGAAATTTTCTCGCTATCTTTTATATTGAAAATTAATTATGTTCAAATTGTACAATTTGTGAAGCTTTCGCGTCCATATTTTGATGACTTCTTGTCTGTTTACAAGGAATGTCAACTTAAGTTTGTCGTCTTAAGTTTGAGAAACAATTTTAGAGAGACAGGGGCGTAGCACATTCTTTAGTAATAAAAAAAACCCAACAGCTTTAAAGTGTAAATAAACGAATTCAAAAATAAAACAAATATAATTCAACCAAGATTTAAACAGTTGTTTTTTTTATTATTTCAGTAAATACTTTAATCAATACATGATTTGAGTTAAACTGAGTTAAACGAAGAAACTTTTTGTAGATTTTAATTAGGTTTCAAAATGAAATAATACATGTATGAATGTATGCAAAAAGAGTTTTATCTATACCCATTTAATGATGATTCTACATAATTCGAAGTGCTTTTGAAAGATTAAATATAAAATTACTGAGAGAAATATGCATTTCCGAATGCTCTATATTATTCTTAAACTTCAATTGAAAAGTAAAAAAAATAAAGACTAAACCTTTGGGTAGGGAACCATAATAACTTAGATTATTTGATGGTAACGAAAAAGGATATAAGAAATCACAAATAATGCAGATTTTGAAATGTTAAATGAATAGTACCTGAAATAAAAAATGTTTTTCTTTAACTAAAATAAGTTAATTTCAGTCTGTATATATGGTCTTAACCAGAGCTTTAAACCCAAAGCATCTAGAGAGTTTACCATCTCTTCTCCATATCATAACATTCTATAAGTAAACTAATTATTCTAGTTCAATTTTTAGTGAAATTTCATCTCTGACTTAGATAACTCGCCTAGGTGAATTCGCCAAACACAATTAGGTTGCAATAAATTCTGCGACATTTAATTTTTGGCGGCATAGTTTATACGCATTATTTTAGCGCGACATTGCTTTAACAGATTAAAGTGTTAAGACGTCAAAATCATGTCGAAATGGTGTCACTAAATGAAGTTTGTTATCATAATTAGATTGCCAAACTTTAAAACAATCATATATGACAATATATTTATGTGAATATATCGCGTTCTAACGCAACAATGAGAGGCGGTTAAACGTTTCCGTACATAGATGCAAGATGATTATGACAACATGCGACTTATTCATGTTGACATGCGAATTAATTATGTAGACATGCAACATATTTATGTCGACATGCGACTTATTTATGTCAACATGCGAGTTAATGATACATAATCTTATGTTATAAATAACTTGCATGTAAACATTATTATCTCGCATGTTGACATAAATATCTTGCATGTTAACATAATTAATTCGCATGTTGACATAAATAAGTCGCATTTCAACATAATTATCTCGCATGTTGACATACATTTCTTGCATGTTATCATAAATAACTTGCATGTTAACATAAATAACTTGCATGTTAACATAAATAAGTCGCATGTCAACATAATTATCTCGCATGTTGACATAAATTTCTTGCATGTTAACATAAATAACTTTTATGTTAACATAAATAACTTTCATGTTAACATAAATAAGTCGCATGTCAACATAAATAAGTCGCATGTTGTCATAATTATGTTGCATCTTGCATCTATAATGTCAGCTTCGGGCGTAAGTTATTGATTTTACCTATATAAAAATAAGGTTCTCTTTAAAGATTTGTAACTTGCATGTAGACATAATTATCTTGCATGTAGACATAATTATCTTGCATGTTGACATAATTTTCTTGCATGTTAAAATATTTTATCTTGCATGAAGGGGGCAGATGTATGCCACCATATTTTTGTGTTAATGAAAACCCGCTAAAGTTTTACAATTATTTCTTGATATCGTAAAATTGCTTTTCGTCAAAATTTCTTTAACTAAAAATATCTAGCACAACTCCATTTTGTTTAATGAAGATCCATATATAAAGTGAACAGACAGTAGTCATAAATTGTATGTATTTTGTCTGTATGCGACTATTTCATTTCAAGTAAAACGGCAAAATGTCAGAGGCAATGTCAAAATTTACAATAAAAAACTATATTTTATATCATCAAATATCTGCCCCCCCCACCTACGGAAGCGTATCGGGGCCTACACTTGTTGTGTTTCAACTTATAAATTGTCCTTCTTTTT
This sequence comes from Magallana ariakensis, assembly GCA_020458035.1. NCBI lineage: Eukaryota > Metazoa > Mollusca > Bivalvia > Ostreida > Ostreidae > Magallana > Magallana ariakensis. Next base: position 35,258,928 of record CM035812.1, read on the forward strand.
ATTGAATTGTCAGCATATATATATATATATATATATATATATATATATATATATATATATATATATATATATATATGTAAAGGTTGCAAATCCATCCATTAATGCATTTGGAAATGTGTGCAAATGTATATCATTGGTGGTCAAGGTAGTACTTATTTCACACTTTTTATCCATATCATTAGAGGTTACGATTTTTGACCGCTAATGATATAAATTTGAAATTATATCATTAGCGGACGGTTAGGTTGTTCGTTAATGATAAAATTATATCATTATTGGTCAGCATCCTGACCACTAATGCAACATTATATTATTAGAGGTTGTGAATGAATGTTTATTTTTCTCAAACCATATCAATGGTACATGAGGTACAAAAGAAAACAAATATATTTACAAATGTACAAATGCAGGGTCAAGTTAGGAAGAGTACAGGGATTAAATAAATCGAGCTAAAATATTTTTAATAAATATGGACAGTTTTTTTTAATAAATCAATATCTATGGTGTTCATAAGCTTCCAAAATTTTTAAGTGTTAACATTTGATCAATATTTTTCTTCAATTAATTTGTTACGGAATATAGAAAATGCCTGGCATTCCATAATATAGTGATATTCGTCACCCAAAGTGTTTTTATTACATAATAAACAAATTCTATGAAATCTTTCTATATTACTCCATCTCCCAGTTTCAATTGGTAATTTATGGTTACATGTTCTAGATTTTGTAAATAAGACTCTTAAATCGTTTGGAAGTTTCGTAAGATAAATTTCCTGACCAAAGCATTTCTTGAAGATTCTGTAATTAAAACATTTGAGTGAATTTTCTACATTTCTGAACCAATCTTGTAAAAACTGATTTACGAGTGTATCCTTAACAATAGATTTTAGCCAGTTGATACTAGAAAAACTTTGATTAAGACCACATGAGTTAAGTATATCTCTCACATATTTCAACCATGGATGCATAAAGGAACCCTCAGAAAAAAAAACATTTATAAAAATAGCGATACATTACATGCGTAAGTTTACAATCATGCGCCAATAAGTATTTATTCGTACCTTGATAAAGATTATCAAAGGATATCGCCCAGTTTCCACATAAACCATACAATTTGGGGTACTAGACTTAATATGCAGTACAAATTTCAAAAATGAAAAAATTTAAATGAACTTTCTCTAAAATATCTGTGTTTTCGTAGCCCCACACTTCACAGCCATAAAATAAGATTGGGCTAATAACACTATTAAACAGATCAAATTGACAGTCGATTGGTAAATCAAAATATCTTATTTTTCTAAATACTCCATACAAAGCTTTTGAGGCTTGCTCAGATAAATGTATTTTCGTACTTTTAAAAGATCCACTACGAAACATAATAACACCAAGATATTTGAACTCATTCACAATTTCAAGAGGTACATCTCTGTATAAAATAAAATTCTTTTTGTAATACGACCTTTGGAATAGATTAATACTTTAGTCTTTTCAATGTTAACATGAAGTTTCCACAAATAACAATATTCAGAAAAAAAGTTCAGTGATTTTTGTAAGTCGTCTGGGTTCTCAGAAAAAATAACAGTGTCATCAGCGTAAAAAAGGATAAAAAGTTTTAACATAGTATGCATCTCAGTTTCCAATTTCTCGCTCAGGCTAGTAACTCCTTTAATACCATTTTGTACAAGGTAGTTTTCTAAATCGTTAAAGAAACAAAGAAAAAAGAAATGGTGATAAATTCTCGCCTTGTCTAACCCCCATATTACACATAAAAAAATTCTGAAGTGTCTTGATTAATACTAATCATTGATTTGATTCCTTTGTACATAGACTTTATAAATCTAAGACATTTACCATCTACACCATTATTTATTAATTTGGTCCATAAACCTGATCTCCATATCATGTCAAAAGCTTGTTTGAAGTTTATGAATGCGCAGTAAAGTTTTTTCTTGCTAGAAATCATAAATTTGCACAACAAATCTAAAAGTAATACATTGTCTACCGTACAGTATCCTTTCCTAAAGCCCGTTTGGGCCTCAGTAATTTATTCTACATTCTCAGAAAAAATATTTAAACGTTCACATAGTATACTTGTAAACAACTTGCCTAAACAGCTTAATAAAGTAATAGGTCTATAGTTTTCTGGGAGGGTCGGGTCACCTTTATTTTTGTATATTGGTTTAATAATACCAATAAGCCATTCCTCAGGCACTATACCTGCATCAAAAATCAAATTAAAAAAATCAACATACAATGGCAAAACACATGATACCGATGTACATATATATTCATTACATAATTTGTTATACCCTGGGGCTTTTTCAGCTTACTGACAGCTTGTTAAATTTCATTCGCAGTGATCTGACCATTCAAAACAGAGTTATGTGTATCATCAAGAACAATTTCAAAATCATTTGTATCATTATCATCACAGTTTCCTTCATTGACCTTTTTCATATAATCAAACATTGCTTTTATATCAACTTCAGTTTTACATTTATTATTCGAACTATTAAGGATTTTCCAGTATTCTTTAGGGTTACCTTTCTTTACATTTTTTAATTTAGATTTGACAGAGACATTGTGTTCCTTAATACATGCATTCATAGTAGCTTTGTATTCTTTACTAAGGGATCTAAGTTTTTCACAGTTCTCTTGAGTCCTAAATTTGTTGTGGATACGCTTAGCCAGGTGAAATTTTCTTCTCGCCGTTCTGCATTGTGCGTTGAACCATGGCTTTGTATTAGTGGGATTATTTGTCAGTCTTGGTTTACGTTTAACATCTAAAGTCACATCTGCTGCGGATAAAAACAAGTTACACAATTTACTAGAAATGTTATTAATATGGTTCTTCTGTAAAGTATCGGTTGTTTCTCTAAGCTGTAAAATTTCTGTCTGCAATTCTTTCAGTTTGTCTGTATCAATGTTTTGTTTGTATTGTTCTGCTTTTTCTGGGTCCCATTTATACTGCCGGGTATTGTTTTCATCACGTGGTTGTACGGTTGGACGGGTTTCAATATGATAATGACTTTTAAGCTCAAAGGTAATTGGACAATGAACATCAGAATATAAATTGCAAAAATCATGTATGTCAAAATTTTCAAACAGTTTGAACAAGAACACACTACAAATAACATAGTCTACTGTACTACTATTTTTACATGTGAGTTTGTCCTCATCAATTCTACCTTTAACAATAAAAATATTGTTGTTTTGACAGAATTCGGTAAATTTGTAACCATAATTATTACTAACAGTGTCTACCGGAGTGTGGTTAAGCTTAATATGTATATCACTATGTATACTACCACGTTCAACAGCTTCTCGTGTTTCTTCATCCCAGTTATTATGATTTGCTAAATAATCATCAACTATCACATAGTCCTGTAGTTTACCCACACGAGCATTAAAGTCACCTAAAAGACACACATACTCAGTTTCACGTGAGAGATGAGATTTAACAATTCTCTCTCTATTTCTAGAAAACAATCTTTAGATGCATATTTTGTATTTTCTGGGGGTATATAAACAGATCCAAATAAAATATCATTTGGAAGATTAAACAATGATTTAGCTAGCGAAAACCAATATACATATGGAGAAGTTGTATTATGTACAGTAAAAAACTTAACGAGATTTGTTTTGACAGCAATAATGATACCTTTAGATTTAACTTTTGCTATATCAAATCTATTTTTCATAAAAACAGAGAAACCTGGTATGTCGATTGCGTCAGTGTTATCTGTTTTTGTTTCAGTTAGACATAATATATCATAACGAGAAATAAAGTTCGAGAACTCTGGGTATTGTAATTTACGCTGTAGTCCACAAACATTGAGTGTCAGAAATTTGAGTTTTATCTGCTCTCCCTCGTGTCCCTATCCATCACGGTCTGGAGTAGATGTCTGGCGCGGGCGTTTTTTTGGCATTCGGTCGCCGGTGTTCTTTTGACTGTACGACTGACTATCCACGCGCAGATCCATAGGCGTCTCCGTGAAAACTTCGCTGTCAATGAACAAGGTTTTACTTTTTTGCCATCCTTTTTCGCTTTTCTCATGATTGGATATAGTTTTTTTCTTTTATCCTCTATTTCGGGAGGGTACTGTTCGTTTACCCAGACACGATATCCGTTAAGTTTCCTTGGTGCACGTGTCCGTATGAATTCACGGTCTTTAAAGAATGTAAACTTGGCAACGATATTGCGGGGACGATCGTTAAGTTCGTTATATTTACCCATCCGATGTACCCTTTCGAACGAGATCTCAAAATCCGGTTTGAATTTTCGTTGGATGAAGTCTTGTAGAATCGCTTCCGTATTTTCACCCCTCTGCTCTTCAATACCACTAAATACAAGGTTGTCCCTCATTGATCGGGCTTTTAAGTCAGTGATTGAATTCTGCAAGTTGGCGGTGGTCGCAGACAGTGCCTTAACATCACCAGTGACCTGGTGATCCCACTGACCGTTTCCTTGCCGTAGCTCGCACACCTCACTTCGGAATTCAGCGATTTTCTTCGTGTTGGAATCCGCCGATTCTTTAACCGAATCAAACACGTCACCTAGCTTGCTAACATTAGGTTCCAGTTTTCCGTGGTCTTTTTAACTGTTTTAATTTCAAGCTCAACTTTATTGACCCGGGATGTTATGTTATCTAAATCTTCTCTAATTTGTCCAATTGCCGTAATTTTCTTTTCAATTTCGGTCAGACAGAATTATAGAGAGTTATTTTTGGTTTCTATGTTTGTCAGTTTTGAATTCATTTTGCTCAGTAGCGAGTGTATTTGTATCAACGTAATTTCACTATCATTACACACGTTGATGCCGCCGTCGATCACATTGTGACTTTCAGTAAGGAGACTGTCTGACAGGTGTCTGACAGGGACATTTTGTGCACAATATAGATGTTCAATAAAGTATCGTTTAGTGTCCCACTGGTGTGCTTAATATTTCTTATACCCGTTGACCGGTGTCCGTAACTTGCACAGTTCACAGATCACTATACACATTATACACACAGTACACACTATACAGGTGAGTTTCGTTCACTGATCGCGCAGGTACATGTATATACAAAGCCAAATTGGAATTATGACTTTAAGAGCACAAAATCATAAAAAGAACCAATACACTTAGAACATATGTACTACAGGAAGTTAGGTGAAAGCAGTTTAGCTTTTGGAAACAGGAATCTGCGTTTCTTTAGATGTAAAATATAAGTTGTTGTTGGAGCCGATCGAAAACCCGACTTACCCCTTCCATGGCCTTGTCCCCAAGGTTGCTACATAGCTATTTAGAAAAAAATCATTATATATCAATTGCATGAACGTGCAAATGGGAAAAAACGATCAGTTATTTTTGAATTTGACAATATCATTAAAACTAATTGAAACAAAACATATATACATGCATATATTAAAATTATATTATACTTGCATGTAGATGAAGAAAATCATTCATTTTCGAGTGTTTAACTGAATATAATTATGTACACGCTATATATCAAATATAAACGCATACGATTTAATTTCTTGAAAGAAAATATACTGCCGTGGTTGATCATTGTATAACTATATAAGTTTTATATAAAATAGTATTTATATTTCTTTTAAAATACTGCAAAATGACATGGATATTTGCATTCACTACAGAGCTTTATTAGGCGAATGGGTCTTACTGACGTCATAAGTAAGGGAGGTAAGCAGCGTAGGTCGATGTTCATTTTCCCGATTGAGCGATTTTGATCGATTGTGGCGCTGGCATTTTGCATAAAATATCCAAAATACAATGTCTGTCTTATTAAATAGGCACCTTTTCCCGTATATAACTTAATATGATCAGGATATCGTTTCATATGACCTTTAATAAAAAAGGATAAAATGGGACCTAACTTAAAATTTGTTACAGGTAATTGACATCCATAGCATAACATTCGCCATTATCAGCTTTAAGAAAAAAAGTTTAAAGATTGGTACTCATTTGGTAAAATATAATTTTATATTTGTAAGAATCTAATATTACCGTTTATTTCATATATATATAAATGAAAATCATATCCGTACAATGGGTGAAGAACATTTAATTCATATTTAATATATTTTCATAGCAGATTTGGTTTTGATTAACAGTGCTGACAATAAATGAAATTTAGATACAGTTTGCTAAGACCGTAAAAATTTGGGGTAGCGAAGATGCATGGTAATGTGGCATTTGCTTCTTTCCTGATAAAAGTATTTACTTTAATTCTTACGATTTCCATGCCCAAAATTATAGATTATATTTAAAGACATGTAATATTACGTTTGCACTGTGTAAAAATTTAAATTAATAAATAATCTACAAAATACACATAAATATATACAAAATTGAAAGTATTTACATATACAACGAATTAATACAAACATAAACGTATCGGCAATTTAAACGGAGATGGGGGAGGGTGCGCCCGGCGTGCCGGTGGTAGATCTGTCGTTGCTGATTACCGTCTTCCTTGGAAGACGGCATAAAGAGTTGAAATAATTTACAGTCTCCGGGTTGTGCACTTCCTCTCCTTTGTGATTGGTAGAAAATACATGATGTGAAAATTAGCATTTATTTCATTGGTTGAAAAACTGTTCGGCGCAAGGGAGATAATTTTCTGATGATCTTTTTTACGTACAACTTAACAATTTTCGTAGATTTTAAATCTTAAAAAGTGAGAAAACGAAAAAGCAATAAAATTAGCTATCAATGAAATTCAGGATTTTATTTCTCAGTACAAGTAGTTGAAAGCAATGTTCTATAATATCTATTGAAAGTTTTGGTTCTTTTCTTTTTGGATTGTTTATGCAAATACAAATATGTGAAAATTTGATGCGGTGTGTCTAATATCAGTAAAAAAAAAGTTAGCATATTAGATACGGTATCGGGGAAAACTAGAACCATTTTAACAGGAGCTTGGACTTTGGGTAGTTGTGTCAAACAGCATTGTGACGTAGGCCTGTCTATTTCATTGCTGGCTGTACAATCATGGCTCTTTGAAATCAAAAAGATTTGTCTGGCTTTTGAGCTATGACTACGCAATTGGTGTATATTTCGCTTGAAACCAGCGTCATTTTTAAGTTGTTTGACGCAAGAATAGATAGTTACGACAAGTTCTTGTTAAAATGGTTCTAATATCAGTAAAACAAGTGATGAACGCTGTGGAATTAAGTTTGATTTTATTAAAAGAATACGGCCCTTCCTAAGATCTCCTTTTCCCTACTATAGTCGATCTCAACTCACAAACATATGTGGTACGCATTTCTCAATTTTAGGCACGCACGCTTAAGGTACATGTAAAAAAGTTTCAAAAGCCATTGCATGTAGAGGAAGCAGGGACGTATATACGTCCTTGGAGGAAGGCGACCTTTATATAAAAAAAATTCTTTGATACCTTAATGCTGTTTAAAGTTTGCTCTAAAGACGGTAAGCTTTTTTAAAAAGCTAAACTTGTGTAGATAATCATACATTATGACATTACCTTATTATTAAATTTTGTTGAAGAGTTCTCGATTATTAATAAGCAACTGAAGATTTTAAAGCAGTCTAGATTTATGATATACTAGACTTCATTCTTCATTACATATTTAAAAACTATACAATTGTCGGATGTGATTCATCTGGAAGTAGTGATGACAAAATTATACTTTTTATCGTAGATTTCTCCTCGAATCTGCTAAAAACCAAACAAGAAGGATGGAGTGAACATAATAAGAATAGAGCTGGGAGTGAACATAATGAGAGTCTTCAAAACCGTAGTAAGCAGGAAAACATGGAATTGCAACCATCTTCAGACGAAATGTTACTGGAAGATAATGAAACTAATAATGTAAATAATGACGAAGGCATGGAAGGTGATGGGTATGAAACATTTGCAGTCTCGGATATAATGGATTATGTTAGAGCAATGTCTGGAACAGATTACCTAGGTCCTCAAATTACATTCTTAGACTTTGCAGGACAAAAAATGTACTATTCTTATCATCAAATTTATCTAAGTCCCGGAACGTTTTATATCTTGGTTGTCGATATGACCAAAAAACTGGATGAAATGGTTGAGGTTCCGGAAACTGATGAAAAAGGCTGTACTCGATTCGAGTCTTGGACATATAAAGGTATTAAATTATACGAGCTTTTGTGAAACTTGTAATAATAATATAAAATCATGTATCCAATGTGATATTGCAGGCGTCTGCATTTTTTTGTAGATTACTACAGATTTTGGTTACAGTCAATCGACAGTTTTAGTGATGAATCAACACCAGTTATTGTAGTAGGCACCCATGCTGACAGAATAGAGGAAACGGTAATTATATATTTAAGGAGGCCGACTTTAGTTTTTTTTTGCGCATGTTTTTGCGCATTCTAGTATAATACAGTGTATTTATACTTCTTTTGAAATTTTTACGATATCAATTATAAAAGTGAACACAATAAACAAATTACAGATAAAAATATTTAGATTTTTTAAGGAAAATTTTATTTTCTAAACGATGTTTTCGTTGTACGGTAGGTGAGCGTTGCCATTGTGCTTTTATGACGTTATGATAAAATGAAGCTTTGTAGGAGTGCGTTATAAGAAGTAATATAAAAGAGAAAGTAAAAATCGTAGGCCATTGAAATTTTTTACACAGAATAATGCTATCCTCAAAGGCATTTTTCTTATTTTTTCAATGAATCCATTATACCAATGTTCATTTGTGATGCTCCATATATATAGCAAAATTTGGTGCATTTTAATATTTTGGGATAGCCCCCACTGAAAACCAGACGGTAGAATTTAGTATTTTTTACATATAAGGTAGAAAATAATACTACTAATCACATATTATAATTTGAGACAAAAAGCCATTGTAGTATTTTTTTTTAATCTGCTTCGAAATGCGGAAAATGACAGTTTACTATATATTTACTATATATTCCTAAAGTAAATGTACCTCTATTTTGAGATGGCCGCTAAAAAGAACCAAATGGTCGATTTTCTTGAAAGTTCGCAAATAATGTGTGTCTCGTCTGACAGGTGAGATATTAACATTTAGAATTTAATATCCCATGAAGAAATAATACATTCCCATAGAAGAAATAATTATCTTACAGGATTTATATTTCCTATCTGAGAAAAGTATTTCCTACAGGAATTTAATTCAGACATATAGTTTCCCAATAGGAATATAAGATTTTCTATTGGATTTTAAATCCTATTGGAATTTTAATTCCTATAGGACGTTCTTTGATTTCGGTAGGAAATTCTAAATGTTCTAGAGAAAAATTGTTTTTCCTTTGGGAATTTTTTTTCCTGCAGGAATTTATTTTTTAAAGGTAAGGATCTCACTCACTAGACATGTGAAATACATTAATAACAAGGGTTTTAAACCCTATTAGCTATGGTCTATTATATGACAAATATGAATTTTGCAATGCTTGCATCTTAGACGGGTGCAAAAATGTCAACTTGGCAATGACATAGTTATCAAGCACAGCACAATGTGTATTTCACCATCACACTATGACTTAAAATTTCTGTAAACAATCCTTTATTTAAAATTAAACACGCAGTAAAACTTTAAAGTTTATTAGCTCTAATCATAGATTTTACATAATACGTCTAAATATTAATAATAACAATCCAAAAGTGATCCTTTTTATTTGATTATCATTTCCCAATGTATAGACAATATGCACTAATCGGAAGAAACACTGCGATGTGAACAAACAAGGATTGTTTGGAACGAGCAATCAGATATAAACAAACATTACGTACATATAACAGCCGCTGCTCGTGAAGAGCAATTATATATATATATATATATATATATATATATATATATATATATATATATAGATATATAGATAGATAGATAGTATTACGTGTTATTACTACAACTCTCCTTTGCTTATCATTTAAATCTGTTCAAAAGCAAATAATTCTATCCACCACCACCCCCCCCCCCCCTAAAAAATCGAATAATTTTCAATGAGAGCTTTTTGATGCATTTTTTTTAAAATGAGAACAATAAAACATATGAGACAAAATATATCTTTTAAAAACTTTACAACAGTAAGTACACATCATCAATATAATACGTTTGTTCATTATATACAACTCGGTTTACACTGCCACATATATACACTGCACGGTAAGAGGGGTCCTACATGTATCACTTAGCGCACGCGGTTCTCGTCAAAATGTGTCGGGACGGCTGTATATACACTGAAATAAATCTTCTAGCTTTATAAATGTTCACCTTGAAATAATAGAATAATTGAAATTTTCAAAATAAAATAATGTTAAATGTTTAACATTTAATAACCGAAATGTCTTCTCATCAATATCACAGATAAAATAAGACAATACCGATTCAGTCCCAATGAACTGTAATTAACTAGCATAGAATTTTTGGGTTAATCTCTACCCATGCAAATAATTACTAATTGATAAGGGCTAATCACATTCTCTTCGAGTAACATTTCATGTTTTGAATCCAACCTCTATTTTTTAATCACAAAACCGGAAATCAAAATTTTCGCATTTTTATTTCATATCTGATAAAAAGTGCTACCAGTGCTTAATTATCATATATCAATACAACTGACAAGAGCTCCTCCATTAATACAAAGAATGCAATAAATATTCTAGCAATTTATACCAATTATAAAACCTCAGGTTCTCCCCTTTTTTACAAATGTTGACCGGGTCTTTCGTGCGAAACTCTTCCTGCCATCTGCTCATTTCGCCCCTAACATTGTTCTAAATATTATTTCTCCTCTATCAGTGAATCGTTATTTCCATCGATAACCTAAACCGTCTAAAATCTCTGGACGCAATTCAACCAACTTGAAGTTTTTGTGATATCCAGGAAAGTCAAGGGTAGAGTCGTAACCATAGCTCAAGATCGCTTCATCGTTCTTAATTTTCACTTGAGAGTTAGATGGAATTCAGTCACTCCACAGCAAGACAAACAAATGTGGTAATTAAGGAATAAGGAATCATTCTTTTAGTATTATGAGGTGATAATTTCGGTCGGGGCGTGGTCAAATCCAATAAAGCCCCAAGGGTTTTATGATAGATTTAACCACGCTCAGACCGAAATGATCTTCTCATAATTTTCAAAGAATGATTCCTTATTACTTATATTTACATTATTTCCAAATTGAACACTTAAAACCACTATTTTTTCTTGTAGCATATGCTATCTACTACTGCGCGGCGCAGCCAGTACCGTCTTTCGGTTATGCTATAAGACACGCCCATTTTGTATCACTCATGTTTTATGAAGCTATTGGGTTTTAGGGTTCAAAATTGATTTGTAATGTTATCACAGACAGAGACAGTTGAAAATATAAATTTTTTCATAAATTTAAAAAAAAAAACCTACTTAGAACTTTGGTTCAGACTGAAAGTATTTCATCAGCAATGCCGCGGACGTCTATTTTGATCCATATCTTTAGAATAGGTGGTTTAAATATTAATTCACCTCCTCAGTATCACCGGTAATTATCCTTCTGATTTTGTTTAGAACTAAGGTAGCGATGGACAATTTTGAATAAATACCCGAATAAAGAACTCGTCGATTTTTTTTTTGTTTTTTTGTAAAATTGAGAATTGCTGTACTTTTAAGGTTTAAAAGGTTGCTTAAATTCAGGAAAGTTTGTTTAATGATCAAAATTAGTTAAACAGATATCTCCTGTTGAAATTGGTATGCAATATGTACATGAAAATCAAAAGTAAAATGCGAAACTTGCGGTTATGACTGTTGTGTTGACTTTACACAGCGAAACTGCAAGTTACGGACGAAAGTTAAAATAACAAGTAGGTGAATAGGACATAGTACACTTTACAGTTTCAGACATGTAAAGGTGCGACATTCACATGGTACGGATTGTCAATCCTTTGCAAGAAATAAGCTTGGGGAGGTATAAAAGGCTGAAAAATCAAAAAGAAAAAAAAGGGCAAAATATGAAAAGTTCGAAATCTTAAAAAAAAAACACTAGTACATTGTATGTAATTTTACACGTTCAGGCTAGTAATTTTCTTCAAAAATTGGTGATAAGCTTTAGAAGGAGAGTTTAAAAGGTATCTGTGTGGAATGGGAACTGGGAAAATTCTTGTTACAGAGTCCAGAGTATAATTAAGGTCTTCCGTTTTCAACGGAAGACCTTGTACTGATTCTGTTGGTAATTCTTTTTATTCTTTTTTTTCTTCTAGACGTTTTTTAAAACTCGAATATCTTGCTTGTTTGTTGTCCTAAAAAGTTCAAATTTTCAGGGCATATTTGAAATTACAATTTCTCAATATCTAGTGAAAATCGTTGAAATCAACACTTCCAGTACCGAGTTATTCCCCTTTTTAAAAAAATTATAGGCATTCCTGTGCACGCAAAGGCTCAGAAACCGTCCATAGCATGCGTTTCAGAGTCATAAATCTTGAAAATAGAAACTTTGAACGTTGTCCTCCGAGTTTTGTTTTTACGATTTTCCTCATGTAAAGTTTCCAAAAATTAGGTTAAATTTTATGTTTAAAAAATGCTGATTTTTTGTCGTGTTTTTGCCTCGTAACTTTTTAGTTTGAAATATTTTCTTAACACATATAGAACAAAAAGTGTGCAAAATGTCAAGGACTTTCATTTGAAATCATTAAAAAAGGGCTGGCCCCTTAAATTAGGGGCCTAGAGCCCTTAAAATTCTTCGCTTTATAACTCAAAAACGGTTAAAATTTCGATATGGCTTTCGCTGCAAAAGTTGTTCATTATTATCTTATCAATGTCGTTACATTATTATTTTGTTTGGATGTTGCGTAATATGAGTGCAAAAAGCTTGACTTGTTAACATGACAATGTTTTCATTTGGCAAGTAAACGAATAGTCGTTGCCGCTATAAAAGGATATAAATTTAAAACTGAAAGTGTACCAGCATATACGGGATGCTTTAACTCACTACGAAAAATTTGTTTTTAAGTATCCATGCTTTTCTTACAGCTTTTATGTGAAGACTATGAGTTAATTTTATTTAGTTTTTACATGTAATATGGACAATCCTTCAAAAACGAGAAAGAGAAAATATATACATTCTTTTCTTTTCTAGTGAAACACATTATAGATGAATATATATATATATACTTATATGTAACACATTTTAGTCCTTATACTGCGAGCCTTTCAAATATTCCTGGGTTCTGAGCTGTGTGTACCATTGCATAACACATTCCTCGAGAAAATCGGTCGCGGCAGGACTAGCTAGCGGTCAGCGGTTATCTAATACACAAGAGTTGCGCCTTGCGTACCTGGGTTTATTTAGCCGCAAACACAAAGAATTCTTTCACTTTTAACCTTAAAATTAACCTTAACCTGTAAATGTATGCTATTAAGCATCAAAACTGATAAATTCAGGATATGAACGAGAAGTTTTCATGGATGTAACTGATATTAAATTTTAACAAATAATCTATTTCACAACACGAGATGATATGTTTATTTTAAATATTATACACTAGTATTTAAACTTAAAACTTCTCTTTGTTTCTTTTTCCGCTTGATTTTTTTCTACGGGGGGCTCTAAGCAAACGGTTCGATCGCTTGAAAACGGCAACATGGGAGTTATATCAAAAATGAACTTGAACAAACTAATCAGTGAATCATTTTTTTGACTAGATGCGTATACATGTATGAGTGTAATTTTTTATTTGTACATAAAACACAAAAAATTGTAACTAAACTGCACGCATTTACCCATCCAACGTGGTCGAGGGGATCATGCGCGAGGGGGTACGTACAATTATCTAACACACAATTAATTTAAGCTTCGTGCGTATGCTTCAAAGAGAAAAGATCCATTCTGCGAACACAAGTTCAAGTTCTTTATTCCAGGAGACAAATAAATATCATAGTTTGATTATGCAAAATATAACTTGAATTTGACGTTCAATTCGCAGAATGTAAAGATCGATTAATTATATAAATTATCGTCTAGCTTTGATGAAGCATGAATTTTAATTTTGTTTAAACAAACACGTAATAAAACTATTTATCCACCTTTACTCGTAATATTGTCATTTTGATCGAGATAGATTTTGTCGCATCTATAGTCCTTTAATTGTTTATATTGGCTGCGTATACATGTAGGCGGTCTGTGGCTTTTCTTTCGTGTGTACGTGATACTTCTTAAAACTTTGTCATTTTTTGTGGCCATCCTTCCTATGTACAAACATGTACAGTCTGTCCTTTCAAAGTTATATGGGAATCTTGAACGTCAAATAGTAATATATTAGATTTTTTGAATTTCAAATTCAAAAGAAATTTTGTATTGCTTCTTACACAGCTTTTAATGTTTAATTTGTTAATAACTTCAAAATTGTAAAGATAGTACTTTCTATATATGTATATGCATTAATTAGCGATGAATCAAAAGACGGATATTAAATGCAATCGTTTTCTGCAACGGATCCTCACTGAGCTTTTCGTAAACAATCATGTAACAATCTTAAGTCATTTGGCCTCGATATTCCTGTGCTTCTACGGTAGCGACCAACCGTTATGTAATACCCAAACCCAAACCCAGATCGCCTTTTAACCTGTATTCCCCAAATCCACAGTGAACTCTTCCATTCTATTTCACTTTAGGCCAAAACTCTAATACGCATGCGTATAATCAATTAATGATTTCTTGGACGCGAAGAAAAAAAATGTGTTTGCTGTAAGATAAAATTCAATAGTTGCATGTAACAACCCAAATTATTGCAAAATAGATCATTCTTATAAGAAATTTATGTAATTTTCAATTAGAACTAGTAATTTTTTAAAGTAACTTTTACAGGGATAGCTTTAAATTCAGTAAATATGAGATATGCTGGCCCCATGCATGTGGATTTGAACGGCACGAAGGGGATCTGTGGTTCACATACTCAATACTTTAAACCATATCGATCGATACAATCAACTTCACAAAACATTTATAACTCATCTTGCACGACGCAGTGTCATAAAAATTCGCCGTTGGTAGTTTATATTTTATTTTTATATGTTTTAAATCTCGCCAGGTCTCAATCCTGTCTCTATCATGGAAGATGAAAACAATTACAGTAATATTTTAAATAAAGATACCCAAATAAAATAAAGGGTATATTGATCACAATATTTCTATTTAACATTATATTAGTTCATGGGGTTTTTTTTCATCAGCTCGATGTGATATATTTAAATGCAACTCTTAAATTGGTTTATGTATGATCTTACATACGGTATAAATGCTATGATAAATACATCACGATTGAAAGAAAAAAAATGTTAATTGCTCTGAAACTAATTCATGCGCGGATCCAGAAATTTTTTTTCAGGGGAGAGGGCCTCGGAAAGTGTCTCTCGGACATGTCCGATGGACATTAACGTTTTCCAAGGGGGGGGGGGGGGGGTCCGAGGCCTATTTACTACATGAGAGTAAATTTGAATTTTCCAATTAGAGCTAGGGGTTTCGGACCCCCAACCCCCTCTAAATCCGCGCATGCAGTGGCGTAGCTAGGGATAAGAAATCTGGCTGGATCCGCGCATGGGACTAGTGTTATATTCCGTTTCACAATAATTCATGTAAAAATCCATCTGGAATATATAGTCGTTTAACATCCTCATTTGATGAGGTTTCACTCATGTGATTTTGGAGAACTAAAACATATTGCATGTAACGATGTGTGAAACAAAGCTTTTATCTTTTATTTTTTTTATGAATACGGTGTAGTTTTTGATTTTTTAATTAATGATCGCTATGCTTAATTTTTGCAATGCTTTAACAAAGAGTACATTTTTAAACAGTTAGAAGAGAATGGTAGTAAGCACTTTACCACTGCCTTTCGTCTCAGTAAAAGCGAAAATGAATGCGATTCACGGAAGGGTGGGGAGGGAGGGTGTACTCAACGGAATTCCAAATTCAAAGTTAGATACGGTACCTTGTGTAATTATAGTGAACTTTTATTACAGAAACAAGCGCCTGTGGAATAGTTTGGGTTTCGGAACAAACACATGCAATTCGTGCTTTGCAATAAAAAATTAATGTTTTAAAGTAATCAGATTCAGAAAAATATTTGTAAGCACGTGCTAACAGTGCTTCAATGTAGCTACGCCACTGGCATGCAATTAATGCTTTACACTTGTTTGAAGTGCAATGCGAAAATTGGACTGAGCTGTTGTATATCTTCACCCTTTCAGTCATATTTTTGTGGATCCGAACGGCTACGTTTTCTTACGATATAAATCAGTATTCGTTTATAGCCCATTCAATTATTTTTTTTTCCCAATTTGAATGCAATATTGGATAACACTCATCATAATCACTTAATATATAATAACAGATTTTTTTTCTGCGACTAACGTTAAATGGTGAGACTGGCCGTGTGAATATCCAACAGGTCTTAGCATATTTTGTGATATGATGTTAATAAAATAAAAATAAATGTTTTTATATTTCTGTGGTTTTTTAAACTTTATTAGGTAACGTTATATTTTGGCATTGTGTAATATTGCGATGGATACGAGTGATCATGTGTGCGAGTTATCTAGCGATCTAATGTAGTATTTTGGCGCCACCTTGCGGTTAATATAGATTCAAGCTCTGACTCTGAAACGCCGAACGGTCAATCGTGATCAAAATTGAAGAGTTAACTGAAATATTGTCGACCAAGTGTTGATCTTCACAAGCTGTAAGTCTTCGGTGTCTGTTTAATGATGATAAAAAATTTATCAACGTTTATTTATACAAATGGTTTCTATACCATTAATATGGTGTTAAAGTTTGTTTACCCCCCCCCCCCCCCTTATATGAATGACAACGTAGGAGATCTATCATGATCATCTTGATGATGTTCTTAAAGATTGATTTTTAAACTGTATTGTATGAGTTTACTTCTTAAATTTCCTGTTATGCATAAATGGATAACGTGTTGCTCCAACCTTCATCCCCCATTTATCAAGAATGAACCCGTCCATAAAGAGTGTGTCTATTCAAAAAGGGTAACGAAACACGGGCGGGTAGGGATTTTCGTTTTTGAAATATCAATTATTATTAAATATATCAATTTATTTTGCATAAGTTGAAAAAATCAAACATACTACATGCAACGTAAGTTGTCTTTGCAATCTTTACCCTATTAAAAATACTGTTTTTCAATAGATGTTTTAATGATAGATTGCCATTTTTCCAACATCCCGGACCGTAAAAGTAATCAAAACAGACATCCATAACACCCCCCCCCCTCCCATATCTTCCTATGAAACTTCATAGATAGAAAGCCATATATTATCTGCTAAAATTTGAGCTATGGTTCAATTGGTTGACATATATTATTGGTTGTTTTGTGCTGTGTCCAGGTAATGCAATGCAGTCTGAATTACATGTACAGGAATTTATGTGCCTATTAAATGACAATACTATTTGGATGCAAGTGGGATATATTATGGATAATGAAAATGATATAAAAATGTCAGTCATTTTATTTCAAGCTACAGAAAAAGGAAATAATGTTGATATGTGTAATATGAAATCTTTCTGAACATTTTTATGGGATATTCTTTATGGTAACATGGATCTGAGTTATCATAAAACCCAAATCCATATATTTTACAGTTAAATAGCACTCTTATGTCATGCAGGTGTCTTGTACATAATTCTGGGATGCTTCGTCCTCATTGGGGAATTCAGCATTATTAATGGACTTTAGAAAAAATGTATGAATCATTCACAAAGTTCTAATGACTGGTTTGAAGTACATATTATTGAATACCAAATATTAGATGACCAGGTTACACAAATAACATTCATAAGCAATTTTTTTTCTATCTAAATTTGTAAGAAAATGCCTAAGCAAACAAAATTGAAGTATTTGGAAGCACACTTTTTATGATTTTTTGACTCTCCACTGATGAGTCTTGGGTTCGAGCCTAGTTGTGATCATTTCTCCTATTCTCTTGCTTTGTAAGTTTTAATTTAGGCAGAATTTCCTCAGAAATAGGAGATAAGAATTTCTTATCTTACTAAGGTCTGTTTGTTGAAAAGGTACAGGTAATGTTACATAATGCTATACATGGAAATTCGTGGCAGATACTAATTATACCCCATGCAGCAAGTTGCAAGAAGGATAATGCTTTTGACTCCTCCATCCTCCATCTTCCATCCTCCAGTCCTGGGGGTTTTTTTCCAGAGCATCTCGTCTTAAACTGCTGCGCGTAATTTTGTGACACTTAAGGAGGCAGGATGTCAATAAATTAACCATAAGATCTACCTAAAATTTTAAGATATGGTTTGCTTAGCTATAAACTATATATATATTTTAGTAAAGAAAAAGTCCTAAATTTTTCCTTTTAAATTTGGGTATTTTCCTATATTTTTATATAGACCTCTTCTTCTAAAGATATATAAAGTCTAAAAATGGCAAAGACCATCAAGCCCTCTTAATAGTTATTAGGACACAATGTGTAGATGTGCATATTACCGGGTAGTAGGAAATTCAAATTCCATTATTTTTCTGCAAATTTCTGCCATTTTGATCTTAGAATTTTTACCATACATTGAATATATAGTAATGTTTGTCAAAGCAACTTTTTCTTAACTGCTGCATGGAATTTTAAGAAACTGTGTTGGTATTTAAGACTCAATGTGTCACAGTAAATGTGCATACATGTATTTAATACCATAAAATTCAAATTTCATAATTTTGGGGGGAATTTCAACCCTTTTAATCTTAGAATTTTTACCAATATATTGAAGGTAGTATTTATGAACAGTGCAACTCCTCTTAACTGCTACACAGAATTTTGTAAAACTTTGTAGGTATTTAGGACACAATGTGTTGTTGACATAATACAAGGATATTCCGATTCTATTATTTTTTCTGATAATTTAGGCCCTTTTGAACTTAGAATTGAACATAGAATTTTGACCATATTTAGAAAATAGCATTAAACTATTTGTTATTATTACTCCTATTAAACTGCACCACAGAATTTTGTGCAACTTCGTAGCTATTTAGGACACAATGTGTAGTTGGCAGTAAATTCTGAAATTATTTTTCATAGGATATTCTGCCCTTTTAAACTTGGAGCTTTGTTAAGCATTCAATGCTTATTTTTGAATATTGTCGCTCCTATAACATACCACAAGTTAATATGATGATTTGACTGCATGACCTGATGTGTTATAGGACTGACAATATCTAAAGATAAGCTTTCAATGCTTATATTTATATTCATTATGATGTATATATTTCTGTTAAATATTTTTATATCATTGCTTTAAAGCCGTTGAATATATGCTCTTTGTCTGGGATATGAATAATTGATGGAAAAGCCATAAAACATGTTATTTAGTGCACTTTCGCAACTTAAAATATAGTGCCAGAAATTATGCTGGGAAAACTTTTTTTGAGATCAAAAAGAAATAATTTAACGATTATTTTTCAAATGTACATATTAAAATAGTCATAAGTTTCATTTAATTGTACAATGACACATTTATCTATTCAAAATTGATGACGTCTCCTTGTGATCATACACCGTGTGTGATTTCGAAAATTGAACGTCTCAGGTTTCCAATGCTTATTGACATAAGAGGAAATATACACCGAATGTAAATATTTGTTGTTAAAGAGGCATATTTGCAGGAAGTTTTGTTATGTTGATTTAGTGGGAGTTATGCCCCTTTATTGTTAGTTTTGTGTACAGTAAAACACGGTTATAGCAAACACGCTTAAAATGAATTGACGCTTACAGCAAAGTGATTTTCATTCCCCGTGACTTAATTACATGTTGTAAACTTCACGGATATAACGAATTACGCTTATAACGAAGCAAAATCGCTCATCCCTGGCACTTCGTTATAAGCATGTTTTACTGTATTTAATGGGTACCCTGCTATTCATTATGTCTAGTATTGTCAATTAATGGGAAAATATGGAGTATGTGAGGGGTTTTTTTTTGTTAATTTTAGTGCTAACATTGAAGTTGGCTGATAACATGTATTCAGTTACTGTGCCATATAAATGTTAAAATTATCACAAAAACACAGTCAAGTCTTTTGTTATCTACAAAATAAAGCAAATCCTCTACATGACAGTTGTAATTGGGTCAAAGGGCATAACTATTACATGCACTCTCAAATTCAGATGGTCATTGCTATTCTTCAACAAAGAATGATTTTATCCAGAAAAACCAGTGCTGGGAATTACCAGTGGTAAATACTGGTTTTTCCCGTCCCGGTAAATACTACTGATTTTCACTAAACTGGGAAATACTGGGAAATACAAATTTATAATCTTTATTTCTTTAATTTGTTCAATGTAAAATGTATGTTTAGGAAATAAGATATTAACGTTAAGCATCAAAACGCAATTCAGCATACTTTGCCATTTCACTGTCAGTTTATGAATCTTAAATTCACCAGATCACCTATTCCAAAAGACTTCTATAGCTGCTAGAGTACAAATTTTAGTACAATTTTTTTTTACCCAAGTTTTGTGTTTTACAGATAATGAGATTTAAAATTCAAAGCACAAAATAAACTTATAATTACTGTAGGTGATACAAGTAACAATTAAATAAACACACATGTTGTTTTAATAAATAATTGACTCTTAAATTGACAGTTTTGTGCTCCTATTTTGGGGAGAAAAATACTATGAGTTGGGCTATTTGGCTTATCAAGTTTAATGTAAATTCCTAATTAAACCCCCGCTCCAAAGGAGAAGGGGGTATAGTGTTTTACCCTTGTGTCTGGCTGTCTGTGCGTCCGTCTGTCCGTCTGTGTGTCCGTCCTTGTCTGTCTGTCCGTAACAAAAGTTTCTGTTGCATTTTTCTCAGCAACTATTTATTGCAGATGCTTGAAATTTTAACAAACTATTTGTTTAGGCATGCCATATCGTGGGATATATTTTTGTACCAATCGGACGTCACCTTCCTGTTAAATGACGTCTTTGTTTATGTTGAGCCTAAATTTTCAAACAAAATTTCATAAAAAATTTCTCAACAACTATTTATCAAGATGCTTGAAATTTTAACACACTATTTGTTTAGGCATGCCATATTGTGGGATATAATTTTGTACCAATCGGACGTCAACTTACTGTTAAATGACGTCTTTGTTTATGTTGAGCCAAAATTTTCAAACAAATTTTTGTCAAAGATTTCTCAGCAACTATTTATCGCAGGTGCTTGAAATTTTAACACACTATTTGTTTAGGCATGCCATATCATGGGATATATTTTTGTACCAATCGGACGTCAACTTCCTGTTAAATGACGTCTTTGTTTATGTTGAGCCTATATTTTCAAACAAAATTTCATCAAAAATTTCTCAGCAACTATTTATCAAGATGCTTGAAATTTTAACACACTATTTGTTTCAGCATGCCATATTGTGTGATTTGTTTTTGTACCAATCGGATGCCAACTTCCTTTTTAAATGTTGAATTTGCTTATTTTGGATATTCAAATCAGATTAGGGGTATTACTTGTGAGCATTGGCATGAATTTTAGAATCTTGCTTTTATTTTTGAAACAGATATAATCTAAATGAAACTATTATTAAAACAAAATTTGGCGTTCACAATTTTATATTCTCACGATTTAATGCAAAATTGTTGAGATGATGAATTTAGTATCTGCATAAAATAAGGAATCTACATTATATAATTGTTAACATATTAGATAATTGAATCTCCCTTATCCTATGAAGAAGATCTCTTATAAAGAGAAGAATTTTCTTAATTTAAACAGTTGACACTTCAATTTCCCTAATTCTAAAGACCCTGGGCCCTGATAAAAAAAAATTGCTGTCAATGTTCCCCCAACTTCACAAAATGATTTATCCTTAAATCTGAAAGTTTAATAGGAAGCAGTATGAAAAGTTGCATTCATTTCATGTGCAAACCTCAAAAGATTTGCATTGTTTTATATCAATGAAAACAATTCAAACATTAACATCAAAGATATGACAAATTCTGTGTCCATGACAGTCTTACATGACCGATACAAGTTTTGACTCTAAATCATGTAAATTTGACAAAGTTTTGATTGAGAATTGTATTGCAAAAGAATTATAAATAATTCTTTGATTATTCATATGGGTTATGAATGTAGCGATATGATTGCATAGAAAAAATTTACTAACCTGTGTGAACTTTTTAATGACGTTACAATGATTACTGCAGGCGCTAATCATTTAATATTTACATTTGCAAATATGTTTCCTTATACATGTTATATGAACCAATAGAATAGCAAAAACGTTAAATTCTGTATGAATTTCATGACGTCGCAATGATTATCGCACGCGCTTTTCGTTTAACCGTTTCTTTATTGTAAACATAAAAAACCTGTTATTTCAATAAATCTGAACCAGTTGCCTTTTTCAAACGTAAATACATGTATAAATAGTAAACAGCAGTGTTAAAATGTTTACCGGGCTATGAACTTAGTATGTGATCAAATCTTCTGAAAAGCCATGATTTGATTACATGACCAACCTAGTTTATATCCTTGTGAACTTTTCAATTTGTTGTTTATTTTTTAAATGTTACAATGTGAACATTTTATATTTCATGACATACTGCATTGTTATACCTAAAGGTGCGCTCACACAATACTAATTTTCATCTGATTTTCAATCGACTCGCTCAGGTAAGTCGATTGTTGAGGTGGTCACATGATATGATTTTACAATCGATTAATAAACCTTATTCAATATTTTTGTTGTACAGAAAAAAAGTCATTGTGACGTCACGATTCTCACCAGAAAGTCGATTGAAAATCAAACGCACTTCAGATTTTCAATCGACTTCAGACTTTGCTTTCGACTTTCAACATAGATGGTCACATGGAACAATTTTAGTTGAAAGCAAATCGGATGAGAAAATCGGATGGAAAATCGTATTGTGTGACCACACGTCAAAAGCAACAACAACAACAAACACCTGAAATTGTTATCGTGCCTTACTTTCATATAAAAAGAAAAAAGTATAACAAATTATCTGATACATGTAGCAGGTTGATTATTTTTATGGAAATGTTATTAAACTAAAGGTTACTCATATCTAAGTCATGATTGTAAGGTGCCATTCTATCCAGAAGGGTGTTTTCTATACATTAGTCCAGCAAACTATTGCCTGTTTTTCTTTACTTGTTTGTGGACAATTTCATTTGTCTGTGATTATTTTAAAAAATGCATTAATCCCCCCCCCCCAAAAAAAACCCCTGGTTTTTATCTATCATTCAAGGTTCTAAAAAATCTTGTGATTGGCCAGTTTATTCCTACATTCTGTGTATATTTCACCTTATGTTTGCATTGGAAATCTGCGTCATTCAATTTCCTGTAAACACACTTACATGTAGCCTTGTCATGACGCATGAGCACAAGTATAAACGTCATCACACGTTTTGAATATATTTATCATTGTAAGATTAAATGAAATGTTCAAACTTATATAATTAATTTGATATGTTCTTATAAAAAATAATCGTCAAATCATCTATTCTTTAATAAAAAACATTTTTCTCAACAAAGTTTCTGGCACTATATTTTTGGGTGCAGAAGTGAACCAAATAACACATTAACATGGGTCACATTAAATTTCAATGAACATCAAAAATCACACACATACATGAGAATTCAATTGACTTTCATTAACATTATACTACCTGCCATGCTAGATACTAAAAATAAAATCAAAGTGTTTTTCAGTTAAATGTCCACAATTGTACATTTATAATTTATACAAATTTATATATACCAACCAGACTGAGTTGGCACAAATTTAATGAGTCAGACTTCAAATCTATCTCTCTGTGACTAATGTTTAATGTCAAACCCTGTCATGGTGCTAAAATGGAATGTGTCAAGGCTTTCTAAAGGCATCATATCAGTCCTGAATCTTTATTTTTATCATACTTTTATTTTCAGATGCCAAAAAAAAAGAAGTCAAACCATAAATCCAAAAAGCTTAAACATAGAGAGCAGACACGAGTCAGGAGGTTTGGACCAAAGCTCCATGAAGAATCCTGTAGTTCTGTCCATGGCTTTCATGGGAAAGTCTCCACAGAAATGTTTACAGACACAAGAAATTCCAAAGCCCAGATTCAGGCTTCTCCTAGTGAGAAAATGTTTCAATCAAATGCCCAGGGGTTTGCATCTCCCCAGGGAAGTCTGAGTACCGTATACGTGTGTACGACACCGATCTCTGATTCCGTTTCATTGAATACTTCTGAGGAAGTATCTGTCTCTGATTCGGTCTGTACTCCTCTGAGGGTACCCTGGCACAATGATGGCTTAGCGCCATGCCTTGCAGATCAGACGCAACCATTACTAACAGTGCAAGATAGTATGGTTATGAAAAAAGATGCTGAAATGTCTAACTTGGTAACAGAAACTGAACAGTCTAACTTGGTAACAGAAACTGAAAAGTCTGACTTGGTGATTGAAAAGAAACGGTCTGACATGGTTACAAATTCAAAACATTCCTGCAAGGA
The DNA here is from genome assembly GCA_020458035.1 of Magallana ariakensis. Taxonomy (NCBI): domain Eukaryota; kingdom Metazoa; phylum Mollusca; class Bivalvia; order Ostreida; family Ostreidae; genus Magallana; species Magallana ariakensis. The sequence continues at coordinate 35,283,437 of CM035812.1, forward strand.
TGTGAAAGTGTGTATATCTGATGATGCAAACAATTCTGAAATTATTATGCAGATGAATAACATGTGTACAGCAGTTCAAGGTAATTTTCATCAAGCAAATGACATATTTGGCCTAAATGCTGGGTTACAATGTGTTCCAAATTGTTTGTCTGCTTTGTCATATCACAAACTTAAAGAAGCCCAGCTTTGGCAGCCCTCAGACTTGGACAGAATTCTTACCACTGGCAATGAGTTGTATGATACATTGCAGAGATATACAAACATTGGCCATCGTTACTTGCTTATATCAGACCTTCCACGCATTCTTGATATCCACTCAAAATTGTTTTCCATGTCATTTTCTGAATCAGTGGCCAGTTTGATAACCACATCAAAGGTAGAGGCTTTGCCAGACTTGAGTCTATTCAATGCCAAACCATTGCAAGAAGCAATACAAAGGGGTCTTGAAAACACAGATGGATGTTTTATATGCTTTGGTGGAAATACATTGCTATGTGGTGTTTTAAAGCATGGGTTTTTCATGTTTGATTCTCACTCCAGAACACCCTCTGGAAAAATGACTGCAAATGGGAATAGTTTATGCAGAATTGTTAAAACTGTTGATGATGTACACATGCATATCATTGAATTGGCGCAATCAATGGGTTTGTCTAATGCAATTGAGTGTGAAATAACTGGAATTTCCAGCAAACAGATAGGTTCTCATGAAGATACTGAAAGCAACTTTCTTGAAGCTTATTCTCAAACATCCTCTTGTGAGGATATCATCAACATACAAGAGGGGGATTCTCCAAATACAGAATTTGTACTGTTGACAGAAAACTCAAAACTGAAGCTATGCTCCAATCTTCAAATACCAGTTTTCCCCCAAAATGCCAGTCACTTTCAATGTGTAAACAAAGAAACTGCAGGGTCACCATTGCAATGCCATACAATATTAGGTGATGGTAATTGTTTTTTTCGAGCTATATCTTTTAGCTTGACTGGGTCTGAAGATGCACATGTAATTTTAAGATCCAAAATGTGTGAACACATAAATGAAAACCCTACATTGTTTAAAGGACTTTTAAGGTCATCAAACCAATCCCTTGAAAACTACATTAAAAAAATGAGTGATGTTGGAACATGGGCAACCGAATTTGAAATCATAGCAATGTCTCATATGTTGGAAGTCCATATTTTTACATATTCTGAATATGCTTGGAAAAGATTTTCAGGGAGTCTCATAGACAATCATTTCTCACCCATTGAGGGAGGCATTTACCTTGATCATGTAGATGGAAATCATTACAACGTTGTTGAATCTGTGTTGAACTCAAATGTTATTCAAAATATCAACACAGACAGGTGCAACACAGTGGATGATACTATTGTCAGAAATCTTAAAAGAACTAAAGAAAAAGAAACTTCTGAAGATTATGGAAGTTTAAGATATGAGAATGAAAAGAAACGAAGGAAGTTGTGGTTTCAAAACCAATACACCAACAATGATCAATTTAGAAGGAGAATTTTGTCTCGGAGAAAAGTAGAATATATCTGCCAGAAAGAGAAAAAATTGAACAAGTTGAAAATTAAATACAAAGAGATGGAAAACTATAGAAGTAAACTTAGAAAGTTAAACAGAGACAATTATAAGATGAATGAAAAACACAGAGAAAACTTGAAAAAAAACAGTGAAAAAAAGTACAGAACAAATGCCAAGCATAAAGAAAAAAAGAAACAAGCTAGTAGGGAAAAATACAGAAAAGATACGAAGCATCAGAAGCAACTGAAAGGGAAAATTTCTGCAAAGTACAAAGCTGATGCCTCATTTCGAGAAAATGTTAAGAGATCGAATAGATTGAGATATCAGGATAAAGATTATCAACTAAGAAAGAGAATGTACACTAAAAGACATATGAACAAAAACCAGAACTGAAGGAAAAGATTCTGTTATGCAAGAAAAATAAGAAAGAAGTTAAAAAGAAGAAATGTCAAGAGACAAACTATGTTTTGGAAAATTTTCAACATAAAGCTTCACAGGGACCAAATTATGCATGTTCTTCATGTCACAGGCTTCTCTTTCAAAATCAAGTGCAACCTTGTGTGCTAGATAGTTATAAAGAAAAATCAGAAAGCATATGGCGTGTTGCAAAGCAATGCATTTCCGACAAGTATACACATGACTGTGTGCAATCTTGTCCGCAAAATTGTACATTATCTTCACATTGGCTATGTAAAACATGTCAAAGGAAAATTGTGAGTGGACAAATTCCAGAACAATGTGCTGCTAACAATTTGCAGTTATTTGATATTCCAGAAGAGCTCCAGATTTTAAATTCATTAGAAAAGCATTTGATAGCATTACATATACCATTTATGAAAGTTGCTTCATTGCCAAGGGGTGGTCAGAATGCTATCTATGGCCCTGTTGTTTGTGTGCCATCAGACACAAAGAAAGTTGAAGCTTTGCCAAGAAAGACTGAGGAGGACATGGTAATACGAGTTAAGCTTAAACGTAAGCTAACATACAAAGGACATTATGAATACCAGTTCGTTAATCCATCACATGTTGACGCAGCATTAACATATCATAAAAAACATAATGACTGGTATTCTGATATAGATGTAAATGAAAACAACATATTTGAAGTTGAAAAGTCAGATCAAATTTGTTCTGAGGCTGAAAAAGAACCAAAAGATGTTGAAAATGATCCAGAACATGATGATGAAATACAATCTGGAGTACAGTATGACACCTGTCTTCAGCCTGTTGACATTGGTCAAGAAGTTCTCGACCACTATTTTGATGAAATTTACAATATAGCACCTGCAGAGGGTAAAAATCCGGTGCGAATGCTTCAAGAGAAAGGAAATGAGGCAAAATCATTTCCACATTTATTTCCAACCGGGAAAAACACATGGACAGAAAGTAGAGAAAAGAGGATTACACTTTCAAAATATTTCAATAACAGGTTAATGAGTGCTGACAACAGGTTTGCCAAGGACATAGATTACATATTTTTCTGTCAATATCTATCGGAATTAAAACAGGTAATTGATAAAACACAAATATCAATCCGAAAGTCGGCAGCTCGAACAAATCAAGGCTCAAACGTTACAGTTGATATGCTGCACGATCCAGAAGTTTTGAAGAAAATGTTTAAATCTGATGAAGCTTTTCGTTTCCTCCAACCAATACGTGGAACCCCATCATTTTGGCAAGGTGTTCAAAAAGACTTGTTCGCAATGTTAAGGCAGTTGGGAATACCAACTTGGTTCTGCTCATTCTCATCAGCGGAATTCAGATGGCATGACATAATTCATGTTTTAATGCAACAACAAGGAGACACCAGACAGGTTGATGAGCTAGACTGGACCCAAAAGAGTGAAATACTGAAGTCAAATCCAGTGACTGTTGCACGCATGTTTGAACACAGATTTCATATATTCCTTCATGAAGTCATTTTAAGTCCAGCAGAGCCGATAGGGAAAATTCAAGACTACTTTTTAGAGTAGAATTTCAACAGAGAGGCTCACCACATGTTCATTGTCTGTTTTGGGTTCAAAATGCTCCGAATTTAAGTCAACATGGAAAGCAGGCTGTGTGTGAATTCATTGACAGATACGTTTCCTGTTCAATACCAACACTGGATGATGATTTGAAGTTGAGTAATTCTGTTCTTCAAGTCCAGCAGCACAGTAAAAATCATTCCAAATCGTGTAGAAAGGGTGGTAAAGAATGTCGATTCAATTTTCCAAGACCACCATCAAGCAGAACTTTTATATCGTCTCCTCTTGATGATGAAATTTCAGAGGAAGATATCATTGACACTCAAGACAAATTAAAGCTGCAGAAGTCAGAAGCAAGGAATATTCTGCAATCTATTTGGGAAAAAATTCAATCCAATGATTTTGACTCTAGGAAAACAACAACAGAATTACTGAAAGATCTAGAAATTACACAGGATGTGTATGAACAAGCATTTCAGATGATAACAGCAAAGCAATCTATTGTACTTCAAAGAAATCCTAATGAATTATGGATCAATCAATACAACCCATTTCTTCTAAAATGCTGGGACGCTAATATGGACATACAGTTTGTTCTAGATCCATTCAGTTGTATTGTGTATGTTGTGTCATACATATCAAAAGCGGAGAGAGAGATGGGCATGCTTTTGAAGCAGACTAAGATTGAAGCCAGTGAAGGAAACTTGAATGCTAAAGAAACAATGAAAAAAATCGGATCAGCTTATTTATGTCACCGTGAGGTTAGTGCTCAAGAAGCAGTATTTCGGATATGCAATTTGAGAATGAGAGAGTGCTCTAGAAAAGTGTTATTTGTCCCAGTTGGTGAAAACCCGACCAGGTTGAGCAAACCACTCTCACTATTGACTAAGAAAAAGGGAGATGATCCTGAAGCTAGAGACTGTGATTCATACAATCAAGAGGAAGAGGAGGAAGATGATATTTGGATGACAAATATTGTTGAACGATATCAACTAAGACCTGTCTGTGACCCATTTCCAAATATGTGTTTAGCTACCTTCTGTTCAGAATACAGAGTCCTGTCAAAATCACAAATTCCAAAAAATAAAAAAGAAGGAATTTATATGTTGCAAAACGGCAAAGGTTTCGTTAAGAGAAGAAGTAAAACGGATCCTGCCGTCATTCGGTATCCAAGGTTTAATACTGAGAAAGACTCTGAAAAACATTACCAATCTCTGCTGCAGTTGTACTTGCCATACAGACAAATGACTCATCTTAAGCCACCTGGATTTGACATGTACAGGACATTTTATGAAACTGGTTATGTTTCCCTAGAAAAATCTGACAAATTGGAATCTGTAAAACAAATAGTAGACTCAAACTGGGCACTGTTTGCTATCAGTGAACAATTGCTAGATGAAGCTCAACAAATATATGAATCAATTGGTGATGTTGAAGATGCTTGGGCTACACTCTGTCCAGAAACAGAAGTTGAAAGACAAACATGTGACATTGAAAGAAGAAAGCACCATGTTGATAATCATGCTGACTTCGTAGCTGACCTTGAAAACCGTGAAAGTAAATGTAATATTCCATATACAGTAACGGTTATGAACAGTGTCAAGGAACAAATGATACCTTTGTTAAGATCACTAAATGCTAAGCAAAAACAGATTTTCTATTATTTGAGAGAGTGGTGTTTGAAGAAAGCTTCAGGAAAGAACCCAAAACCATTCCACTTATTTGTGACAGGGGGTGCAGGGACTGGAAAGAGTCATCTAATAAAAACCATCAATTATGAGGCCTCCAGAATATTAAGTAAAATAAGCCCTGGACCAGAGGATACTACAGTTTTGTTGACAGCGTTTACGGGAACAGCTGCATTTAATATCGGTGGCTGCACACTTCACCATGCATTCTCTTTGAATAAGTTCATGCCAATTCCTTATGAACCTTTGAAAGAGCAAAGTTTAAGTCCAATCCGTGCTAAACTGGAGAATTTGCAAATACTGGTCATTGATGAAGTCTCCATGGTTTACAAGAAACTTCTGTACTACATCCATGAAAGACTAGTACAAATTAAAAAAAATAAGGATCCATTTGGAGGTGTCTCCATACTAGCTGTTGGAGATTTCTTTCAACTCCCACCAGTAAAACAAAGCAAAGCCGAATGGTTGTTCAAAGACAATCCGTGTTATCCATGTGACTTTTGGAATGAATATTTCCAACTTGTAGAACTGGATGAGATCATGCGTCAAAGAGAAGATCTAGAATTCGCTGAAAACCTCAATCGTTTGCGCACTAGAACTTCTAATGAAGAATTGGGAGTACATGTTTTACAAATGCTAAAACGCTGTGTCAGAGGTGGAAACGAAAACGCCTTGCATGTGTTTGCAACAAATGTTGAAGTAAATGAACACAACCTGAAGATGATAAACAGTACGTGTACAGATTTACGAGAAATATTGGCGAAAGATTTTGAGAGGGATAAAACAAGCGGTAAAATGACATTAAGGGAAAAACCCTTTGTGCGACAAAAGACAGATGGCATGTCAAGTTTACTTGTTCTGTCAGTCAATGCAAGGGTAATGTTAATTCGCAACATTAATGTGTCAGATGGACTAGTGAATGGTGTTATTGGAACGGTCTTGGAAATCTCAGAGGAATCAAATGGAGACATCAAATCAATAACAGTTTCCTTTGACAACAAAAAAGTTGGAGAAAAAACAGGATTTAAGAAAGGTTCATACTTTGCTGTTCAAATTCATAGATGTGAAGAAGAAATGAAAACAACATCAAACAAAAGTTTCACAAGACATCAATTTCCACTTCGACTAGCATGGGCTTGCACAGCACATAAAGTCCAAGGATTGACAACAACAGAAATAGCTGTTGATTTAAATAAAGTGTTTTCTGCTGGTCAAGCATACGTTGCATTAAGTAGAGTTACTTCTGAAGACGGTTTAAGTATCTCAGTTTCAAGTGATGATGTGTTAAAAAGCAAAATCTATGCTGATAAGGAAGTGTCTGAAGCTCTGTCAAAAATGCCGCGGCTTTTTACTGACAAAAAGAATGAATTGTTGGAAAACAAGTATATCAGAACAATAATTTTGCACAATATTCAGAGTCTTCGCCAACATTTTAATGACATGGCACATGATTGCAGATTTAAAGACACAGATGTGATCTGCCTGACTGAAACTTGGTTGTCAAATGTCGACCCTTTAGAGAATTTCCATTTGGAAAATTTCCATTTCCATCACCTTACAAGAAGTGAAGCTTATGAAGAAACAGATGAGATGTTCAGTAAGTTAAAGAGGTCAAAAGGGGGAGGTATAGCTGTGTATTTGAAAGATGCATGCAATATCACACGAAAGCAGCTTCCAGTTCAAAACATTGAGGGAATTCTGTTAGAAGATCACTTGAATAGCATTTTATATATTGTTCTCTACAGGCCCAATGTATATGCTTTGCAAACATTTCTAATAAACTTAGAAATGCTCCTAAAATCATTGGATAAGAGAACAGAGGACAAGGTGGTGATGGGAGATTTTAATGAAAATTTATTAGCTTCCAATATTTCAACGCTCAAACTCATGGAAAGCTATGGGTATCAGCAGACAGTAGATTTTCCAACTACTGAAAATGCAACTCTTATTGATCATGTTTACACAAAACTTCAGATGTCAAAAATTCAAACAACACTATTGCCAACATATTATAGCTACCATGAGGCTATCTCAATGAACATTTCTAATGAAACATGATCAGAATACTGGCTTGGGGTCTGTACAGTAGTTTGAAAAAGAAAGTAGCAATGTACAGTTTAAGGTTAATATGCCGGTACATGCCAAATGATAGACTTCCTGACTATTTACACTTCAAGTTTTCCACAACTGGTGCAAAACCAAGTTCAGAAACAGCAATTGATACATTAAAAAGTAAAGTACCAAAATGAAAAAAATATATATATTATGTGAAAGAAAATTTAAAAGTTTAATGAGACAACGAATTTATTTGCATAACTTTATCCATGAATGTTGATAACCTGTTTCGGGCTAACATCCATCCACACAAGTAACATGACCAAGTTTTAAATCTAATGATATACTCTCTTTCTTTGAGGGTGATGAAAACAGCATGAGACAAACAGTTATTAATTGGTTCAGCATAAGTTCAAAATGACAACCATTCAGATTTAATATTCTATTTTTAAAGGCCGAACATTTTTAGCGGGTGGTAAATCTTAAGTGAGGGCGGGCTTAATTTTTAGAGGTGTGAAATGCATCCGGGGCTTGCAGTCTACCTGCTGTCGTGAACACTGCTTATCTCTATAAACAAGAAGCAAATTAATACACAGGAAATAAATAATTAGTCTGAATTGGTCTTAGTTGGAATATCTAATTGTTCTAAATGTCTATATAAAGGGATTTTATATGGAAATCATTTAATAAATCCAATATAACAGTTCAACTGTTCTACATCGAAGTCTATGTCGTTTTCTCTAAATGCACGTGTAAAGCAAAATTGAATAAATGCAGTAAAATTAATTATGCTTTCAAAATATAGCTCAGTACGTTGTGTTTAGCACTTAATATTGTTTAATGTATTTAATTTTAACAAATAATTTTATAAAAAAAGCCATGCAATCAGTAAGAATGTGGAATGTATAGGCAGCCATGTTACGACAACGATGGAGTTCGTTTCAAACGCGTGCACCAAGTTCCAATTGCCTGTATAACCAGTAAATAAAGCTTTAGTGGCCCATAAGTTTATTTTAAAAAGAAAATTAATATGTTTTGGAGCCACTTATCTTTGGGGAATTTATTCACGAAAATTCAAATATAAATTAATTGCTAGTAAACAGAATTCCACGGACCTGGCCAGATCACACTCGGACGCTCACGTCAATCAAACCGGGTGCTAGTGTTTCAAACTTGATTGACAAGCGGCATCATTTTGAAGTTTGTACAGGTAAAAAAAGGGTGTGTTTATAAAATTTTCGGCCTTTAAGTATCTTAAATGTAATAAAACGAAAGTAAAACTGTAAAAGTCTAATTCTGTACAGCAAAGTTTTTCATCATGCTTAAGGTGTGCTAATTCTTAAGATATACATGTATGCTGACCTTCTAGAAAATGACATTACATTAAATTAGCGATTATAAATGGCCGACAAACCAGATATCACCATTCTCTCAAAGTTTCTTAAATGAAGAAGAAGCTTGAGACAAACAATTATAGTTCAGTCCAGTAAAGCACTTATTCATAACTAACATGTGCCGAGTCGAAAGAAATATTCGGGCCTTAGCAAAAATTGCATTATTTTGGTCAAAATGGCGCTTTCAAAAGTATTTAGAAAACAAAAAGTTTAAGTATCATATTTTACCAATATTCATCCGATAAAAGAAATTAAACACTGAAGATTAGAAAAAATTCACTTCAACCTCCTTATAAAAAAGTGAATTTTCTCTGTTTAATCTTATTGAGCTGTATTTGTTATTTCACATCTCTGTTCATAATTGTCATCTTTCCGCTTCTTAACCTTCGAAAAGTTCATAGTTGCTTCTGTACACTTTATGAGCCGATTTCGTCGATATACTGTAGAATTGGAAAGATGGGCGCACCAGTGTCAGCGCGTGAAATGCAATCAAATTTCTCAACAACAGTATGGAAATTTTTTTAGGCATTAAAGAGGATCCAGCAACAATCAAAACGCGTCTCTATATTTCTTTGTACAATGATAAAGAAAGGTGACATTGGTAATATAAGCCAATCAGTTAACAGAAATACAAATGGATACCTTGCTGGAACATTGTACAACATTATAACTATTCTTAGTGTCTGTCTCTTCATGTAAAATCCTTAGAGTAGACAAATCTCTAACATATATATCATCAGAGGCACTAAGATTACATGTTTCAAAATTTGCCCAAAATAAACATTCCGTCCAGCTTTCTATACAATAGCAAGTCTTTGGAAAATGATTTAGGCAGCCATGAGAATTATGCTCCATTCGACATTATTAGGGACAATTTAAATCTTGTATAAGGAGTCGACCTGTCTGTCTGTATCTTTGTGAAAAATTAAACGACTTTTTGGAAAGTTTGGCAAAAATGTGATGAGGAAAGAGAAGAAATGCATAAAAAGCATTGTGTTTTCTAATTCAGAAAAAGAAAATCACCACCGATCTCATCCATAGAGACGATGCTTTCTTCTGTTAGACCATGCCAATGTTAATTCGCAACACGTTCTCATAACTAATCTTGCGGATGCTTTTTGGAACCCATTTAAGGCATATAAAGATCCCTGTCAATGCTGCAGTGATATCATGTCAAATCTTTGTAACTTTGTAAACATACCCACATCTCAACCTAGATGAGACGACAATTGAGTGATTTAAGAAAGTATTATGAATTTTAGTTGTCCGCCATATTTTGAATCGCCCTTTTGACCTACTTATCTTTTCGGACAGAGCACACTTTAATTATAATTAAAAATTATGCTGGACCAAAAATAATTGTTTGCTGTTAAAAGTCTTTTTCCACCTACATGCAAACGGACCACTCTCCAGTAATTCCTAAAACAAACCAGTAGACACCAAAGCAGCAGCATTAATGGTTATAAATGACATTAACATAAGCTAATAAAAATCTAATCAAAATCTTTAAATTTGATACTGTCAGTTCAAACACGGCATTATTAGATCGCTGATGCAAAAAACGCTTTATAAGGGTCCCCAATTGCAGATGCATAGTGGGCAGCCTGTCACGCCACCAGATATCACAATATATTCTCATAAATTCGCTTTATCACATTTAAAAGAAAGGTCAATGTCACAACAAACATCTGTGTTAATCCATCACCGACCCAAATTCTTTCCCTTTGCCATTATCTGTATCATACTTGAAACAATCATTTCGGAGGATTAAGAGTGTGTTACAATTGCGACCATGAACCAAGTATGTAATTAAATGGCCATGGTCATAGCATATGCAGATAAATTTATGTCTGGGTCTGTTGTCTCTCCCAATTGACCTTTCCAGTTTAGACTTTACCAGAAAATCTAAAGCTGATAAATGTTTCAGGTTTCACGCACGTATCAAGCTATAAACCATATGTGAAATGTACAGAGATCACAGGATTAGAAACATACAAATTATTTGAACGTAAACAATCATTCATCCATGCTCATCTTAATTATTTTCAATTAATAACAAATTTGACTTCAATTTATTATTTAATTTAAAAGCGCCAGATTTTGTTTTAAAATTTCCAAAATAGCAATCCCAATTTAATTTGCAAACAATACCTGTTACGCACTGCTACATGTACAAGGACAAATAAAAGTCCGAGATAAATCGTACTATTATATTAGTCGTTTAGTATAGCTACTATAGCATTACCATGAAGACAATCCTTTCCATGTACATTAACATCATTTTAATTCGCAGCTTCAACGGAAGACCTACTCGTTGCTTTGCAACGAGCTTTGCTCTAGTTTAGTATAAATTTCTGTTATAAATATATGTGAAGCTCAACATTAGGTAAGCAGTAAGTAATGTTAACAGCAATCAATAAACGACAAGAGTCCGTGTTTTGCACGAGCTTGTGGGCAGCAATACCCCAAAAAAACCCACTATTTTAAGATCATGGTAATAAAAACGGATCGAGTGTCCTCATAATGTTCATTAATAGCGCACGTGATATTGTCCACCGTACAGTCACTCTCACAATCGAACGGACCATTGCCCATCGCACTGAACGAACACTGTCTTTCTTCCTCTTTCTGAACGTCGTTACAAATGATCGATATTTTGTCAGCATCTGTGTCTCCCACAAATCCCGATATATTAAGTTCTCGCCGACATCGAAATATGGAGAATATCAAAGGTGGGTTATTTTCGGTCACACAATTATCATAAGATGTTTTTGATGCAAAACATCAAATTGGCCGCTAACTGTACCAAACCATTAAGAAGAAAAAATGAAAAACACGCGACTTTCCGCAGAAGTACTCTCTCTCTCTCTCTCTCTCTCTCTCTCTCTCTCTCTCTCTCTCAAACGAAACACTCGATCAACTTCAAAAAGTAACAAAAACACTATACAATGGAATTTTTAATAGGGAAATATTGCCGTAATTGATTATGTATAAGCATTCATATTTGTTAAATATGATATTGGTATTATAAATGTAATCGTGTCGTAAATTCTTTGTTTACATTCACTGAATAGACGCAAGTGTCGAAATAAGTAATGGGAGGTGAACTGCGATAGTCGATAGTAATTTTGATCGACTGCATGTGCTGTCGGTAAAACATTGTACATGTATTAACTAAACAAAATAGGTATTTGTAAACTCATTACCGTATGCTTGCATAAATCAATATGCTCAGCATATTCATTTTGTTTATCATAATCTATTAATGGCCACAAGGTAACTTAAAATCATTATGAGTTGCTTTATCCTCTCCCTGGGATCAAAAATTGAAGCCAAAAAATTACTACAATATATGTTAATTATTTCATTTAAAAAAAATCAAAAATTGACATTGAACGATTTAAGAATAATTCATATGTGACTCTTACAAATGTTATATAGAAAAACAAAACGTATAGAAACATGAAAAAACAATGTCTCTTTTTCCCCATGTGCACTTTCTTGCACAACCACAAATATAGACCGATAAATATCAATCTCTCTAGAAAAATAAATGTTTCCATGGCAGCCGGACATTACTCTCTCGGGTTCATTCGCCTCCTCGTAAATATCTTGCCATTTTTGTTCGTTTGTTGTTCATGGCTTTCTTAATGGAACTATTTTCTAATGTGTGTACGTCTCTTAATATCTCATTAACTTATATAGTCCAAGAAATCGTCTTTCATTTGTTGTTAGGTGTTGTTCTCCGTAGTGATAATCAAGATTATCGATCGATTTGAAATTTCGCACAACATTCGTCGAATGATCATTTTTGTATATTTTTTTATCCTCGTCTTTAGGCCAACTTCTGATTGGCCAACATCTTGCAAAGTAATAGATCTAGAGTTGTGTTTTTTCAAAGGTAGTGCTGACGGCACTGGATCGCACTGCGGGGCTTGACTCACACTTTGAACATCTAACATCTCGCCATCCGTTTTTCCACTGTCTAGTTGTTTGTATATTGTTGTCTATAGCCTCGGTAATTAAGGTTTGATGTTGTCACTGTGCAAAATGGCCGGTTTTGACTGTTTTGAACGCTGATAATAGTACAGCACATCACTAAATATTTTTAATATTATACATGGTTTAGTCCATTGTCTTGATAGGTTAAACGTTTTTCATTTGTCAAACTTTGGCTGACTTCTCCGGACTTATTCACCTTTTGCAATATTAGTTTCAAGTACGGACCGATTCACCAATTTCATAATTAGTTTCACGTACGTTTCGATTTTTCTAACTTTTCTATCTTTGCGATGCTTCTTTAGTAAATTCCTTTGCTACATTTGCAAAGACATTAATTTTTAAAAAAAATTTCCTCAATATCGCGTGCATAAACTACTCCAATGTCCAATTTCATGAAGTCCTAATCGTCTCATTTTCAGTCAGAACATTTATTGGCAATTTAAATTCTTTCACAAAGGAACAAGTCTACAAGGCGATATTTGCGTTGTTTCATTCGCGGAGTAATATTATATATATAGACAATGATAATAACATCCACAAAATGGATCCAGTCGATTTGATTGAGCTGATGCACTTCGATAAAATTGATCGTTTGTTCTACCATTCCATCTGATCGGGAGTGATATGTTCTAGTTTTGTCAATTTGAAACAATCTGCATGTTTCTCTGAAACGTAAGCTTACAAACTGTTTTTTTTAATCCGAGAAAATAGATCCAGTACATTTATATCCTTTAATTTACCCGGTAAACAGAACTTCAGATATCGTTTAAGCTTCCATATTTATAATTAAAAATAATTCTGCAAACTTCCTAAAGTAAATAATAATTACTAGAACGTAGAAAATGTCATTGTCTGATTTTAAAAATGATCCGGTTAAATATTCTTTGAAATGTCTCAGTACTTGAACACGGTTTTCATGTGTGATTTCTTTTTGCGGGGCGGATTTTCCATTTATTATACACATCACATTCTAATGCATAGTCATGGGCATAATAATAATTGCAATTTCTCACTTATGTGAATGTCTTTTTAACGTACAAGAGACTTCCAACTCTGAAATCATAAAAGTGCTTTAACAACATTTGGCAACATTTCCGTGGTAGACAAATATTGAGCTCTTTTCTTTTGTTTGAATCCAGCGAATATACAACAAACCTGCATGAATACGCAATGAATCCCATCCACAAATTTAGACTTAAAGATTAATACAACGGATAATGAATGTTTTTTTTTTCATTTCAATCCGATGCAGGACTACACGCAATCCTGATTCTTCTTTTTTTTGCGGATAGTTTTCGGTTTAAATACTCATCCGGTTGTTTTTGAATTTTTGCTTTCATTAGTCTATTTGCTTCTTTTTTCTTAGAAGGATATTTCACTGAGCAATCGATGGCTTTACTAAATCCAAAAAATCGTTTAAAAAAGCTTATATCAAATACATGAGTGTCAATCTCTGTTGAACTATTCGTAAGTTGAGGAAAATGTTAAAACGTAGGATTTCCTTCCTTCATTTCCCTCTCGTTTACACTATGTAAAGTTCGATTAACAAGTGATCCAGAAAATGCGTCCGCATGTCGGTGTCGGTTCCCAGCCCTGTGTTCATTCTTCAATGTATATGATCCAAGTCTCTGTAGCCAGCGCGTAATTTATCCATCCGGTTCGCGGAACTTCTGAAGCCACTCTAAGGATACAAGGTTCGTTCTAAGCAGCAACTTTAGACGAAGAATATTATGTTTAAAATTTTGAACAAAATACATAACAGCTAGTATTTCCTTACGAGTTTACCCAATGATTTTTCCTGAATATTTTAACACACGACTTCCATAAGAAATCTTTTTAATTTTGAATTCGCGATAACATTGTGCCTGCAGCATTATTAATAGCATTTATGTTTAATACATAGTCACTGGCGTTTACATCAGGATATCAAAGAATAGGTGCTGATGTTAGGGTTTTTTTTATTTTTCAAATGCTGCATTACATTTAGTCACCCAATTCAATTTTTGATTTTTCCCGGTAGGGTTAAATAGACATTTTGCTTTTCAAGCAATTTCTTTAATAAAGCTCAGGTAGTACACAACTACATGTGATTCAAGTAATCTTCGTTCCGTTACATTGTTTTTTCTAATTTTTCACTGTTTAAACTTTTGATCAATCAGTATTGATACTCTAACTTAAAACAAGATGTCCAAAAGAACTTATTTTTCGTATGAAAAAGTTGCATTTCTTTGCTTGTAGCTACAGATTAATATAGTACCCCACTGCAATCCAGTGACTGCCTACTCTATATCCCTTTAAAAAGTTTCATGGGCATTGCATAACCCAAATGACATCCAAAATCCACCACGAGGAGTTCTGAATGCCGATTTCTGTTTATCATTTTCCCTTATTGGAATTGGGTTATAAGCCATTTTTTAAACTCCACACATATACACCATTCTGATACAGCTAATAAGCCGAATTCATTTGCTTATTCTATGAATAGGATAAACGTCTTTTCTCGTCTTAGCATGTAATCCCCTATAATCCACAAACAATCTCTATGACTTATCTTTCTTTTGCACCAAGACAAGCGGAGAAGACCAATAGACCAAATTGGATCATGATGGTACTTAACTCACTTCCACCAGCGGTATCTAATTTCTTGCGCACAAGCTCCAATACAGGTCTTTCAGATGGAAGAATGCTTTAGTATACTTCTTCTGTGATTATTATATTTACCGTATCTGTGTCGATTTTCCATTATAAAGTGGGGTGCATTTAACCAATCTTTTCACTTTTATACCGGATTTTTCCTTCGCATTTGCTATATCTACAGAATCCGTTTTTAATTTGAGAACTTTGTTCTCTGAAGCTTCTTTTTGCGTAAAATGACATGAAACATGACGTTGAACATTTTCTGTATCAGGCTTTTTTTGTGCGGCGATTATTCCATTATCTACAACTTCGGTCAATTTTGGTTTAACTGCTGACTTTCGTTCGAGACATAGTTATTCCCGTATGAAGATTTGCAATAAGGCTTACGTCCTTATAGCAATCACGCATCAAATAATGAAATGAGTTTCATTTGAAACATCTCTTTGTTGGCGTCGTCAATCTTGGTATTTATTTTGTTTTTTTGGTTACGCTTATTACCAGTAACTTCTTATACGTGCGGTGCGTACAGTATATGCTTTCTTACTTCTGTGAAACAAATGCACTCGTCTTGTATGACTGCAGTGATAGATTTAGACAGGATGAATATTCGGTCGTGTTTTCTTCACGACAAATCTAAAATCTTTATTAGGAATGCAATTTTTAGGAAAGACTTTCTCTTATGAATTCCCGATTACTCTGAAAAGCTCTTTATAATCTTTGATTGCTTGACCAGAATCCCTGAAGGTATCGTTTCCTTTCTTACGGCGTAGTTTAGCCTTCACTATTTAACTATCTTATAAATCATTATGTCCAAATTTCTGGTTCAAAACATTTTTGAGCGAATTATAATCCTTCAATATATTATTAGGTAGTCCATGTGCATATGCCTCTGTCTGCTCTCGGGAAGTAGTGAGCAGTATGCGTCTCATGCCTTGTTCAGTCAGATGATTACAAAATTTGCTACATTCTCGGAATATCTGTTAATGAAAAAAAACGTCTTCCTAAATACGCATTTAATACAAATAATTATAGCAGCATGACAAATAAAAAAGGGAATCCAAAATTAATGTCATGTTTGGTTGTGTTCTACGTCTCAGCAAAATTGTTACGGACTGTCTGGTTATGTCTTTAGAATTCCTTAAGCTAAAAATGCGCCCAAGAAAATAAAAAATCAATTTGAATTTACGCATGAATTTTAGTATTAAATATTTAGGAAACATCTCATAAATTCCTGTCATTACTGATATGCACAGCACAACAACTAAAATCCAGTACTTTAGAAATTCGCCCTATCTTTCATTTCGTTCATCCTGATTGGCGATTCTCTTTCAAAGTCCAGGATGAATAAGTATTTCAAATCAAATTTACTCTCAGGTTAACACTGCACAGTAGTGTTGACATTCTCAAATTTTGGCGCACTGCTAAATATTTGCGCCCTTCGTGTTTTGGGGGTCCTCACATTGTTATGTCCCTTTATCAATGTTGATTTCAACTATCAAACTATCGTTCTATCAATCATAGCATAACCTATCACACATCGTTTATTTTTGATAAGCAAGCCGTGACGGTTTTCTGTTTTTATGAACTCTACATAAAATGGCTCAATCCTGACTAGCATTTTATTCACAGAATCATCATAATCAAATTCAAAGCTGAAACCAGACATATAAATTATTAAGAGCAAAACATATTTTTAAGAATAATATCTCTTTACTAGTAACTTTGTATCATAATCAGGACAATTACTTTCGGAGGAAATGCAAGCAGGCCAAGCAATGTAACTTAGATTCGCAAAGCACACGGTGTTCTCATTAATTCATTTTTTTATTCTGTGTGAAATAATTGATCTAAGATTTTTTTTGTTATTTAATTAAATATGATATAACACTAAAATGTAGGTGAGAGCGTGTACGGATGATATGTATTAAGATCAGTTTGCTTTCCCTAGGATACATGTTTTCATTTTCTTGAGTTGATCGTTAAATTTCAAATATCGTATTTTTAATTTCGAATCTCAAATGAATCTTCTGGGTTATCATATATATATATATATATATATATATATATATATATATATATATATATATATATATAAATGCCTATTCCAAACGTCAAAATATTGAAAACAAAATCTTTACATAAGCTTGCTTTAATATTAAATTCAAGAAATATTGCCTTAACAATATCCATCAATATTGTTTTTTCTTTGTGTAAAATTGGAGGACCCATTTATATTGGACAAAATTCTTTAAATGATCTACTACATGTAATACCATATAAAACATTAAGTATGAAAACAATAATGTATATCGATAATAAATTGCAACCATTAAAATTCAAACATAAATGTGTGTCATTGCAAGTATTTAATTCACTATGGTGCATCTCTAGTTCGGGTAACTTAGCCTTATTTTTAAGAAAAATCCAATCAGCAACCATCGTTGTGCTAGTTGAAGACATTATAAATACCTGTTTTATCTTAAACATTGTCTAAATGTATATTACATGTTATATTGCAGGTCTTCAAAAGTTTTTTTAAGGAGTTTTTCGATTTATTTTCTCACAATGTGGATCATAACCTTTATCGGCATCTGCATAGGGACCGAAAATATGTCATAGGATTTCCAACGAAAGGAGCAGAAATGGAAGATTTAAAAGACCTCAAAAATTGTATTGTTGAAATTGTGAACAAATTTAAGCATTCGGAAGAGAGTATTCGACCCGTTTGGGCGATATTTGAACAATATTTGCTGAAAGTGAGAGAACACAAAAGGATCATTTCAAGAGCAGAATTATTAAATTTCAATGAAAGAGTGTTGAAAGAAAATAAAATTCATGATGATGATATTACAAAATTACTTAAGTTTTTAAATAAAGCTGGCACTGTATTGTTTTTTGAAGAGGAACGATTAAAAGATACAGTTATTCTCGATTTTCAGTGGTTTGTTGATGCGTTTAAATGCATAATTAATTACCACGTAGATTTGGATAAACCAACTGACAACAAACGTGAACATTTCCAATGGACTGGTGAATTAGAAGACGAAGAACTGAATGCAATATGGAAAAAATGTTCCAAAGAAGGAAAATACTATTTTAAGAACAAAAACCAAATAATCGCCTATATGGAACAGTTGGGATTATTAGCAAAATGCAATTCAAAGCGGCCAAATTGCAACGAAACCCCTTGGTATTTGGTTCCCAGCATGAACAAAAGAAAGTTTGACGAAAAGATTATCAAAACCTGTTTTAAATCATCCATTCTTTGCTTTCAGTTTAAAGAGGAGCAACTTCCAATGCATGTTTTTTATAGCGTTGTATTTCAATGCTTCAAAATACCAGGGTGGTCAATTTTCACAGAAAAAAACGAAAAACAGATATGCGTTTATGAAAACATGGCGTGTTTTTTATTTCAAAATCGTATAATAGTCCTATGTGTTTGCAAATCCCAGATTCAAGTGCAAGTCTGTGATCTAGAGAAAGGAGGCAACGCCTCATCGTCACAAAGAGAGATACAAAATGAAGTCAGTAAAATAATACAGGCGTTTGAAAAGTATCCAAGTTCAGTTGGTTACAAATGCCAGAATGGAGTATTTAATAACGAAAATGACACATCATTTTTTTCAAAAGAAAGCTTTTCCGCCTCAGACATTCTATGCAGAAAGTGTAAAGAAGGTTGGCATAAAGTGGATAAGAAAGTGTGTTGGGTAGGTTAAGATTTTTTTCATTCTTTACTTATCAAAGTCAAAAATTCAGATTAATTTTAAAATTTATATTTTAAGAGTAAATAGATACAAATAAAATTGCTTTAGAAAATAAATGTTTGGTGAATCAGATTTTGTTTATCATTGCATGCGTCACTTCATATGTACAGATCGAAGACCCGCTAAAAAACGGTAAGTGATTAATTAGTTTTTTAAAGAACTTAAAAGAAAAGAAACATAGTTAAGGACGAAAAAACAAGGTTATTTACTTCCAGAAAAGTACACCTTCTGTTGTAGAAATGTTCTTCCGACTTTTCAAAATTACATTATGCAAAGCAGAATACTTAATCACTGAGTTTAGCAACATATTAAATATTATGATGCTGCAATAAAAAAAACAACAGTTTTAATGTAAGCGCTATCAGCCATGTCGAATCATTCGACAGTTTTACAGAAATATTTATTATTGCAAATGTTTTTCCTTCTATAACACTTTTTAAGCAAATTTTTTTATGCATGCATGACAGCAGACTGGGTCAAGAGGTCACACTAGAATATTGATTATCTGATTTACTACTTTTTCTATGTACACAAGTATTGTATTGAAAACACACATATATTTAGACATTATTGATAAGCTCCGTTTAATAAAGTTTATTTTTACAAAATTTTATTAATTCATTTTCTTTTACAATATAACATCACTGAGGAGGAAAAACGCTCATGGCGTAGGACTCACGTAAGATCATTTTTATGGATCGACATCGTAATAAAGCGTCATTAAAAATTCTACATTTGTCGAAGTAGCAAGTACACTCATTCATAGTTAGTCTGACTTTTTATACAAACCCTGATCAAACCCGCAAACACAATATGTACGATGTGGCTAATAGGCTCCATTATAATTGTCTAGCATATAAGATTTTTTTTCAAAATAGATATATTTTTTTTTTACTTGTCGACAATTACATTTTTCTTATTTTATATTTTCCTTTTAGATTCTGATGCTCAAACAGAAAAGTCGTCAAAACATGGAGGTTGGTCTAATTAGTAATCAAATCAAGCTAAGAATAAATATTATCTTAGACCAGGACAATAAATATTAAGCTTACTTCATTTCTAATGGGGTTGTTTTAAATGCTACTTTATGAAATTGAATAAAGACTTTAAAAGTTTTTACTTAAAAATAGTGGTTTTCGTATGACACAACGGTAAAGTATTGATGAAAACAATTCGGAAAAAATATTAAAGAAATACAATTATTAGAATTGGAAGAACTATTTAAATATATGTCATTCGTCATGACGCTTTCAACTTGGAAAAGCTTTTATTTAGTATGTCTTTTACCAATTTCAACTTTTTTAAATCATGGCTTCTATAGTATTCAAATGATACTGCGAAATCATTAGAATTCGTAGTGGCTTAATTATCGTGGTATTAGTGGGTAGCCTAACTCCACGAATTTACATTCTCCATGAAAACAAGTTTGAAAGAGTTAGTTCTCTTACTGAAAGTAAAAACCCACGCATTCACGAACTTACATCCCCACAAATAAGCAAAAAAAACCCCAACAATCCACGAAAAATGGCCCCCACGAATTTAAATGATTCAACAGAGTTGCTATAGAGGTTCGTATAAAGCAAACATTATTAAAATAGGTCTAAATGAGTTTTAATTAAAACTATCCCCAACATTCTTCGAAAATACATGCATTTTTTTGAAATGTGACAAATCATGTAACTGTAAACTAAAAATGAGGACAGAAACCTCATTTTGAAATGTATCACTCAATATCGAAAAGTATGTAATAAGCAGAGGTCTTGTCTGTTTATTACATTTTTTCGATACTCATGGGTCAGGGCAAACCCTATTTCAGCTTTATTTTTTTTAATTTAAAAACCACATTTTTTGTCATTTTTAGGGCAAAAATAGAAAAAGTTTAAAACAAATCACTGATTTTTGGAATTTTTTAATATCTTTTTTCAAAATAACATAAGATAATATATGGTGATTCTTACTACAATACAACACAACATGTCATAGAAAAACATAATCTTAACCAAAAAAGACTAAAACTTTTTTGAATTTTGAAGTAAAAAGTGAGTTTTATATGTAAAAGATTTAAGGAAATGTTATGTACCGGTACCTTTTCAATAGAATGTACGTGTACTTGATAAACAATATATAAATGCATATTTGAATATGGAATGAAAATGGGTGTAAAATACAACCAATAAAGTAAAAAAAAAACAACTGCAGATAGAAATGAAATGACCAACTTTTAAAGTAAAATATTTAATTCAAATATCAAGCTATGCATTGCAAACACTACTAAGTCTAAAAATTACTGACATTCCAATTTTTTACTGATAAACTTAAACATTTACTGACAATGTACTGACATTACTGATAAACTTAGAAAAGTACTGACGTTTTTACTGACGGTACTGAGAAACTTAGAAAAGTACTGACAAACTTATTACTTACGGTACTGAAAAATTTAGAGAAGTACTGGAAAGTACTGATAAGTACTGACACCATAGTTCTTACTCCCGCTAGAACTTAAAAGGTGTGAAATTGTATAAAATAATGTATTTTTAATTATAATAAAGAATTAAACGATTATTAAACTTATTAATAACACTTTCCTTGAATTAAAATGTCAATTTTTAATGTAATTTTATAAGTGGAGGAAACAAAAGGAAAAAGAAACTGGCAGATTTTATAATATTTATGTTGTTAGCTTCAGTTTTGATAATTATTTAGAAACGAAAAGTCAGAAAAAAATGACACTCTTGAGCTGAAAATCAATAAACTTGATCACCCATAACTACACCTAGTTATTAGCGTTCAATCTATCCGTATTATCCTTGCACGGATTTACGGGGGATCTTGACAACCCCCCCTTGCACCCTCCATGGAAACCACAGGGTATACACATCACATATTCACTTCACTAGAGACATAAATATAAACACAGTCACATAACGTAGATAAACGTGCACATGTACAGACAAGTATATAAACCGATAAACAGACATATGCATGTATATGCAAAAACACAGTCAAATAATTTCTTTAGTTCGTTCTTTTTTCATGAAAGTTTGAATATTTTACTATAGAAGGGGAAGGGATGAAAAGGGGTAAAGAAAGGGTAACACTAGCTAACAAAGCTATTGAAAAAACCCAGTTTCTGGTATATAAATTTCCAAGAGATAGTATCAAAAGCATTTTCAAAATCAATTAACATTAAAAGGCCAGGAATTTGGTTTTGTCCAATATATAGCATTATATCATATATCATTCTTTCTGAAGAAAATTACTGATCAAAACCTGTAAAATTTTCTACATACTGGATTTTATGAGATTTTGACCCTTTCATATTTTGCTAATTTTTTAATGATTTTTCAGCTTTTTAGACCTCCCCAAGCTAATTCCCTGCAACGGGTTGACCTTCCGTACCGTGTGCATGTTGCACCATCACATGTCAGAAACTTACCGATGTATAGTTTGCAAAGTCCCATCCACCTACTTTTCGTGTTATTTTACCTCCCGTCTGTCACTTGCAATTTCACTGTGTAAAGTCAACACAACAGTCATAGCCGCGGTTTCGCATTTTACTTCTGATTCGGGTACTTTATCCGAAACTGTCCCTTACTACCTTTAACTTACACTAACATTCTCTGAAAAGTCATTTTGTCTTAGAATTAGAAAGCTTATGCTATTCTGAGAAAAATGTATACCTCATTTAGCCAATTCCATTGAGGTTTAAGAAAAATATGGCCATTTAAGTGAACCCACCATTTCCACTTTCCTCTATTAAACACAGATTCATAGGACTCTCCATAAGTAAAGCATCTTTACCTAATCTTTTAGAGGTCAATTGTTGTTCAACCTCCTTAAATAAGAAATCTTATTCAATACTACATACATCTACATAATATTCTCATGATAAATGCATCATATCACTTAGAATCGAAATAACCTTGCATGTATACCGTCCCCCTATCTTTTGATTTTCATAAGAAGCATTAGTTTAAACACTTTAACCTAATATTATGAAAATTGTGGCAATTTCATTGAGTCATTTCTCACACATATTTGATAACAACCATAACTGATAATGAAAATTGATCGTTTTTGGTAAATGGGTGATTTGTAGCATTTTTATTCATAAAAAGACATGCCGCCCTACTTGCGATTTCTTGATTTCATGAAAAAGTAATTATTATCATATTTAGAGAATATCTTATCTATTCTGGTTTCTAGTTTCCTTTTAACGTTGCTAAAATAGTTAGACCTACAAGTGTGATGCCTGCCTTTAATTAAAATGAAATTCAAACACACCCGGGTACCTGGGAACGGATGAAAATTTAATGAAAAATGTTCAAATTTTACATGTTTTTCTACATTTTTTAAGCATATATACATTAAAAAGGTACAAATATGTTGTTAATTGTTCATTTCAAGAGTAATTATCATAACAGATATTATTTCAAGGTCAAATATACATTTACATAGCCTACATGTAATGGTAATGGAGACAATTGGAAAGAGGGGGTGACTTTTTCAATTCTGTAAATACATCTAAAATATCACTTTTGGACAGGAAAAAGTAAAAACTTGAGTTTCTTGACATATTGAATATTTTGATAACTGCATTTGTCTAGATATAAACTTCATTTGAAAGAAAAATATCCTGTGTTACAACGAACTTTGAAAAATTACGCACTTTGAAAAAAAAGTGCGTTTAATTGGGACCACCTTAACGCACTTTGAAAAATATCTACAAATACACACACACTCACACACATATAAATACGAGGGTTGTCCAAAAAGTTCGTGGACACATGTAATTTTATTCAAAATTACGGCTCCATTATCAGGAAAGTATTCTAATATTTTAATATAGAGTATAATAGTGTATATGTATAAAAATCAGAGCAATGTACATTTTTGTATTGGAGTAATCATTATATATACATTGCGTATACAGGCCGCACGGCCCAGTCTGACGTCGAGTTATAACGACGTTTCTATAACGTCTTAGCCCTAGGTTTACCTGATAGTAATATGCCGCATTCACGGTTTGTTCAGAGGGTACAATCGCATACTCTATCAAATTACCGCTTGTGCCACTTGAGGATAAGTAAACTCGAACTATTTCGATGTTTTTCTTGTTTCCTCCATCGTTTGTTTTGTTTCTATCGGTGTTTTACCTCAGTCGAAACAATTTTATGATGGCGCGCTATTCCGTGCGGTCATCTGACGTCGCTTTTCAGACGTTTTTAAAGTCATATTCTTGCCGTAATATCTTTTAAAAGTCCTCTGCTAGTTGGAATAAACTTTTAAATGACGTATGAAAATGACGTATACCATACAGACTACATAATAATAGAAGATTATGAAGTTTTGAATTTTTTTATGAAAACTGTAAATATTCATACCTAAAAAACTTAATTACAAAGTTAAGACAATTTTTACACTGGGCCGTGATTACTTTCCGCGACCCTTTGATTCATTAACATTTTAGTTTATTTTTATGGAAAAAACTCAAAATCACTTTAGTTTGATTTGAAATTTTATAACAAGGATTTAGATATACAATATGTATATATAAACCTATTTAAACTGACAAAAACGCCATTGTCCACGAACTTTTTGGACAACCCTCGTATATATATATATATATATATATATATATATATATATATATATATATATATATATATATATATATATATATATATATATCCACCTGTATCTCAAACGACAAAAAACGCGCTAGGTTCCCTTCGTCATCGAAAGCAAGATTTTTGTCTTGCCTAGATGGCGTAGTGGTTAGCGCGGTGGCCGCTCACTGCTAGGAGAATGGGTTCCAGAGGTCGTGAGTTCAAGCCCCGGCCGGGGCGGAGGTGGAGCTCCAATAAGGTAAATTTCTCTGTGCTTTATGTATATCTATTTCATTCACTATGGGCAGGTATATGTCAATTTGAGAGTTATTGCAATGTTTGTGCTTATTATATATGTATATATCTATGCAATGTGTATCGTCCCGATCCTCTCAAATTGTCGTTTAACTGTATTCCACCTGTATCTCAAACGACCGTGTAGTGAGCGACCGGCGCGCTAGGTTCCCTTCGTCATCGAAAGCAAGATTTCTGTCTTGCCTAGATGGCGTAGTGGTTAGCGCGGTGGCCGCTCACTGCTAGGAGAATGGGTTCCAGAGGTCGTGAGTTCAAGCCCCGGCCGGGGCGGAGGTGGAGCTCCAATAAGGTAAATTTCTCTGTGCTTTATGTATATCTATTTCATTCACTATGGGCAGGTATATGTCAATTTGAGAGTTATTGCAATGTTTGTGCTTATTATATATGTATATATCTATGCAATGTGTATCGTCCCGATCCTCTCAAATTGTCGTTTAACTGTATTCCACCTGTATCTCAAACGACCGTGTAGTGAGCGACCGGCGCGCTAGGTTCCCTTCGTCATCGAAAGCAAGATTTTTGTCTTGCCTAGATGGCGTAGTGGTTAGCGCGGTGGCCGCTCACTGCTAGGAGAATGGGTTCCAGAGGTCGTGAGTTCAAGCCCCGGCCGGGGCGGAGGTGGAGCTCCAATAAGGTGAATTTCTCTGTGCTTTATGTATATCTATTTCATTCACTATGGGCAGGTATATGTCAATTTGAGAGTTATTGCAATGTTTGTGCTTATAATATATATATATATATATATACTTACTTAAAGTACTGACAAGAGTTTATATTTTTATTTACGAGTTAATGCTTTCTGGGTATTTGACATTTACCTACTGTGAAGATAGTGTGACTCATGACTTAGTATTTTAGTATAGACATGCGATTTTTTCAACAAAGACATATATATAAATAAGGCATCTTCTTCTTCGTTAATTTTTTATGTGTATAAAGACTACCTTTTTCGAAAAACAAATAGCCCTTGCTCATATTACATAATTATAGATCCATACTTCAAAATCCCTGTTTATGCGTTTTTAAAGTTTATTAATAAATTTTTAGTTTGAAATTGTTTAAGAAAAAATGAATTCAGATTTCTTTGTTTATAATTTTAGGTGGTGTTAAATTGATTTGAACAATTATCGCTTTATAACCCGCGAAGTTTGGAATGGGAAGAAATATGAAATGTATATGTGCCCTATTGAATGTTTTTGTTTTTCTTTTCAATGGTTGCGGTAGTTGTACTAATCCCCTTCAAAAAATGGTTTCATAAATCTATACATTTGTATCTGATCTCTAATAAATTGGCAAACACAATTCATCTGGTCTCAGGGAGGAACTGAATCCAGCGGTAGGATTAATGTTCTATTTAGGAAGCTCATCCAGTATGGATCAGCACATGAGAAACGTCCGTGTCAATACAATCTGACGCTATTATCTCCCTTGATGAAAGAATGGATCGCCGTATCGGTTCATCGAAAACGAAATATCAATTAATATTTCATATATAAACGCAACTTTACATCTAAAAAAAAAATATTTTTTTCAAAGTGCGTTCAGTGTCATGTTGGTCTACACTCATAACCCACTCATAACCCACTTTGAAAAAATATTTCAAAGTGCGTTGATTTGGACCAAAATTTAACGCACTTTGAAATTTTTTTAAATGCGTTGATTTTGTACAAAAATTAGCGCACTTTGAAATTTTTTTTCAAAGTGCATAATTTTTTCAAAGTGCGTTGCCACAATGTCGTTTTAAAAAAATGGGTTATATAAGTCATGTTGCTTAATGTTATTTGATAAATCAGACAGCAAAATTGCTGCAGATTTATAAATTTAATGATTCAATTTACCAAAACTGTCTTAAAGTATTTATTCTTACCTCAGTAATTAAGTTAAGCCTATTAATTGTCATCAGGATAGGAAATGTCTACTTTCTAAGCCAATTTACTGTAGTGGTGTTCATTCTACACATTTAAGAGGGAGTTACTCCTCTTGGATATTATTGCTAATCAATCATGTAAAGACATCTATAACCAAAAAAATTATCCATTTTCACAAAATACAAAATTCACTCAAAATTACAGTGAAAAAAAGAAATCTGAAAATACCATGTAGTCAAGGGACAGTTTTTTATACAATTCATTGTAGCCAGGGGATGTGTGTCTTCGGAACTCTGTAAGTAGAAATTCCTCAGTTCCCATTGAGCACAAATACCTTAAATTCACTTGTTATAGGGTCAATCACTAATTTCTGAAGAAAATTACTGATCAAAACCTGTAAAATTTTCTACATACTGGATTTTATGAGATTTTGACCCTTTCATATTTCATATTCATAGCCGCGGTTTCGCATTTTTTTCTGATTCTCATGTACCTAACATATTGGACCTACATATTGCATGTCAATTTCAACAAGAGACATCCCTCTAACTAATGATAACCATTAAAAATAATTTCATGAATTTTAGCTACACGCATAAGCCTTCAAGTACAGCAACTCTCAATTTTCAAAAAATATTGACGGGTACTTTATCCGAAACTGTCCCTTGCTACCTTAGCTACAATCCATATATATATATATATATATATATATATATATAT
The DNA here is from genome assembly GCA_020458035.1 of Magallana ariakensis. NCBI lineage: Eukaryota > Metazoa > Mollusca > Bivalvia > Ostreida > Ostreidae > Magallana > Magallana ariakensis. The sequence continues at coordinate 35,310,984 of CM035812.1, forward strand.
ATATATATATATATATATATATATATATATATATGATACGGGGACAAAAACAGTATATATAAAGAAACTATACATTAAGGGTACCTGCAATGCCGGTCAAATTTTGACATTATGGAGATCTGTATGAAAAAACATCATCCTGAAATTTTTACTGCGATCGCATAATAATAACTTTTTGAGATATTTTGGGAAAACCCGATTTCACACCTGAGGGACTTTTGAATCAAACCTATTTTGCGCGAGAAGAAGTGGGACGTCAAGAGGTCTCCGCCACTGTAAGAGAAACAAAAAAAATTATATGAATACCGTTTGTTTTCTTGCATTTTTATCGATATATGAACAGTTGTTTCTGTATTTTTTATTTCCTTATCAATCTTGGATGACTTTATATATTGTTGTTTGAGTTTTAACCATATTTTAACATACAAAAATACCGAGCTCGAAGAATTGTTTGCTTCATAAGTTTAGTCAAATGTGTAACACACTTGGCATATAAATTCAAAGACTATATAGCAAAATTGTAATTGATCAACACATTATTTTTATAAGAAACATATTTTAATTCCTCTGTTAATATTGTCATTCTTTCGAAAGATTTTCTGAGACAGTTTTAAAAATATTGATAAAACATATTGTGTAAAAGTTTAGGAGTCTATGTTAACAACAGGGCCTCATTTGGGACATAAAATTAACGGGCTATGAAGTAGATACTGAGAAAACTCTTGTACAAGAGTATGAAATGTTCGTCAGAGAAAACGGTGGTAAAGGGAAATGCCGACCCTTTAGACTGATGGAAAAAAGGCAGATAGCTTCAAATAGCTGGTGCCCATTGCAAAGTTTTTTTTTCATTGCATACCCGGCACGTCCGTTCCCTCAATATGTGTCTTTTTAGACACAGGAAATGTCACGAAAAAGCGAGCAAGTCTAGACTCAAACACAGTAAATCGGTTAGTATTCTAAGGATAAGTATTCTACTAAAGCCAATGTTGACAGCGCAGAGGAATTAGTTCTTCCTGACCACAAACATTCTGCTGCCATGAACGAAACCAACGAACGAATGCCACCAAGTCCAAGCCAGAGAGAAAGCTTGCCACCTCTCCCATTACTGGAGCCAGATAATGATGATGATGATCAAGCAATCATAAGTTAAAAGCAAATGAAAGATCCTTTCTGTTTACACATTTTCTTTCATTTCTACCTGACATTGTTTAATGAACTTTTAATTGATTACAATTCAATTTGTTACAGAAATTCTGTATTATTATTTTATTTGCTAGTTTGTTACATACATCTACATGTATTACAAAGTAAGTACATGGACAGATTGTTTTTTTTTTATACTTCGATATATTTTTTCTTTAATTTGAAATAAACAGGACGTTTCTAGAATTGATGTCGTTATTAGTTTTATCAAATACTACAATCAAACATGGCGGAAAGCTTTGGAACAATTTACGTATAGACAGGAGTAAGGACTGTGGTATATTAAAGAAGCAATACATCTCTTGATTCTAGTTGATTGTTATTTTTAAATATCATTTGCATAAAAAATAAATGCGCACCTAATTCAATGAATACTCTTAAAACGTTTAGTACATGACTACATGTATCAACATCGAACTGACGTGTTCAAGTAAAATCACACGGTCATATAAGATATCAAACATGCATAATACATTGTAGATGACGTCAACGAATATTTGAATACGAATAGAATAGCAGTCACGAATACTCAAATATTGATTTATGGTATTCGTTTCAGCACTACTCCAAAATTTAAAAAAAAAAGTTTAGTGATAAGTTTATGGGTAGTTAAATATTCTGGTTTAGGTTTATTGATTAGTTATACACTGTATTAAATTTCTATCCCGAAATCAAATTGCAAGGCAATTCAGTTACACTTGATCTAGCTGCAATAAAGTAGCCCTCTCCCGGTTTTTATTTTTATTTAGGAGAGGTTACAAATTCCTTGGGATCTCTGTATTGGTGCAGTCACTGCCGAAATTAACTTAGGCTTTAACAGATTTAAATGCAAATAGATAAGGAATAATTTTTCATGGAAAAAATTGAGGAACATCTCGTATGTCCTTAAAATTCACCACTTCCAGTTGAAACCAGAAATGATATCAATTTTTTGATAATTTCATATATTTGTTTTATAACAATATTAACATCTTGTAGAGTTTACCAAGCTGAATACACAAACTGAAATGTGTTTTGATATCAGATGATGCATTGCCGATAATGGGTTTAAAAATATAGATTTTTCAATAGTCAGGTAAAAAAAATAGTATAAAGTTAAAAGTAAAATTAATTCCTACCAGAAGTGATTCTTAGATTCATAGACTTGTAAAGTCTTTCAAATGATTTAACAGTTGATATGTCGTAGTTGTAGTTGTATACCATTCAAACTATTTATAAACATTAACGGAAGACTCATTGGTTGCTTTGCAACTACCTGCGTGCAAGTGTTTTTCTGTTCCACTTTCATGTCAAATTCTTAACATTTTGATACATAACATAAACAAAAGCTCATAGTTGACACAAAAGTTTGTCATTAACTGATGACGTGTCATTTGACCCAAGTTAAGGTTCATCAACATCGAAATGACATTTAAATGTTGGGACTATTGATCTTTTTCGTCAGCTTTTGTTCACCTTGTTTTCTATGGGCTGAATTTCCAGGGATGATAGATCTACCATTTTTCTGGTGCACCTTGGTCAAAGAAATGTCCGCCGTCACTTCCGGTCGTCACAGGAAGGAAATGTGAAAAAGTGAAATTTTCAACTTTTTTATTTTTTAATATTTCTCTTTGAAGTTTTAACACTTTGTAGTGACCTTTTTACTGATTTAGAATATGTAATTTGTTTTAAAATCGATCAACGCATTCTCGAGATATTAAGCGTCAAAGTCCTGAAGCGAGAGTCCGCCGTTATGGTCGTGGACAGTGGTGCCGAAAAATTTTTTTTCTAAATTTTTGCGTAGATTGACAATTTTGTCTTAAAAGTGAAGGGTTGATAAAACCCTTTACTTTTAGGACAACATTGTCAATCCTCTTCTCAAAAATCGGACGTAAGACCCACTCGTTGCTCGCAACGAGATCGCATCTAGTTATTGTTATTATTCTTCTAGACCTTAAAACCTCAATAACTTATTTATTTTTTTTTCGATTTCATTCAAATTTTCAGGGTATTTTGTATATCATATTTACTTTCTATAGCACAAAAAGATTTGAAATCGCAACTTCTGGTTTTGAGCTATTTCCCTTTTTCTAAAATTTTAGGGGCATTCGTTTCCAGACAAAGGCTCTGAAATAGTCCGTAGCAAATAATTTAAAGTAAAAAATCTGTAATATTGACACTTTAAACGTTGTCCTCTGTTTTTTTTTAGTTTTTTCTAATTATACCACTCGAATTATTAAATCAAAATCTATGTTTTAAAAATGGCTAAATTTTACTCCTGTTTTAGCTTCGTAACTTTTTAGTTTGAAATATTTCCTAAATACATATAGAGCAAAAATAGTATTATGGGTTTTCATTTGAGACCATACAAAAGGAACTGGCCTCTTCAATAAGGGATCTACGCGCCTGGAAAGTCTTTGCTTTATAACTAAAAAACGGTAAATATTTCGATAGTGCTTTCGCTGGAAAACGTGTTCTTCATTATCTTATCAATCTAATTGTAATTTAATATTGTTTGGATATTGCGTAATATGAGACTTAAAAGCTTCACATGGAAACATGTATACATGTACACGCTTTCATTTTGCTAATAGACAATAACTCCCTGTGCATAATAGTGTTTTAAAGTCGCAATCAATACTTTTCTTGTTTACATTGGAATGTACAAATTTATCAAAATACGTTTTTAGTATCACGTGCGTTTATCACAACTCGTTTTTGGATATGTCATGTTCTTAAAAAAAATAAAAACAAATTAGGAAGCGGTTAATCAAATAAAGTTGATAATTGTTTTGTTTTCTTTAATTGATTTAGCACAGGAAATAAAAACAAAACGATTGAGCTTATAATTATAAACATACAATTACTGCAACATTTTAGAACGTAAGCTTTGTGTAATATATTTACGTAACTCATTCCTCGCAATTGGCCGTAGAGTTATCACGCCTTGAACGATTTGTGGTTATTCTGTACAGAAGCTTCGCACGCTTAGACTACCTTGAGGAAGAAAAACGCGAAGTGTATGTGTGTCGCCTCAAACGTCAATGATTAAGCACTGTATATGAATTGTCCTCCTTTGTTTTATTAAAAAAAACCTTAAAGATCTTTTTATTTCTGTATTTTCACTTAGTTAACATTTTACAATTACCTGCGATGCTCCTACGTGCGACGACAGGCATTAGCACGATCTTTGTTAATGCATTTAGATATTATCAAAAATTATTATACATGTTTTTAATTAAAATATGAATAAAAACTATCAAGCATATATTCTGTTACAATCGACCTACATACCCCTGACTTTTGTGTACACAATTACGTAACTCATCCTTCGAACGATCTATCGCTTGGGACTGGCGATCTGCGCTCATCTAAATTACATAATCCTAAACAATGCTTAATAATACAAACATGGATTCATGTAACAAACACCTCACCCCCTCTAAACCTGCACATTTAAGATTTTTACGGAACTTTAATTTCTTGATATATATTTATGTTAAAACAGAAAAAAAACCCACAAAACAAACAAAACAAAAACATGGAACGTGCGTCGAATTTACTTAATGTTACCCCCCCCCAAATCCGACTGAATATGCCCCTTTGTCACATTATTTAAATTAAAATTTAAAAAAAATCGTAACACCATTATCTTTCGCCTAAGAAGAACACTTACCTAAAACTAAGGATTTTGCATATTATTGCATCGTCGAGAGAAGTAATGTTCATTTCTGTAAATAAGGCTATTCAATTTCAAGTTACATTGCGGTGTCTCTATGAAATAGCACCATCTGGTGTAAAATTTAGACTCTCACTTTTGCATCAATTCTCCCGCTGATCTTTGATAGCTGATTATTATTTTGAATGTCCAATTCTACACGTATCATTAGAAAATATCAGACGACGCACAAACACTTTTGTTCAGAGATGCCATCAATTTTGACTAATTACTAAATTTTGACAGCATGCAACAATTTCAAACTTGCACATAGTCTTCAAAAATTTAGAAAGATTAAAATTCAGAATTATTCTTAAAGAAACGGTTACGGGTTTTGTATGCGAAGTCGTTTAAAAAAAAAATACAATTTCTGACATGAATCATGAGTACATGTATATAACAATGCTTGCTACCCTTTAAATATTATACTTGCCATTACACTTCTCATTGTTTAAAGAATTTCTGAAACGATTACACAAACTGTGTTCGACAAATAGTTTTCCCTTAAACATTTTCAAAACATCTCTCGGTCTTTTTCAAAACATGTCTTCATACAAGCTTTCAATCACAACACGTTTTCAGAACGATAGCAGAACTGAAAGTTTGTCATTATAATTGTTTGACACCAAATCATATATATTTTCAACTCGCAGCAACAACGTAAGACCTACTCGTTGCTTTGCAAAAAGCTCTGCTCTAGTTAAACACCTAATTGTCTACGAATTTTTCCGTTTTTACGACAAATTGAATAGCACACGGCGAGTGTGACCGGTCAGCAGAGGATGCTAACTCCTCAATGGCATCTGATCCCATCTCTTATGTTTTAGAGGTCCGTGTTTGCTCTGCTCCTGTTTTGTAGTTTTCCTTTGGACTTTTGATTTTGAACACTGTTCATTAGCACCACATGTCATTCTAAACTTTGATTACTATTTCTATGCCAAGTAAACAAGAAAGAAATATATAATATTTTAATTTCCTTTCATTTTGATTTTATGAACATTTAATCAAATTTACTTTTGACAAGTTGAAGAAAAAAATAGTTAAAATAAATAAAATAAAAGTCGACGTAAGAATGGAAGTCACAATTGTTAATTGATAATACATCGTCGATATACCTACATCTCGAGTTGTACGCCACAGCGAGTGATTTCTTTTTTTCATGTACAAGTCTGAATAAATTCTGCTTCATATCACATTTACTGTTAAATGAAGCAGAGGAATATGAGTCTCTAGGTCATGACATTTCTACTGACCATGCTGAGAAATTGTTTACATGATAATATTAGATAGTTTCTTGTTGATAACATGAAGTACTTCAAGACAGCAAAAAAAAACAGGTCTTTCCCCTAAAATTCATCCTAAATACCATAGGTAGATTTATCAAAACTACGAGTACACTAGTTTTTATATAGAGATATTGATAAATACCAAAATTCACAGTCATTTCATGCATATCTTTTAAAATTTTATGCTATGCTACGGTATGCGATTTTAATGGTATGCTATGAGATTTTAATGCAATGCTATGAGATTTGTGTGCTATGCTATGAGAAATTAAAATAAAGACCTATGACATGGTATGCTATGCTATGGAATGCTATGAGATTTGAAAAAAACAGAAGAGTTCCAAACATTTCGAAGTAAAATGATAAAAAGCGAAAGTTAACCCCTAATCTGCAATGTGAACATTTATTCTTTTAAATAAAAGCATTTAAAACCGAGTTTAAATCATGTTTTATGCTATGCTATGGTATGCTATGGTTTGATATGATGAATGAGAATCTATGAGATGGTATGCTATGGTATGAGATTCAAACGCTTGAAATGGAAAAAAAATAAAAAGAATAATAAAAAGAAAAACTAGAGCAAAGCTCGTTGCAAAGCAACGAGTGGGTCTTCCGTTAATGTCGAAAGTAAAGCTTGAAGTTCATCTAAGAAGCAGAGTTCTTAAACCAATAAACATAAATAACTAAAACAAAAAGAAAAAAAAATCGAATTATTTTTGACACGAGTTAATAAAATCCGAATTATTCTTAGTAAGAATTAACACAAACCTTATCGATTTCAAGACCGACTTAACAAAAATAAATCCGAATGTGTAAACGTACGACTTAACAAAAATTGAATTATTTTTGGTACGAGTTAATTTCACTTTGAACTTAACGCTATTTTTTATACCAAGAACGCAGAATCAAAATTTTCGGAAAAAATCAATTTTTAAACCTAAATATCTCTGTAAGGCATCGTCCGATTTAAAAACGGATTTCAGTTTCGTGTTTAGCATTAATAAATTTCCATCAGATACGTATTTTTTTATTTTAAAAATTGAAAAACATGAAATCTTCAAAAAATTAGTTTTACTTCCGGTTTCTGCAGGAAGTGTCCTTATTGAGTTTCAAGAGGATCTTCCGTCGGAAACGGAAGACCCTAAAAAGAATAAAAAGAAACCGTAAAAAAACAAAAGGGTCTTCCTTTGGAAACGGAAGACCCTAATAATAATAATAAGAATAAGAATAACTAGAGCAAAGCTCGTTGCAAAGCAACGAGTGGGTCTTCCGTTAATGTCGAGAGTGAAGTTAGATATTCATGTCAGGAGCAAAGTTCTTTAACCAATATCAAGAGTAACTAAAACAAAAAGATAAAAAATCGAATAATTCTTGGTACGACTTAACAAAATCCGAATTATTTTTAGTATGAATTAACAAAAACCTTAACGATTCCAAGAACGACTTAACAAAAAAATCCGAATGTGTCAAAGTACGACATGACAAAATCGAATTATTTTTGGTACGAGTTAATTTCACTTTGAACATAACGGTATTTTCTAAACCAAGAACGCGGAATCAAAAACCCTTATAACTCTGTAACGCAACGTCCGCTTTTTAAACGGATTTCAGTTTCGTACTCAGCATGTAAATTGCCATCATATGAGTATTGTTTATTTTTAAAATCGAAAAACATGAAAATTTCAAAAAATTGGTTTTACTTCCGGTTTCTACCGGAAGTATCTGAATTGAGTTTCCAGCCTTATGTCATAAGTAAAACGATAGTTCTAACTTGTCTGAAAATTTCAGAGCTCTAGCTTTAAACAAAAATGAGGAAAACTCCGGACAAAATCACTTTTTAAAACGTGAAAAACGTCAATAAGTGACGAACGTGATGACGTCATCAACTAATTTTTTCACGTCATAGAGATCTTTTAAAGGCATAAAAGACCTGTAACTTTCAAGGCAATCGAAGCAAGCGTTTTTGAGTTATTTGAGTTGGAAAAAAAAATAAAAAGAATAATAATAATAAGAATAAGAATAAAAAGAAACCGTAGAAAAACAAAAGGGTCTTCCGTTGGAAACGGAAGACCCTAAAAAACCAGAGCAAAGCTCGTTGCAAAGCAACGAGTGGTTCTTCCGTTAATGTCGAAAGTAAAGTTCGAAGCTCCTGTAAGAAACAGAGTTCTTAAACTTATAACAAAGGTAACTTAAACAAAAAAGAAAAAAAAATCAAAAATTCTTGGTACGACTTAACAAAATCCGAATGATTTTAAGTATAAATTAACAAAAACCTTTACGATTTCAAGAACGACTTAACAAAAAAAATCCTAATATGTCTAAGTACGACTTAATAATTTTCGAATTAATTTAGGTACGAGTTAATTTAACTATGAACTTAAAACTATTTTCTTAACCCAGAATGCGGAATCAAAATTTCCGAAAAAAATCAATTTTTGAACCCCAATATCTCTGTAAGGTATTTTCCGATTTCAAAATAGATTCAGTTAGATTCAGCCTAATAAGTTCTACAACACACATATACGTTTTAAATCTAATCAAAAAATTCAAATTTTTGAAAAATTTGATTCACTTCCGGTTTCGACTGGAAGTGACGGATTTTCATTTCCAGCCTTATGGCAAAGGTAAAATAATAAATGTATAATCTCCTTAAATTTCAAGCCTCTATCTAATAGCATTGTTGAGAAACGCCGTGGACAAAATTACTTTTTGAAAATTTTAAAAATGACGAAACGTAAAAACGGAAGTCACGTTGTCATTGAAACTTCAACATCTTTAAGGCATAGTAAGGTCAAATTTTGTCTGAAAGTTTCATAAAAATCGGTCGAATAGTTTTTGAGAAATAACGCTTCAAAAAAGTCGGAAAAAGAAAAATAAGTATTATAATAAAGAAAAAGAAACCGAAGAATAACAAGAGGGTCTTCCGTTGGAAACGGAAGACCCTTAAAAAACCGTACAAAAACAAGAGGGTCTTCCGTTGGAAACGGAAGACCCTAATAAAAAGAAACAATAGAATAACAAGAGGGTCTTCCGTTGGAAACGGAATACCCTAATAATAACTAGACTCGATCTCGTTGCGAGCAACGAGAAGGTCTTCCGTCCGATTTTTAGAAGGTAATATGACATCATCGACTTTGATTTTCGACAAAAAAACATGATCTGGAAATAGGAGTTGAGTACTATTGCTTTCCTCCAATGCTTTTTATAAGTTCTCTTACGTTGCTTTTTTAAATACTTGCATTTCTCCCAATTGAGATAGAAAAGATTAAACGTTTTTACCTCTGGCCCCTAAAAACCCTAATTAGGTAACGCATGAGAAAATCATTATATGATTAGGATATATAAACGTATTATACCTAATTTTGCTTATATAACACATTACAAAACATATTTCAGTAAATGACTATATAGATAAAAGACTTTAGACCCATCTTGATCCCTAATTTGAGGGGTCAGTCCTTTTTTCTTGATATCAAATAAAAGGTCTTTTAATTTTAAACATATTTTGTTCAACAATTGTTTGATAATTCGTTACTGTTCATGAAATTTATGGGAAAAAATGTTTTAGGGTCTGATCCATTATCCCCTTATAGGGGCCGATTAACGAAATTGTGTTGGGTGCATATTGTTTAGTACATCATTTTGAGCATCTTTTACTGTATACTGCATTTCAAAAGATTTTTCCTTTCTGATATATGGGTGATTAATTTTTCGGACATTTGACCTATAAAAAGACATTATTACGTAACACATGATAAAATCATTACATTGCTTGGATACATAACTGTAAGATAACATATCTGCTTTTATGACATTTCACAAAATATCTCTCAGTAAAGGGCTATAGATAAAAGTCTTTAGAGCCCTCTGGTCCCCTAATTTGAGGGTTCAGCCCCTTTTTCTTGATATCAAATGAAAGGTCGTTTAATTTTAAACACATTTTGTTAAACAAGTGTTTGGAAATTCATTACCGTTCTTGAGATATATGGAAAGGAATGTTTTAGGAGCCGATCCCTTATCTCCTTTTAGGGGCTGTTTAACGACATTTTGAAGGTTGAATATTGTTAAGTACATCATTTTGAGCATCTTTTCTTCTATACTGCATTTCCAAAGATATTTCCTCTCTGATATATGGGTGATTAAAATGTTGGACATTTGACCTCTGAAAACCTCTAATTACGTAACGCATGATAAAATCATTACATTGCTTGGATACATAACTGTAAGGTAACATATCTGCTTGCATGAACTTTCACAAAGTATCTCTCAGTAAAGGGCTATAGACAAAGATTTTAGAGCCCTCTGGTCCCTCAATTTAAGGGGCAAGCCCCCTTTTCTTGATATCAAATGAAAGGTCAAATATCAAATGATATATGGGTGATCAAAATTTTGGACGTTTGATCCCTAAAAACCCCTAATTACGTAACACATGATAAAATCATTAGATTTCTTGGATACTGTTGAGATCGACTCAAAATTTGAAATTTTATTTACCTCACGTGATTTTGAAGGACAACAGTTGTGAATAATATTGGGGATCATTTTGGAGAAATAAACAGGTACTGAAAATAATTCATGCACAGGATCATGCACAAGACAAATAAAATGTCTTACACATGTTAATCTTAATGTTAAAGCTGCTTGGTCCGATTTTCAATAAAATTTTTCTACGCTTATGCTAAGTATGTGTGTAATAATATACGTTGCAGCAGTTTTCCGGTCAATTAAGTCATATTTCAATGAAAAAATAATTATTCAGCCCCTTGACATTTTCCTATCATTTTTGTGTAAAAATTGTTGTGCAATCCGGATCTTGTCTATTCTGTAAACCGGCCGCGATGAAAAAAAAACGAATGCTTATAATTAGTGAGAGTTATCTCCCGTAGTCTGGCCACTTATCGATCGATCGGCCTTCTGCGAGATAATTAATGTTCAATTATCGACAAATATTTCTGTCGTTGCTATTGATTTAGACAACTGTGAATATAGATCCAAACTAGCAACTCTTTTCAGTTTATACCGTTGTGTCCTGTTATAAATAAATACGCATTTTTTTGCCAAAATTAGATAATTAGATTATAGTTCACCCCATTTTTTTTTCAGGCCGTGATTCGGAATACTGCGGGAGTAAGACTGCCGATATCGTCTGTTATCCCCGTCGTATGGCTAAACGTACAGAGTTGCATATTATTCTGTCAAAATGCTCGATTTTTTTTTTTTTATAAAATTCTCATTTGTATAATATTTATCCATTGTTCCCTGCATCAAAACAGTTCTCGCCATTACGTATTCAGCCACCTGTTGACTTGTTAATGTTTGTTTCAGGTTAATCGGATGTTTGAAAAATTATCAATTACGATGATTTGATTGAAAATGTATTTCCATCGTATGTATTCCGTTATTGATTTATTGTTCCCCCCCCCCAAAAAAAAATGAAAAAATTAAAATGAAAATTAGTACCGTAGATAAGATCGATGAAATCTAATATATTTCAAAAGATTTGAAAATTTTGCAAGAATACACGATCAAGACCTACTGCATTAAATACTAAAATTAATTTGCAACAATGTCCTCTAAACCGGATGTTGCCTAATCCGGTCAATTTTTTACAACCACCCTCCGCCGGATTCGACAAGTTTTACTGTAGAATGTACAAAAGTTATTTAGAAAATAAACGACATAAAAGGGTTTCGCGTTATTTCGCCTCGTGTTTAAACTGGCCCCTTACGTCGAAGCGAATATGATTGTATTACGACTTCGACATCTGTCCTTTTTATCTGATCTATTATAACAAATAAAATATACAGCATGACTATTAAAAACAACCCCAAAAATAAAGCAGTGTACACCCTCTTGTTTGAAGTTTGCGTTGTTTATAATCGATTCAGAACATGCAGGATGAAAAAAATCCAATCATTCGGAGGACGAAACCAAACGGTTATCTTTTCTAAACATTCCCATGCTGTATTTTTAGGGGTTTTTGTATGCCCTAAAATTTAATTTTATTTACTTTGAATATTTCTAACGTTGAAAGGAGATCAATTCCGTGTAAATACGTCTAAAACTTTGTAAGATGATTCACTTGGTTTGCATGGAAAAATTATTTTATACTGTAATGGCCGACAAATCGGAACATGCAGCTTAAAGAAATTTCTCCGCTTGGTATACCTCGAAATGTTATTTCAAATCAGGCACCAATCAATGAAGGCAAATGGAAATATTCGACGGATCTAAATGTTAAAATATTCTTATGATAAATGTTGTATTTATGGCAAACGTAGATTAATTATTTTTATCTCCTACAAGATATAATCCCACTTGTGTTTTGTATCCATCTCTTTTAAACTCTTTGTAGCTAAATCTGTCAAAATTCGTGGTCGTTTCACCCTCTTGTTGTAAACCACGCTGAAATGTTCACAATCGATTTGCTGTTGAACGAAAGACTCGGCTAGAAAAATTAACTGCATGAGCCGTCGAAAATTATTAATTTTTATGATAAAATTCAGAAATGTTTAGATTTCACAAAGTGTAATTTTTGTTAAGTTACACGAAAATTGTCATTTCTTGCGCATATAATTTGCACAAAATAAGTTATATGTTATTCAACCAGTGTTTGAAATTTGAGACCGTTCTTGATTTATTTGGGAAAGAAATTGTAGGGGTCATCCTTTCATCTTCTTATCGGGGCCGTTGACAAAATTTGAGCCATTTCCGAGAATATGCGTGCACAAAAATCGTTCATAAAAGAAAAGAATGCAGGAAACGGAAGCTCTTAACAAGGGGGCGGGGAGTGCTTTAAAATTCATATTTACATGTATTTAATTTACCTTGTAAAATTATCAATCATAGGCATTGGATAACTGCTATCGCCTAATTGGCAAATTTGATTTGCTTATTGACCCCATGACCTCTACAATTTCACTTGGGTAAAAGTTAACTTTTAAAGAAAAAAATATATAAGCATGTACTCCAATCAGGTGTTGTACTATACATACGTTCCTTTACGCGATTGCCGAGCTCTTCTTTTGGGGAAGAATAGTCCTATTCAGACAGCAAATACATAATACAGCATACAGACGTTTTAGTAGAATATATATAATTTATGTATTAACTATTCGAGTGTGCCTGCATATGCAAAGCCCATTCGATTTGAAAATTTCCCTAATCTACTAAGTAGTATTTTAAACCATGCGTCCTCTACTCGATCTTCAAATGTCCGAATCCAATCAAATCTTTTACTCTCCGAATGTACATAAACTTTTTAAAAACTCACATATTCTTTCATAATCAATAACAGAAAATAAAAAATTAATTAAATGAAAGAATAAAATCAACAATGATTATGCTTTTTAATGAATCGGACTACCATTCAGAAGAGGTTAAACCAATAGTGTGACCATTATTGTTTTACGGCCTGAATGTAAATAAAACTTCAACTTGTTTAAAATTGGTTAGTTTTATCGTGCCCGAACCTACCGCAAGCATGTACAATTTTACCACTTAAGCTGCCTTATCTCGAACGCTTTGTAAATATATTTCAACTCACTTTACTTACTACACCCTGCTTAATTCATGCTCTCTCTCTCTCTCTCTCTCTCTCTCTCTCTCTCTCTCTCTCTCTCTCTCTCTCAACTCATAAAAAATTCTAATATATTAGCCAAATGAATTATCACAGATTACAGATACTTAAGTTGTGTGTGTGTTGGAAAATCATGTTGTGAATATTGCCTATTTTGTTGAAATGGGTAGTGTAATGCATTAAATTCTCAGCAGCAAAATGTCAGAAATAGACACAGGTGAATGTATTTACATTTCAACTCGTACGACTGTAAAACGTTGTATTATATTCATTGATGGCAGGTTTTTTTCCTTTATTTTACGCACTATGATTTAAATCAATGGTCTGATGCATCGTTAACCAATATAATTAAAAATGAAAATAATTTAACAAAGAATCAATGAACATTCATATGTGTGATAACGTATAAACACGAGAAGCATGTGTCCTAGACTACAGCGAATCGGTTGTCCACTAGCGCAGCATCTCCTCGGCCCGTGTTATGTAAATGTACACTCAACGTGGTGGGTTTAAAATGTTTGCAGTTTGATAACTGAATTTTATTTTCCAACAATAAAACTATTTTATGACATAGACAAGATCACAAAGAACGCCTTTTTTCAATGACAGTCATACAATCTATTTTTTTAATTACGAGACTAAAACAGCATTAATTCGTAGGTAAAGGTATAATCTTTTTCATTTACTCTTTAATATCGTTAAAATCGGAATTCTTTGTGTTTGCAGTTACATAAATAAACCCATGTGTGCATTACATCAAGGCGCAAATCTTGTGTATTGGATAGCTAGTCCAGCCGCGACCTAGGCAAGAAATCGGATACGTACACAGCTCGGAATCCAGCTAGATTTTAAATGCGACTCAAATGCATTGCATAGAAGCAGTTCTTTTATCCATAATGTGTTTTACTAGAAAAGAATTAAACTGTTTAAACACTTTCTACATGTAAGCTGGTACACTGTCTATGGTAGTATGTAAAGGTATAATCTTTTTTTGTGTACTATTAAAATCGTTTAAATAGGAATAATTTTTGTGTTTGCAGCTACAAAAAGAAACTCATATGTGCATTACAGCAAGGCGCAAATCTTGTGTGTTAGCGGCAGACCGCTAGCTATCTCCAGCCGCGACCTATTTCCTCGGCCGCGGGCAAGGGATCGGATATACAGCTCGGAATCCAGTTTGATTTTAAATGCGACTCAAATGCATTGCATATAAGCAGTTCTTTTATCCATAATGTGTTTCACTTGAAAAAAAATTAAAATGTTTAAACACTTTCCGTATGTAAACTGGTACACTTTATGTCAGTCATACGCACAAATACCCCGTTTTTTGCCAAATAAAACACAAATACATGGTAACAAGTCTAGCTTTTTACACTCATATTACGCAATACCCGAACAAAATATTATTGCTACGACATTAATAAGATCATAATGAACAACTTTTGCAGCGACAGCCATATCGAAATCTTAACCGTTTTTGAGTTATAAAGTGAAAACTCTTAAGGGTTGTAGGTCCCTAATTTGAGGGGCCAGCCCCTTTTTCTTGATGTCAAACAAAAGATATTGTAAATAAAAATCTTTCTTCTTCTACATGTCTAAACAAAATATTTGCGAGAAAAGAGATAAACTAAGAAAATCAAGCAAAATTATAACGCTTTTTTTTATCTCAATTTTCGAGCCCTATGGAGCTCCGGCGTTTCTTGTGCTAGGCAAATATGAATGCTTTTGTACAGATAAACAATCTTTTGTCTATCATCCCTGAAATTTTGAAATCGATATCGTTTGTAGTTTATGAGAACACTCTTGGACAAATCAACCCCCTAAAAATCCTTAAAATGTCAATATCTCAAAAACGGAAATGACGTCATCAACCAAAACAATTTCCGATAAGGCTCAGAACATATTTAGTAAGATCTAAAAATTTCGTGCAAATCGGTCTGAGATATCGCGTGCACAAAATTGGTAAGAAAAAAAAAAGAAGAAAAAAAGAATCCGAAGAATAATAATAAGGTCTTCCGTTGGAAACGGAAGACCTAAATAATAGGGAAGAAGAAACCGAAAAAAAACAATAAGGTCTTCCGTTGGAAACGGAAGACCTTAATAATCTTAATCTGCACAACAATAGAAAGGTCTTCCGTTGGAAACAGAAGACCTTAATAATCTTAATCTGCACAATAATAGAAAGGTCTTCGGAAACGGAAGACCTTACTAATTTTTCGTTCATGATATTCTTACTCTTGCCTGTTTTGAATAGGTGTTACACTCGCACGAACTACATATACAAATCTGCCATATGTAAAACACAATGTACTTAATTGCTCACACTATTCGTGTGTTTTTTCGTTTCTTCTACTCGTGTATATGATCAATTTATGCTTTATCGAAGAGATTAAAGTAAGTCAATAGGAATAAAGTTGGACAATGTTACTTTGGTGAGCGATGAGGTCCATGTTTTTTAAGATCAATTCTATGTAAGAATCAAAGATTTATAGAAGTGTCTGGCCACGATTCCTCACCAGTTTTCCTTATATTTTATACATGGACACACCTAGGTGTAAAACGCAAAAAAGCACTAAAAGTTTGTTGTTTGAGGTAACCGTTGCCATGGTAACCGAGGCTAAAAATGGAAAAATAGCAAAACTTAACTTCTTTGAAGCCATATTAGAAGGTTTTGCCCACTAATGTACACTACCAAAGACATCAGACAACCTTTGTCCTATTTTCAATTCTTTAATTATATCAGAAAAGTGATGGAGAAACCAATATTTTTAAAATGTTACCATGGAAACCGTTACAAATTTTTTAAATAAGTTTTTCGCGGTTTTTTAATAAGCTGAAATAAGAAACTGTTAAATTTTTACTTCCTTATCAATGTCCATGCCAGATATATTTTATCATGAAAATTGACATCCGTTGCTATGGCAACAAGGCCGAAAAATAGGAAAAACTGATAAATTGAAGATGATTTTTATATGCTTTACTTCCTGATTTTAGAAATTTTTTGCAATTGTTTTAGTTGGAACTTGTAAAAATATATCTAAATTTTTATTATATACCACAAAAAGCTTTGTTATGCAGCAGAGAAGTGTTGTTGCTATGGAAAATTAAGTTGCGTAAAAAATCACACAGAAATTCTTACTTTTGAAAAGTCCATAGCAACGGCAGTTATTTTTAGAAAATGTCAGATTTTTTTTCAAGTGTCATTAAAGTTTAGGTCATACTTAGCTTTTTCTCACTAATTGATTTTATATATTTATTCATTATAAGTGAATAATATCCATTCAAAGATGCCTAAAAATATTATAATTTTCCTTATTTTTAAGCTTGTAACCATAGCAACGGTTCTCAATTTTCATATTTTAATTCTTAATTGCACAATCATAATAGTGTTTACCAAAAAATCCAAGATTTGCTCTTTTTATTCAAATTAAATGAAGAAAACAGATTTTAAATTTTTTATGTAGTAACCATGGAAACGCTCTAAAAATATGCGTTTCTCCATGAATGTTTTTCTTTCTTTTAAAAAATGACAACTATTTTTAATAATATATTCTACCCTGGAAACCCCAAGTTGTGCACATTACTCACAATATGTTCTCAAATAAGCATTTAAATACCATTTTTGTACATCTTTACCCTCCGTTACCATGGCAACGGGACCACATAACAACAAACTAATGGTGTTAGGCTTTTTTAATCACCAAAGTCTATCAAATTGTCAAGTATGAAGAAAATATGTGACTATGCGTGGCCACCGATTCTTACATAGAATTGATCTTAAAATGTTATCTTTTTTTTTTTAATTAGAAGAAGCAAAGCAGGATAAGGTATATTTGCCACAGCGTAATAACGTCGATGTGTCACAGCAGAATAAGGTCAATGGGTCACAGCAGGATGAGGTCAATGCGTCACAGCAGGATGAGGTCAATGGGTCACAGCAGGATGAGGTCGTTGTATCAAAGAGTGATAGAATCGATGCGTCACAGCAGATTGAGGTCGATGTGTCACAACAGAATGAGATCGATGTGTCACAACAGAATGAGGCGGATGTGTCACACAAGGATGAGGTCGATCAGCCGCAGCAGGGTTGTGTTGATGACTCTCAGCAAATTTTGCATAATGCGTCACAGCAGTCTGGGATCAATGTGTCACAGAGGCGTCAACTGTTTGAAAACAGACTTCGCTATCTTCACTCTTGAAGGATTCTTAAAACTCAAAAATATCCTTTCTCTCACAACTTATTTTAAATTTTTCCAGATTGATGCAATGTTTATTTTTTACTTCAAAATAACGCTAAATAGAATATTTAATAAATTTTATATTTTTATTAAAATTATGAAAATCATACAATAATTTACACAAGATTTTTAAACTGTATGTATGTTTTTCATAACCTTTTTTGACGCGTATAAGTTTAACATTTTAGCTTTTTAGCTCACCTGAGCTGAAAGCTCAAGTGAGCTTTTCTGATCAAAATTTGTCCGTTGTCTGTCGTCGTCGGCGTTGTTGTTAGCGTTGTAAACTTTTCAAATTTTCATCTTCTTCTCAAGAACCACTGGGCAGATTTCAACTAAACTTGGCACAAAACATCACTGAGTAAAGGGAACTCAGGTTTGTTCAATTGAAGAGCCACACCCTCTTTAAAGGGAAGATAATTTAGAACTAGACACGATCTCGTTGCGAGCAACGAGGAGGTCTTCCGTCCGATTTTTAGAAGGTGGTATGACATCATCGACTTTGATTTTTGACAAATAAACATGATCTTGAAATAGGAGTTGAGTACTATTGCTTTCCTGCAATGCTTTTTATAAGTTCTCTTATGTTGCTTTTTTAAATACTTGCATTTCTTCCAATTGAGATAGAAAAGATTAAACTTTTTTACCTCTGGCCCCTCAAAACCCTAATTAGGTAACGCATGAGAAAATCATTGTATGGTTAGGATATATAAACGTATTATACCTAATTTTGCTTATATAACATATTACAAAACATATCTCAGTAAATGAATTTAGACTCATCTTGATCCTTATCTTTAGACCCATCTTGATCCCTAATTTGAGGGGTCAGTCCCTTTTTCTTAATATCAAATGAAAGGTCTTTTAATTTTAAACATATTTTGTTCAACAAGTGTTTGAAAATCGTTACTGTTCATGAAATATATGGGAAACAATGTTTTAGGGGCTGATCCATTATTCCCTTATAGGGGCCGTTTAACGAAATTTTGTAGGGTGCATATTGTTTAGTACATCATTTTGAGCATCTTTTCCTGTATACTGCATTTCAAAAGATTTTCCTCTCGGATATATGGGTGACTAATTTTTCGGACATTTGACCTCTAAAAGGACCTAATTACGTAACGCATGATAAAACATTACATCGCTTGGATACATAACTGTAAAATACGTATCTGCTTTTATGACATTTCACAAAATATCTTTTAGTAAAGGGGTATAGATAAAAGTCTTTAGAGCCCTCTGGTCCCCTAATTTGAGGGTTCAGCCCCTTTTTTTTGATATCAAATGAAAGGTCGTTTAATTGTAAACACATTTTGTTAAACAAGTGTTTTGAAATTCCTTACCGTTCCTGAGATATATGGGAAAGAACGTTTTAGGGACCGATCCCTTATATCCTTATAGGGGCTGTTTAACGACATTTTTAATGTTGAATATTGTTTAGTACATCATTTTGAGCATCTTTTTTTTTCTATACTGCATTTCCAAAGGTATTTCCTCTCTGATATATGGGTGATTAAAACGTTGGACATTTGACCTCTGAAAACCTCTAATTACGTAACGCATGATAAAATCATTACATTGCTTGGATACATAACTGTAAAATAACATATCTGCTTTTATGGCATTTCACAAAATATCTCTCAGTAAAGGGCTATTATATAATAGATAAAAGACTTTAGAGCCCTCTGGTCCCTCAATTTGAGGGCCAAGCCCCCTTTTCTTGAATTGAAAATGAAAGGTCAAATATCAAATGATATATGGGTGATCAAAATTTTGGACGTTTGACCCCTAAAAACCCCTAATTACGTAACACATGATAAAATCAGTAGATTTCTTGGATACAGTTGAGATGGACTCAAAATTTGAAATTTTATTTACCTCACGTAATTTTGAATGACAACAGTTGTGAATGGAATTGGAAATCATTTTGGAGAAATAAACAGGTAGTGAAAATAATTCATGCACAGGATCATGCACAAGACAAATAAAGTGTCTTACACATGTTAATCTAAATGTTAAACCTGCTTAGTCCGATTTTCAATAAAAGTTTTGTACTCTAATGCTAAGTATGTGTGTAATAATATACGTTGCAGCAGTTTTCCGGGTCAATTTAGCCATATTTCAATGAAAAAATAATGTACATGTTGAAACTTGTTGAATCCGGATGTTGTTTATTCCAAGATGCTGTCCAATCCGGCGACATTATTCAGCCCCTTGACATTTTCCTATAATTTTTGTGTAAAAAATGTTGTGCAATCCGGATCTTGTCTATTCTGTAAACCGGCCGCGATGAAAAAAACACGAATGCTTATAACTAGTGAGAGTTATCTCCCGTAGTCTGGCCACTTATCGATCGATCGGCCTTCTGCGAGATAATTAATGTTCAATTATCGACCAATTTTTCTGTCGTTGCTATTGATTTAAACAACTATGAATATAGATCCAAACTAGCAACTCATTTTAGTTTATATCGTTATGTCCTGTTATAAATAAATACGCATTTTTTGCCAAAATTAGATAATTAGATTATAGTTCACCCTATTTTTTTTTCAGGCCGTGATTCAGGCTACTGAGGGAGTAAGACTGCCGATATCGTTTGTTATCCCCGTTGTATGGCTACACTTACAGATCTAGAGTTACATATTATTCTGTCAAAATGCTCAATTTTTTATAAAATTCTCATTTATATAATATTTATCCATTGTTCCCTGCATCAAAACAGTTCTCGCCATTACGTATTCAGCCACCTGTTGATTTGTAATGTTTGTTTAACAATTTCCGGTTAAGCATGCAATTTTCAGGTTAATCGGATGTTTGAAAAATTATCAGTTACGATGATTTGATTGAAAAGTATTTCCATCGTAAGTATTCCGTTGTGGATTTATTGTCCCCCCCCCCCCTAAAAAATGAAAATGAAAATAAGTGCCGTAACTAAGATCGATGAAATCTAATGTATTTCAAAAGAATTGAAAATTTTGCAAGAATACACGACGAAGACCTACTGCATTAAATACTAAAATTAATTTACAACAATGCCCTCTAAACCGGATGTTGCCTAATCCGGCCATTTTTTTAGAACCACCCTCCGCCGGATTCGACAAGTTTTACTGTAAAATGTACAAACAACTGACATAAAAGGGTTTCGCGTTATTTCGCCTCGTGTTAAAACTGGCCCCTTACGTCGAAGCGAGTATGATTGTATCTGTCCTTTTTATATGATCTATTATAACAAATGAAATATACAGCATGACTATTAAAAAAACCCAAAAATAAAGCAGTGTACACCCTCTTGTTTGAAGTTTACGTTGTTTATAATCGATGCAAAACTTGCAGGATGAATAAATCCAATCATTCGGAGGACGAAACCAAACGGTTATCTTTTCTAAACATTCCCATGATGTATTTTTAGGGGTTTTTGTATGCCCCAAAATTTATTTTTATTTACTTTGAATATTTCTAACGTTGAAAGGAGATCAATTCCGTGTAAATACGTCTATAACTTTGTAAGATCATTCATTTGGTTTGCATGGAAAAATTTTTTGATACTGTAATGGCCGACAAATCGGAAGATGCAGCTTAAAGAAATTTCTCCGCTTGGTATACCTCGAAATGTTATTTCAAATCAGGCACCAAACAATGAAGGGAAATGGAAATATTCGACGGATCTAAATGTTAAAATATTCGTATGATAAAATGTTGTATTTATGGCAAACGTAGATTAATTATTTTTAATCTCCTAGAATATATAATCGCACTTGTGTTTTGTATCCATCTCTTTTAAACTCTTTGTAGCTGAATCTGTCAAAATTCGTGGTCGTTTCACCCTCTTGTTGTAAACCACGCTGAAATGTTCACAATCGATGTGCTGTTGAACGAAAGACGAAAAACTAACAGCATGAGCCGTCGAAAATTATTAATTTTTATGATAAATTCAGAAATGTTTAGATTTCACAAAGTGTAATTTTTGTTGTTACATGAAAATTGTCATTTCTTGCACATATAATTTGCACAAAATAAGTTATATGTTATTCAACCAGTGTTTGAAATTTGAGACCGTTCTTGATTTATTTGGGAAATAAATTGTAGGGGTCATGCTTTCATCTTCTTATCGGGCCGTTAACAAAATTTGAGCCATTTCCGAGAAAATGCGTGCACAAAAATCGTTCATAAAAGAAAAGAATGCAGGAAACGGAAAGTCTTAACAAGGGGGCGGGGAGTGCTTTAAAATTCATATTTACATGTATTTAATTTACCTTGTAAAATTATCAATCATAGGCATTGGATAACTGCTATTGCCTAATTGGCAAATTTGATTTGCTTATTGACTCCATGACCTCTACAATTTCGCTTGGTTAAAAGTTAACTTTTAAAGAAAAAAATATATAAGCATGTGCTCCAATCAGGTGTTGTACTATACATACGTTTCTTTATGCGATCGCCGAGCGCTTCTTTTGGGGAAGAATAGTCCTATTCAGGCAGCAAATACATAATACAATATACAGACGTTTTAGTAGAATATATATAATTTATGTATTAACTATTCGAGTGTGCCTGCATATGCAAAGCCCATTCGATTTGAAAATTTCGCTAATCTACTAAGTAGTATTTTCAACCATGTGTCCTCTACTCGATCTTCAACTGTCCGAATCCAATCAAATCTTTTACTCACCGAATGTACATAAACTTTTTAAAAACTCACATATTCTTTCATAATCAATAACAAAAAATAAATATTTAATTAAATGAAAGAATAAAATCAACAATGAGTATGCTTTTTAATAAATCGAACTACCATTCAGAAGAGGTTAAACCAATAGTGTGACCATTATTGTTTTACGGCCTGAATGTAAATACAACTTCAACTTGTTTAAAATTGGTTAGTTTTATCGTTCCCGCACCTACCGCAAGCATGTGACATTGTACCACTTAAGCTGCCTTATCTCGAACGCTTTTTAAATATATTTCAACTCACTTTACTTACTACACCCTACGTAATTCATGCTCTCTCTCTCTCTCTCTCTCTCTCTCTCTCTCTCTCTCTCTCTCAACTCATAAAAAATTCTAATATATTAGCCAAATGAATTATCACAGATTACAGATACTTAAGTTGTGTGTGTGTTGGAATTATCGCCTATTTTGTTGAAATGGGTAGTGTAATGCATTAAATTCTCAGCAGCAAAATGTCAGAAATAGACACAGGTGAATGTATTTACATTTCAACTCGATTTACGATTGTAAAACGTTGTATTATATTCATTGATGGCAGTTTTTTTTCCCTTTATTTTACGCACTATGCGTAAATCAATGGTCTGATGCATCGTTAACCAATGTAATTAAAAATGAAAATAATTTAACAAAGAATCATAGAACATTCAAATGTGTGATAACGTATAAACACGAGAAGCATGTGTCCTAGACTACAGCGAATCGGTTGTCCACTAGCGCAGCATCTCCTCGGCCCGTGTTATGTAAATGTACACTCAACGTGGTGGGTTTAAAATGTTTGCAGTTTGATAACTGAATTTTATTTTCCAACAATAAAACTATTTTATTACATAGACAAGATCACAAAGAACGCCTTTTTTCAATGACAGTCGACTAAAACAGCATTACTTCGTAGGTAAAGGTATAATCTTTAATATCGTTAAAATCGGAATTCTTGGTGTTTGCAGCTACATAAATAAACCCATGTGTGCATTACAGCAAGGCGCAAATCTTGTGTATTGGATAACGATAGATCGCTCGCTAGTCCAGCCGCGACCTATTTCCTCGGCCGCAGGCACGAAATCGGATACGTATAATTGTTTGCATACACAGCTCGGAATCCAGCTAGATTTTAAATGCGACTCAAATGCATTGCATAGAAGCAGTTCTTTTATCCATAATGTGTTTCACTAGAAAAGAATTAAACTGTTTAAACACTTTCCACATGTAAGCTGGTACACTGTCTATGGTAGTAGGTAAAGGTATAATCTTTTTTTTGTTTACTATTAAAATCGTTTAAATAGGAATGTTTGTGTTTGCAGCTACACAAAGAAACCCATATGTGCATTTCAGCAAGGCGCAAATCTTGTGTATTAGATAACGGCAGACCGCTCGCTATCTCCAGCCGCGACCTATTTCCTCGGCCGCGGGCAAGGGATCGGATATACAGCTCGGAATCCAGCTTGATTTTAAATGCGACTGCATTGCATAGAAGCAGTTCTTTTATCCATAATGTGTTTCACTTGAAAATAATTAAAATGTTTAAACACTTTCCGTATGTAAACTGGTACACTTCATGTCAGTCATACGCACAAATACCCCGTTTTTTGCCAAATAAAACACAAATACATGGTAACAAGTCTAGCTTTTTACACTCATATTACGCAATACCCGAACAAAATATTATTGCTACGACATTATTAACATCATAATTAACAACTTTTGCAGCGACAGCAATATCGAAATCTTAACCGTTTTTGAGTTATAAAGTAAACAATTTTAAGGGTTCTAGCTCCCTAATTTGAGGGGCCAGCCCCTTTTTCTTGATGTTAAACAAAAGATCTTGTAAATAAAAATCTTTCTTCTTCTACATGTCTTAACAAAATATTTGCGAGAAAAGAGATAAACTAAGAAAATGAAGCAAAATTACAACGCATTTTTTATCTCAATTTTCAAGCCCTATGGAGCTCCGGCGTTTCTTGTGCTAGGCAAATATAAATGCTTTTGTACATATAAACAATCTTTTGTCTATCATCCCTGAAATTTTGAAATCGATATCGTTTGTAGTTTATGAGAACACTCTTGGACAAACCAACCCCCTAAAAATCCTTAAAATGTCAATATCTCAAAAACGGAAATGACGTCATCAACCAAAAAAATTTCCGATAAGGTTTAGAACATATTTAGTAAGATCTGAAAATTTCGTGCAAATCGGTCGGGCCATTTCTGAGATATCGCGTGCACAAAATTGGTAAGAAAAAAAAAGAAGAAGAAGAAGAAAAAGAATCCGAAGAATAACAATAAGGTCTTCCGTTGGAAACGGAAGACCTTAATTATTGAAAATTTGTTGGTATTTTTCAAAAATCTTCTTCTCAAAATCTATTAGGCCAGAAAAGCTCAAATTGGAGTGGAAGCATCCTCATATAGTGTAGATATAAGATTGTTTAAATGATGGTCCCCGGGGGTAGGGGTGGGCCAGAATGGGGGGATAAATTTTTACATAAGAATGTATAGAGAAAATATTTAAAAATCTTCTTCCAACAACTATTAGGCCAGAAAAGCTCAAATTGGAGTGGAAGCATCCTCAGATGTGTAGATTCAAATTTGTTCAAATCATGGTCCCCGGGGGTAGGGTTGGGCCACAATGGGGGATGGATTTTTACATAAGAATGTATAGAGAAAATCTTTAAAAATCTTCTTGTCAAAAACTAATTGGTAAGAAAAGCTTAAACTTTTGTGGAGGCATCCTCAAGTAGTGTAGATTCAAGTTTGTTTTAATGATGGTCCCCGGTGGTAGGGTGGGGCCATAATGGGGGATGAATTTTTACATAGGAATATATTGAGAAAATCTTAAAAAATCTTTTTCTTAAAAACTATTAGGCCAGGAAAGCTCAAATTGAAGTGGTAGCATCCTCAGATAGTGTAGATTTAAGTTTCTTTAAATCATGGTCCCCAGGGGTAGGGTGGGGCCACAATGGGGGATTAATTTCAACACAGGAATATTTAAAGACTTCTTCTCAAAAACTATTAGGCCAGAAAAGCTCAAATTGGAGTGGAAGCATGCTCAGATAGTGTAGATACAAGTTTGTTTAAATGATGGTCCCCGGGGGTAGGGTGGGACCACAATGGGGGATAAATTTTTACATAGGAATATATAGAAAAAATCTTTAAAAATCTTCTTCTCAAATACTGTTAGGCCAGAAAAGCTCAAATTGGAGTGGAAGCATCCTCACGAAGTGTAGATTCAAGTTTGTTTAAATCATGGTCCCCGGTGGTAGGGTGGGGCCAGAATTGGGGATGAATTTTTACAAAGGAATATATTGAGAAAATCTTTTAAATTTTTTTTCTCAAAAACTATCAGGCCAGAAAAGCTCAAATTGGAGTTGAAGCATCCTCAGTTAGTGTAGATTTAAGTTTACTTAAATGATATTCCCGGGGGTAGGGTGGGGCCACAATGGGGGATGAATTTTTACAGGAATATATAGAGAAAATATTTAAAATTCTTATTCTCAAAAACTATTAGGCCAGAAAAGCTCAAATTGAAGTGGAAGCATCCTCAGATAGTATAGATTCAAGTTTGTTTAAATCATGGTCCTCAGGGGTAGGGTGGGGCCACAATGGGGAATGAATTTTTACAAAGGAATATATAGAGAAAATCTTTAAAAATCTTCTTCTCAAAAACTATTAGGCCAGAAAAGCTCCAATCGAACTGGAAGCATCCTTAGATAACGTAGATTCAAGTTTGTTTAAATTATGGTCCCCAGGGGTAGGGTGGGGCCAGATTGGGGATGAATTTCAACATAGGAATATATAGAGAAAATGTTTAAAAATCTTCTTCTTAAAAACAATTAGGCCAGAAATGCTCAAACTTGTGTGGAGGCATCCTCAAAAAGTGTAGATTCAAGTTTGTTTAAATCATGGTCCCCGGGGGTAGGGCGGGGCCACAATGGGGTGTGTGTGAATTTTTACATAGGAATATATAGGGAAAATCTTTTACAATATTCTGGGAAAGTTTTCAGTTCAAAAAGCAGTAACTTGTGTGAAAGCACTGGTTGTGCAGATTAAAGTTTGATCAAACCATGATTCCCTAGAGAAAAGTGGTGCCACAAAGTGGAGGGGGGGGGGGATTATAGAGGAAAAGAGAAAAATCTTCTTACAGGTACAACAACAAAAGGGGCTTGGTATTTACCATAAAAATTATAGGATAAAAATCAGCAGATTTTTAAACTTTTTTGAGCAAGATCTACTTTACTTAGTTGTCAAGATATTTTGATTTTGATACTGTAATACTAATTTGATCAGAGTTAAGGCTATTGTTGCTCAGGTGAGCGATGTGGCCCCTGGGACTTTTGTTTATGGTTACGATAGTAAATATAACACTATACTCTTGTTGCTATAGCAACAAAAAGGTCTTCCGTTCCTCGTGTATTAACCTGTACAAAAACTCCATTTCTCTTGTAAAACAAAACGGATATAATATATACTGTAAATGAATTCCCAAGAAATTATTTCTAAGTTAAACAGAACAAAAAGACAAAATGTCAATTTTTGAGTACTTTCTGTGACG
This sequence comes from Magallana ariakensis, assembly GCA_020458035.1. Classification (NCBI taxonomy): domain Eukaryota; kingdom Metazoa; phylum Mollusca; class Bivalvia; order Ostreida; family Ostreidae; genus Magallana; species Magallana ariakensis. The sequence goes on from CM035812.1 coordinate 35,338,255, forward strand.
ACCGGAAGTCACGCCGGATCATACAGAACATAGTAAACATATCTTCATACATTGTTTTGTCTTTCCTCAAAGTTTGGATGTTCAAGTTTTTGTTAGTTATAATATCTCGTTGAGAAAAGGTTTTTTCTCGAGCCCGGAAACGGACAAATGGAAGTAATTTAAGAAATTGAAAGTAGATATGTTTAGTATATTTACCTACGGTACGTTACTGTTCATCACACTGAGTAAAATGTTTAAAAATCTAAAGTAAAAAACAAAATATTTTACTTGAATGCTTCGAGTGAGAACCGGAAGTGACGTACGACCAAATGAAACCCATCAAACACATATTTAATCAAAAATCCATCATCCAAATAAGTTTTGTCTTGATCCTTCACAGTTTCTGAGATCTTGTGGGTACTTTTTTTAATAAAAGAAGGCTACCTGAGATATTTGAGATGTCTTACCGGAAGTAGAACTTGTTTTTTATCATGGGTGGATCATCTTTTGTATTTCTATTGCTAAAATGTTACTTTCATGCTCAATAAACAAATTGTTTAAAAAAAATGAAATTTGGTTGTACTTTCTGTGACGACCGGAAGTTACGCCGGATAAAACAAAATAGTGTTAACACATGTACATACATAGGTCTATCATCCCACAAAGTTTGGCTGTTCAAGTCGTTACCGTTTTTGAGATTTCGTTGAAAGAAAGTCTTTTGTCTCGGGACAGGAAACGGACAAAGGGAAGTGCTCAGTGTAAGTTTTTTTAAATATTTCTTGTTTACTTGTCTATTGTACGTTAGTCTTCATGGAGCTAACTACTAATATCAAAGGAAAACATTAAACTGATAAACAGCTCGATTTGTTTGAACTCTTCCGGTGTGGACCGGAAGTGACGGAATACAAAATGAAACCGGTTAAACATATCTTCAATCAAATGTCTATCAGCCATAAAATTTTCGTGCCTTGATCACTTCTAGTTTCTGAGATCTCGCATGTACAAAATGTGTTTTAAAAAAGCTACCTGAGATAATTGAGATATCTCACCGGAAGTAGATTTTTTGTTAATATAACATCGCATAAATAACATATGTATAGATTTATACTTTTTTATTTATTCTATGGAAAAAGAATTGAATACCTAAATAAAATAATTTTTGAAGTGCCTCCGGTGACGACCGAAGTTGCGACGAACAAAACAAAATAGTTTAAACACATCTACTCATATAGATCTATCATCCCTCAGAACGACAGGAAGTGAATTTTGAGAAAATGAAAAAAAACGCCTCGAGATATTATATATTATTCTCTATCAACCCTGAAAATTTGAAGAAAATCTATCCACCCATCTCTGAGAAATCTTGTGGACAAAAAAAGGGGGACAAAATAATAATAACTAGATGCGATCTCGTTGCGAGCAACGAGTGGGTCTTCCGTCCTATTTTTTAGCAGATGCAATGAAATGAGATTTTTGACTGAGATTTAAATCTGTTTGATGTCATGTTTACTCGATTTAATTGAGTTTTAAATTTCGAAAATCCTATAATTCATCCAAAGATTTTGAACAAGATGTCATCCAATCAAACGCAGAATTGCAAGCGCAACTTAGATATCATGTTTAAAATTAGTTTGATGTCATTTTAACACGATTTAAAAGAGTTTAAAAATTTTGAAAAATTTAATTCTCATCCAATCAATTCGAGAAAGATATCATCAGACGCAGAATCGCAAGGGCAACTTAGATATCATGTTTAAAATTAGTCTAAGGTCATTTAAACACGATTTAAATGAGTTAAATTTTTTTGAAAAATTTAATTTTCATCCAATCAATTCGAGAAAGATGTCATCAGACGCAGAATGAATCGCAAGGGCAACTTAAATATCATGTTAAAAATTAGTTTGATGTCATTATAACACGATTTAAAAGAGTTTAATTTTTTTGAAAAATTTAAATTTCATCCAATCAATTCGAGAAAAATGTCATCAGACGCAAAATCGCAAGTGCAACTTAGATATCATGTTTTAAAATTAGTCCGAGGTCATTTTAATACAATTTAAATGAGTTTATTTTGTTTGAAAAAATTAAATTTCATCCAATCAATTCGTGAAAGATGTCATGAGTTTAACAATTTTGAAAAATTTAAATATTATCCAATCAATTCAAGAAAGATGTTATTAGACGCAGAATTATAAGCGCAACTTAGATATCATGTTATAAAACTAGTCTGAGGTCATTTAACACGATTTAATTAAATTTAAAAATTTTTATAAAATTAAAAATCATCCAATCAATTCGATAAAGATGTCATTAGACGCAGAATTGTAGGCGCAACTTAGATATCATGTTTTAAAATTAGTCTGCGGTCATCAAAACACGATTTAATTAAATTCAAAATTTTTGAAAAATTCAAACATTATCAAATCAATTCATGAAGGATGTCATTAGACGCAGAATTATAAGCGCAACTTAGATATCATGTTTTAAAATTAATCTAATGTCATTTTAACACAATTTAAATGAGTTTAATTTTTTTGAAAAATTTAAATTTCATTCAATCAATTCGAGAAAGACGTCATTAGACGCAGAATTATAAGCGCAACTTAGATATTATGTTTTAAAATTAGTCTGAGGTCATTTAAACGCGATTTAATTAAATTTAAATATTTTTAAAAATTTAAAAATCATCCAATCAATTCGAGAAAGATGTCATTAGACGCAGAATTATAAGCGCAACTTAGATATCATGTTTTAAAATTACGCTGAGGTCATTTAAACGCGATTTCAATAAATTTAAATATTTTTTAAAATTTCAAAATCATCCAATCAATTCGAGAAAGATGTCATTAGACGCAGAATTATAAGCGCAACTTAGATACCATGTTTTAAAACTAATCTCTGGTTATTTAAACTTGATTTAAATGAGTTTAAATTTTTTGAAAAATTTAAATTTTATCCAATCAATTGGAGAAAGATGTCATTAGACGCAGGATTATATGTGCAACTTAGATATCATGTTTTAAAATTAGTATGATGTCATTTTAACACAATTTAAATGACTTTATATTTTTTGAAAAATTTAAATTTCATCCAATCAATTCGAGAAAAATGTCATTAGACGCAGAATTATAAGCGCATGTTTTAAAATTAGTTTGAGGTCATTTGAACGCGATTTAATTAAATTAAAAATTTTTTAAAAAATAAAAAATCATCCAATTTGTTTTTTTGTCACGTGACACAGACGCGGATGGACGTGTCTGCTTGACTCTCTGTGTTTTTTGACGATTTTTCCCGGAATCATAGTTTATTTGTCGAAATTTTGCATTTCGGATCTTTAAACTGTTATTTGCAAACATAACCTGAAGTTTTGTGACCGTAAATTTTGTGTAAATAAGTTTTGATTTTGTATATATGTTTTGATTTCATCTGTGATTTCTGTGATTTCTGCTCACTCGTTTACCTGTGGATTTACCTGGAGATGGCGGACTTCGACTCAGTTACGGTTGATACGGTTGATAGAACATCAAAGCCGTTATACTTAAAGAACAATGATCTCCGCGGCTCCACTGATAAACAGATCACTGATTTTGATCTAATAGACCCAATCAAACAGGTAATTGGTAATGATCTTATGTGTGTTCAACTGGACATAAACCTATGGAGAATTTATCTGAAAAGTCCAGAGAGTAGGCTTCAGCTGCTCACACAGGGTATTGACATCAATAATGTGTCTCACCAGTTCTACGACATTAACCCGTATACTTCTGATGCTACATCAACATCTCAGAAAACCCTCAAATTACGGATATGTGGTCTTCCCCTTTCCGTGGCTGATTATGCCGTACATGAATTACTTGGCAAATTAGACGTTAAATTAACAAGTAAAATTCTATACGAAAAAATCCGCCACCCCGTTACAAAGCGTATGACAAGCATCCTAAACGGGACTAGGTTTATGTACATAGAACCGCTTCCTACAGGAAAGCATCTTCCCAGAATTAATTACTGCGGCGGTATTCAGTGCAAGCTGTTTCACTATGGCCAACCAAAACAAAATATCAATTTGCTATGTACAAACTGCTGGAAAACCGATCATAATCGGTCTGCGTGTACAAATGATGCTTGTTGTAAGGTGTGCAAGACACCTGGCCATTCTCCCGGAGATGAGGCCTGCCCGCATTATCAACCACAAAAACATCTTACCACGTTTTGCGGTGCCCAAGATGTACTCTCTAACTTCTACCCATGTGAACTAGAAATTTTTGGCGTAAAACATAAATCGGCAGAACACGCCTTTCAATATATCAAAGCAGTTCGATTCGGTGCGGAGATTTAGATTCTACCAACGCGATTGCAAAAGCCGATGACGCGCTTGCCGCCCTTCGCCTGGGTAAGAAGGTCAAATCCAATGACCAATGGGTGTCAACAAAAATTTCCGTTATGGAGGAAATATTAGAAAACAAGTGTGTTCAGGTACCGGTTTTCCGAGATAAGCTTGTAACCTCTAAGCAATCAACGACATTTGTCGAAGCAACCTACAACAACGAGTGGGGATCCGGCCTTGACCGTGACGGCACCCTCAATACAAAACCGGATCACTGGCCGGGAAAAAAGGTACTTGGCGTACTTATGAAAAAAATCGCAAAAAGAGTCCGGAAAAGAAAACACAGCGACTCCGGTAAAACCGACCGTAAACAAAAACAAAACAAAGATCAACCAAATCAGCGTACCATAGTACAGATGTTGGAACAACTCAGAGCTATGTCGGACAGTGACGTGTCGGGGTGTAATCCGGACACAGAGAGCTCTGGAGATGAACGGTAACTGTATTCGGATCTGGGTTCCAACCTCAGAATTTTCAGAACTGTGGTATGTGTACGTTTAATACGTTCAATATAATAGAATATACAATCATAGAATATAATTATCTACTTTCCAATAAGAAGTCGTCTAGTTCATTTTTTTCCTATTTAATAATATTAAAATATAATTCAGATTACACTTTCTGAAGACAATGTGTTCGACAATATTAATGTATACCAATACGCATCAAATAGTGACGATGTTGATATTTTGCTTTTACTATTTTTTCATATAGAATTCGAAGTTTATTACTACTCTTAATATTATTATTTTTTTAAATTTATTTATTTATTTATTTATATTTTTTTTTGTCAACGAATATTTTGAAATATGGCAAATCTAAATTTAGTGTCAGTGAATGTAAGAGGTCTTAATTCGTCAGAAAAAAGAGATAAAATTTTTTTATGGCTAGAAGAAAATAAAATTAATATTACACTTTTACAAGAAACACATTTTATAGAGAAACGTGCTGAATTGTATGATAGAAAATGGAACGGAAAAGCAATACACGCTTTCTCCGACTCTCCCTTTAGTAGAGGCGTTTCCGTTTTGTTCAATAAAGAATGTAATATAGATATTTTAAATGTGCATAAGTCAAATGATGGAAGGAAACTTCTGGTAAATGCTAAAATAGATGAAACATCACTTACGATTGTTAACTTATATGCTCCTAATAAAGAAAGCGATAGAATAATATTTTTTAACTCGCTAAATACATTTAATTCTTCCTATACTCCCAAAGATAGTAAACTAATCATTGGCGGTGACTTCAATTGCAATTTAAAAAAAGAAAATGACAAATCCTACAAAAAGTTAAGTAAACTACTTAATAAGCTGGATTTAGTCGATGTGTGGTTGAATAAAAATCCAACAAAAAATGGTTATACATGGTGTGATGCAGAAAATTCCCCAAAAAGTAGAATAGATTACATTTTTGTGCGCAATGACTCAATCGATTATGTAAAAAATATTGTTGTTAGAAAATTACCAGGTACTCATAATAAAAACACACGGTTAAGTGACCACAGGTTAATAAAATGTAATTTAAATTTTAGTAATTTAGAGAGAGGTAAAGGATACTGGAAATTAAATATCTCGCATCTAGAGAACGAAGACTACAAACGCGGAATCTTAGAATTATTCAAAAATATAAATGACTCATTAGATCCAATTTCAAAATGGGAAACTTTTAAAATTAAAGTCCGTGATTATTCCATTAACTACGCAAGACAATCCAAGAACAATGTAAAACATAGATTAAAATTGATTGAGGAAAGGATAGATGATATAGAAAACTTACCGAGCGGAGATATTGATATGAATGAAAAAAGAAAACTTGAAAAGGAATTAGATTATATGTACAATGAAATAGCTAAAGGAGCGCAGATTAGATCTAAAGCGAAATGGATTAACGAAGGTGAACGAAATACACAATTTTTTTTAGGTTTGAAAAAGAAACATCAAGGTCACAATACAATATTAGAATTAAAAACCGATAACAAAACTGTAGCAAGTAATAGCGAAATTATAGAGGAAATGTGTCACTTTTATGAAAACTTATATACAAGTAAATCTATTAAAAATGTTGATATAAATGCTTATTTGAATGACGTTGAATGTCCAAAACTTAACAATAGTGAAAAAGAATATTGCGACTCATTACCTACAATTGATGAATGCGCAGATGCAGTAAATAATTTGAAAAATAAGAAATCCCCGGGTTTGGACGGTATACCGGCTGAATTTTATAAATGCTTTTGGAAAACAATTGGACCACTCTTTTATGAAGTTTTATTAAGTATTTTCGATAAACAGGAACTACCCTTTTCACAGCGGTTAGCTCTGATCACTCTTTTATTTAAGAAAGGGGAAAAAATAATCTTAAAAATTACAGACCACTAAGTTTAACAAATACCGACTATAAAATTTTAGCTTTTGTTCTTACCAAAAAATTACAAACAGTTATTGATAAACTAATTAGCAAGGAACAATCAGCGTATATAAAAGGGCGCTTTATTGGCATAAATGCAAGATTAATTTTAGACATCTATGAATACTGCATGGAAAACGATAATGACGGTTTATTACTATTTTTAGATTTTGAAAAAGCATTCGATTCAGTCGAGTGGAATTTTCTTCTTCAAGTTTTAAAACAATTCAATTTTGGTGAAAATTTTATTTCATGGGTCAAAATTCTTTACACAAAACCAATTTTCAGAGTTAAAAACAATGGATGGATTTCTAAAACTTGCAAAATGAATAGAGGTATAAGACAAGGGTGTCCTATCTCAGCACTTTTATATCTGTTTGTTGCGGAAATATTGGCTTATAAATTAAAACACAATTCGGAAATTCAAGGAATAAATATATTAAACATGACAGACGATATAAAAACTATTCAACATGCGGACGATGTCACTTTAACCTTGAAAAATATTTCTTCTTTACATGTTGCAATAAAGACTGTTGAAGAGTTCTGTAAACACGCTGGATCAAAAGTAAATATAAACAAAACACAATGAATACTACTTGGTAGTCTGAAAGACAGATATAATAATATAAGCGGCATCGATGTAACCAATGATGGTGTTAGATGTTTGGGTATTTACATTGGACATAATAAAAATCAATGCTATGAACTTAATTGGTAACACTCTTTTCAAAATATGGAAAAACTCTTCGAGTCCTGGAAAAAAAGAAAATTAACTATATTTGGAAAAGCATGCATTGTTAATTCACTAGCTATATCTAAAATAATTTATGTGGGTTCTATATTACCTATGCCTGACCCTGAATATATTAAACGACTGAAAAATAGCATATTTAATTTCATTTGGAATAAAAGAGATAGAATAAAAAGAGATACTGTGATTGGAAGACAAGAAGATGGCGGTATAGGAGTTGTTAATATTGAATCGAAGTTTAAGGCTTTAAAAGCTGCATGGTGTAGAATCTTGATGGACAATACAGGCATAATTAACAGAATAGTTGATAGTTATTTGAGAGTTTTAAATGTAGATATCAATTATGTATTAAACGTATCGGAGACTAATAGCTCTAATTTTAAGATCATTTCTAAACTCCCAATTTTTTATAAAGAAGTGTTTTGTAGTTTCAACGATTGTAAAAAAACATTGACATTACTAAATTATCTGATATAAATTTTGCTAAACAACCAATTTGGAACAATAATTTGTTTCAATTTGATAATAAAACAATTTGTCATAAAAGTTGGTTTCAAAGCGGCATATTGTATGTAAAGGATCTTTTTAATGCTGATGGCCAATTCAAACCACTTCAAGAATTGTCATCTACTCTAAAGCAAAAAGCTAACTGGATGTGTGAATATAGAATAGTTAGAAATGCAATATATAAAAAAATCACTAAGATTTAATATGAAATGTTGTCAATATATACAAAAAGTATCCACTGGTGATTTTCTTTTTATTAATGGTTTACATTGTATCGAAGACAAAAAATGTACATTTTTCTACGAAAATTTGTTGTACAAAAAATTAAAGCCTCCCTGTCATCAGGCATTGTTAAAAAGACTGTTTTCAGTGGAAAAAGAATATTGGTATGACATATACAAAAACAAAGTAAAAGATATATTTGACAAACGAATATGTGAATTTAATTACAAATTGCTGAATAATACAGTGTGCTGTAACAGCTTTCTTTTTAAATGCAAATATAGGTCTTCTGCTTCTTGTAATATGTGTAGCGAAATTGAAGATGTAAAACATTTGATTTTTGGGTGTGAACATGTTAAGATGATATGGTCAACTTTAAGCCTAGTTATAGGATTTGATATACAGTGGAAACTTGTTATTTTGGGTTTTTACTTTGAACGAAACGCAAAAATACGATTTTTGAATACTATTGTGTCTTTCATAGCCTACAAGATATTTAAATATAAAATGTGTTGTAGATTTCAAAACAAAACAGAGACATATAATGCATTGGTTTTATATTTGAAAAACAATATAAGATACAATATTGATGTACTTGTAAATATTTCAAAAATACAAATGTTTAGAATTAATATTGTGAAATTTGCAGATATGCTGTAATTGTTATAATACATATCATATTACTTTATCACTAACTATCTTGGCCCGAGATAGTTGGATATTGTTAATGGGTTGTTCTGTATTGTGAAATAAATAGAAAGAAAAAAAAATAAAAATTATTACTTTACTATTAAAAAAAAAAAAATACGATAAAGAATGAGAAAATCATTGTCAAATTTAGTATTCTATTATGTTGGATATGATGCGCAGTTCATTCTGTAGTGGAAAACGGAAAAGTAGAAAGGAGGAAGGGCAATTAAAAAAAGTTCACTTATGAAATTACTCTAAAGGCATTAGTTATATAAAAACTGAAATTATGGAAATGTCTCACAGAATACCTTCAAATAATTTATACCGAATACGTTATGTTCAGATGGTGGTCATACAATTGCAAGAAAAAATCCACTCTTTTAAGAATATAATTACCGTTTGTTCACTTCAACTGTCACATTCGTCACATGTAATTTTACAGATCAGACCACCGAGACCAGAGACACATAAGGGATGGAAGCACCTGTTATAAATAAATATACTAATGAAGGTTTGTATATAAATTGCATATTCTGCATATGCTACCTATGAAAACGACATTTGTGCAATTTTTATGCAGAGTTTCGTTTATATATTTAAAGTTAAAAAATAAACCCAATAACAAAACGTTTATCAATTGGACTTTGCAATATTTGCTCATCAGCTGGCCATTGTGTCTTTTTTAGAAACTAGAGAAAACTGCGATGAAAAAAAGAGACTCACTGATGAAAAATGGTAATTGAAGTATATATAATACATTATATATTTTATATAATATTATGGTTGTACCCTTAATGAAAATTCCGTTGTTGCAAAACAATTCAGCTAATATTATGGATAGAAGAATAGAAGTGTATGACAATGTGTTAATTTCATTTGTTCAACGTTAATTAGATTAAAGAATTGCTGTCTATTAGTAAACTTTTTACTCTGTCTCGAGTTTTTGCTTCCACCACTTAAAATGAAAGTTTAATGAATGATACATTAACTTTAGAGGAACATTTCTATCCAAAGGTTTTGATAGAAAATATGATAAAGTTGAGATTTTACTCCGAAGTAGAAGTACTACAAATAATTACTGTAGACTTATCATATTTGGCTGTGAGTATTTTTAGCGTTTTTGGCGGATTGCCGCTTCTGTAAAATCAAGTACAACGCGAAATTCTATTTATATTTGTATAAGAATAGGCACATTTATATATTATTTAAAATCTTTGCTAACTTGTTCCGCCAAATACCATTCACGCTAAATATAATACATTAACAATATGTTCTTAATATTGTCAGATCATGGGCGCTGTCATTTCTCGTTTTAACATTTCTTTATCACGTTATTTTTCCCTATAAAGGATGACTGCCCTTTATGACATTTAAAAGTGCCACAAAATAAATTTTGATAATGAGCATATTTCCTTTGGATGTAGGAATTGGTAATTACATAACTGCATCTATATGTAATTGCATTCATTTAAAATTCATATTTACAAAGTGCGGAGTCGTTTTCATAGATAGGGGCCATTACATTACATGGACGTACAAGACTTATTAAGTCAAGTGTTCTAAGAAATGCAAGATCATGTCGAATTTCCTTTAAGAAAAACGTTGTAATCTTGTTTGATTTCTCCTTTAAAAAAGTATGATACAATTAATACAAAACCAGCCTCAGCCTTTTTGTTATTGATTTATACTTATCTAAGTCTTGGAAAAAATTTGTAGGTTGTACAATTACCTTTTCAAAAAAAATATGTTTTTTGTTTTCTTACAGCGTTGAAAGTGGCCAAAACTATGCAAACAAAGGCAAGGAAAGCAATCCTAGTAAGTGGGCACAATACAAAGGCCTGCCTAACGGTCGAGGTCTGTCTAACGGTCGTGGTCTACCCTCCGGTCGTAGTCTATCAAACGGTTGTGGTCGTAGTCGTAGTATGGGAAATGATTCTCTCAGGAACGACAATGATGAAAGCCAGGACGCGAACCCCCTCGAGGAGATAGCAGCTTCTTTAACCAAAAACGTCTCGCAAATCCAAGATGACCTTTATGAACAGGACGGTTTCCATGACAGGTTATCCTGTCTAGCGCAAACTTATGTCGAAAACGCTGACGATTTGGAATCCCTACGTAAGGAGAACGCTCAGCTCCGAGAAGAGGTACAACTACTCAAATCTATAGTCATAAGTTTAGATCGCAAAGTATCTCAAAACCAAAACGACATTGTCGATCTGAAGTCAAGATCCATGAAATACAACCTCATGTTCCACAATTTATCAGAGGAAGACGGAGAGAACCTCTTTGTCAAAATACCAAAACTAATAAAAGAACACTTTGGAATAAATACCGAATTCAGCAACATCCACAGGAATGGTTGGAGCAAACAAGACAAACCGCGCTCTATCACAGGCAAACTCATTAACTTTTCTGATAAAGAGAAAATTTTGAGCGCACAACGAGAGAGGAAAGACAGAACCCCCAAACTGCCATTTTTCATAACCCCACAACAACCCATTCAAATAACTGAAAACATCAAAAAGTTGATCGAGGTGAGTAACAAGTACAAAGAAGATAACGTCCGCACACGTATCCTGGGAAATAAACTTGTTTTCCAAAACGGAACAGTCTATCGAGACAAAGTCACGAAACCAAGAGCAGAAGACATCCTCCTGATAGACGATGACGAGAAACAGAAGACCGAGTCCCTAGAAGTCGTGAGTAGTGATCCAGTTACTGAAGCAGGTAACAAATTCACCGCAACAGCTGCCGCAGTCAATACTTACGCGAACATCCGAGCCTTCTACAAGAAAGTAGTGAGCGTCCCAGACTGCGCCAGAGCGGATCACAACATTCTTGTGTACCGATTTCGAGATAAATCCGGCCTGATCCACGAGGACTACCAGGATGATGGCGAATACGGCGCTGGTCGCAAAATACTCGGTGTTTTGCGAGACAACAACATAGAGAACGCGGCCGTCGTTGTCACCAGACTCTTTGCAAAACACGTTGGATTGCGGCGCTTCTCCATTATGGAAAATGTAGCGATTGATGCACTGCGCAAACTGAGTGATTAATTGGTATACTTTACTTGGGTGAGATACTGACAAAACTATTACTTTATTCTTGTCTACTTAATTGTATTCACATGCATTTCTACTGCACAAACCAGACTTCGAATGCCTCGCGCTGATATCTAAATCTTATTTATTTATTTATTTATTTACTTATTCATTTACATACTTATATTATTTATATGTATATCTATACATATATATACATAATTTTGTACTATGAAATTTTTTAGTATTGATACAGGTATCATCTAATTAATCGGTACGATTTTTTGTTTTTTTTGTTTTTTTGTTTTGTTTTGTTTTTTTTTTTGTTTCTTTTCCTTTACGTTTATCACTAATCCGGGATTTTTAGTTCCCCATCTATAGCTACTCGGTCTGCCTTTTCGGATATCCGAGCCTCTCTATTTTTGGTTTTACTTTTATAGTCATGTTGATGTTTCCGATATTGAATATACACGTTTTATTTTCTGTAACGGCATACAAATTTATCAGGAATATTGAATTGGTAAAGCTCAAATAAATATTCAACACGACATTATCAAGTAAGTCGCAGAGCTACATTTAAAATGTGTCATATACATTTTGTTGTAAATATTTTCTTCTTGTTAATTTTTCTTTCCATCTCTTTTTGCAACCCCTTTCTGTTTTTGTTTGTATTGGTTCAATGTCTGGTATGTAGACATATTATCCTCAACATTTATGCATTTATTCAATATTTTTTCGTAAAGAAAACACACAACAATATCTATGAATCAGAATCTTAATTTTTCTCTACTTTCTTTAAATGTCAATGGTCTAGGAGCTACTTTAAAAAGAAACTGTGTCTTCAATTGGTTAAAGTTAGAATACAAAAATCATTTTGTTTTTTTACAAGAAACCCATACCACACTAAGTGTTGTTCCCACGTGGGAAAAAGAGTGGGGTTCCAAAATATTTTTCGCACATGGTTTATCAAATAAATGTGGTGTAGCAATCTTAACACCTCAAAATTTAGATTTTAAAGTTGCGGATACATTCACTGATGAGGAAGGACGATTTTTAAAATTAACTATAAACATTAATGAGACCCTCTTTTATTTTATCAATATATATGCACCAACTAAAGATCATAAAACTAAACAAAATCAGTTTCTTGATTTCATGTTGAATCATTTGTCTGAAATGTGTGATGAAAATATTTTAATAGGAGGAGACTTTAATATCACTTTAAACCCAGAACTTGACAAAAAAGGAGGTACCAGTGAACCACATTCTACTTATAGAGAAAATCTAAAAGGTTTTATGGACACGCATGATTTAGTAGATATCTGGAGAAACCAGCATCATGATGCTAAGTTATTTACCTATTTTCAAAAGAAACCAATCATTTTATCAAGAATAGATTTTTGGCTAGTTCCATCTTTCTTATCCCCTTTTATAAAAGCAGACATTAAACACTCAATTAGATCAGATCATAGTCTTATCTTATTGCAAATTAATAGTGCTTCAAATTCTAAGAGAGGGCCAGGCTTTTGGAAATTTAATGCCTCCTTACTGGAAGATAATGTTTTTGTAAATCACATGCATGAAAATATAAATACTCTAAAGCAAAAATATAAAGACATGGAAGATAAACATCTTAAATGGGATTCTATAAAATGTGAACTCCGAGGAATTATAATTAAATACTCAAAAATAAAAGCTGGGAAAGAAAGAGAAAGGGAAAAAGAACTAAACAAAAACCTTGAATCACAAACGCAGTTGATTGTTTTACAACCCTCACCTAAAAATCTCAATCAGTACCAAGAATGGAAAAATGAATTAGAAGAGATATATAACAGTAAAACTAAAGGTATCATGTTAAGATCTCATGCAAAATGGTGCGAAGAAGGAGAAAAATCAACAAAATATTTTCTATCCCTTGAGAAAAGAAATTATAAAAATAAGCGTATAGATAAACTTGTAGTAAACAACACAATTCTGACAGACATAAACGTTATACTAGAAGAAGAAAAAACTTATTATCAGAATTTATATAAATCATCTGAAATAAATGTTACTAAAAATGAATTATTTTTTTTCAATAATTTAAATATTCCTAGAATATCTGAACAAGAGACAAAGAAATGTGAAGGTGAAATTAAGGAATCAGAATGTCTTAAAATTCTCTCCGACTTCAAACTTAATAAAACCCCAGGAACCGATGGCTTTCAGGTAGAGTTTTATAAATATTTTTGGTATGATATCAAAGACTTAGTTCTTGAAAGTATAAATCTCTCCATTAAAAAAAAGTGTATGTCATATGATCAAAGAAAGGGTGTCATCACTCTAGTACCCAAAAAGGATAAAGACAGAACTAATTTAAAAAACTGGAGGCCTATATCCCTTCTAAATTTTGACTATAAATTAGTGGCAAAGGTGTTAGCTAACCGAATCATTGACATTTTACCAAAATTAATTGATCCTGATCAAACAGGTTATATAAAAGAAAGGTTTATTGGTGAAAATATCAGAACTATTTCAGACCTTATTGCATATACAAATTTGAAAAATATCCCAGGCTTGATTTTACTAGTAGACTTTGAAAAAGCTTTTGATACAGTTGAGTGGTATTACTTAGAAAAAGTTCTTAGTATATTTGGGTTTGGAAATAGTTTTAAGTCATGGGTCAAAATTTTATATACTGATATTTCTAGCTGTATAATTAATGATGGATACACCTCAATTTTTTTCAATATAAGTAGAGGAGTAAGACAAGGCTGCCCTCTATCACCATACCTATTCGTATTATGTGTAGAAATTCTAGCAATAGCAATACGACAAAATAAAAACATAAGAGGTATCAAAATAGGTGAAACTGAATTTAAAATCAGTCAACTTGCTGATGACACAACTTGTTTTCTTAGTGATGAAGAGTCAGGTTATGAAGTTCTCAACATTATGCAAAGGTTTTATAAATTATCTGGACTAAAAATAAATTTGAATAAAACAGAAGCAATCTGGATAGGATCAAAAAGAAATTATAAACCAGGCACTCTGCCAGTAAAATGGTCCAGAGGGGAATTTTTCTCTTTAGGTGTTTGGTTCAATAGTGAAAATGAAAATAACGCTGTCGACAAAAATTTAAAAACCAAATTAGAGGATTTAAAAGTAACCCTTAATCTCTGGAAAATGCGCAATCTATCACTTTTAGGGAAAATTTTAATCGTGAAAACATTAGCGTTGTCAAAACTTGTATTCCTAGCCTCTGTCATTCCAATACCAGAAAACATAATTAATGTAGTACAAATAAACATTTAATGGTACATTAAATTATTTTATGTACAAAATTTTGGAACATTCCAATTTGTGGGGTTTCTCTGTACATTGTCAATTTACCTTTGGGGTACCCCATATTTATTGACCAATCAGATTGCAGTAGTTTTCCAATTCTTAATTTTCGCCATTGCTTCAGCAGCACAGAATTTTGAGCTAGAGAGTTTTTATTTATTGCACAGAGAATTATCGATTGAATGCAGTGACTTATTGTGAATATTATTTAATTGGATCGAGGACATTGTTTTATACGTCAAGGTGCGTATTATTTTGTGTATTTTTGATGCTTTAATGCAATCCTTGATCAGCATCTCGCTTTGGGACGCAGGGTTGTTTACAATCTAAAAATAGACATTTGGCCCAGCTACAGCATGGCGGCGTGCGCGAAGAATGTGATGATTCTTGGACATTCATTTATTAGACGTTTGAGGGATTTTATAAACAATTCGCAAGGCAACGACAATTTACGGTATTACGAAGTGACTTTAATGTGACTTTTAGTGCTAGAGGAGGTTTGACGATTCATAAACTGGCAAATTCACCGGAGATGTTGGATTCCGCACAACTACAGGACATTTGTTTTTTGCAAATTGGAAGTAACGATTTGTGTGATATTTACCGTTCAGTGAATGACATTGCTAATGCAATCTTTTCTTTTGCTTCATATTTGGTCTTGGTAAATATGGCTAAACTGGTGATAATTGGACAAGTTTTAAGAAGATTGCCTCAGGTTGCCGGAGAACGTTACAATGAAAGGGTTTTAGACCTAAATGACTTGCTAAAAACGCGTTGTGAATCCTCCGACTTGAACATTCATTTCTGGAATCACCGAGGATTTTGGGACAAACAAATGTCCTATTTAGCGTCAGATGGTGTCCATTTGCAACATCCACACATTGATGCACGCCCCATGCTCAAGTATCTTCGTAGCATCCGGAGTGCCATCCTATTTCATACACCCAGTATATCCAGATAAGTAATGATTGAACACTTTTTAATCATTGTTTAAGTAGTTCAATTATTCAATTTTATTACATTTTACCAATTGGTATGTGAAACATTAGTCATGAATTGATATAATTCATTAATTATTTTATGGCTGCTATCAACAATGGCGAGATATTTCATAAAATTATTCTGATAGGCCTAGCCTGTGATCATTGATGGATCACTTCACCTTTACAATTGACTTTACACTATTTCAATTGGTACACTTCTTTATGCTGAGCCATATCAGTATTGGCTCTTGAGCAATTTTATTTAAATTTGATACCAAATTAGTATCATTAATGACAAGTCGCGTCAATTGTGGCTTATACATTATTATGTTAATTATATATTGTTACTTATCCAATGTTGCATTATTCATTATATAGTCAAGTCAATTTTGACTCAAGCAAATTTCTATTGAAATGTGATATCCAATTGATATCCTTTCACTTTTATTTTCCATTTGGCCATGTCAATTATAATACATGCATAATTTCTTTCAATGTAATATTGATTTCTTTGAATATTGTATGACTAGTCCATGTCTATTATGGCTAAATATTACAATTTCTGTGATGAGAACAGAACCTATTGCTTTGTGTTTTCATCTAAAGTTTATATTGGCATGTATGTTGCATACATGGTGTTCAGTATTGACTTATATTTTGTTTCCGTGAATTGGAGTTCAAAATTTATTATTATTGGTCAGTCCCCAATTCGAATTAAAGATGCTTTGGATGTGACTATAATTGATATTCTTTGTTCATCAATGTGTAATTTCTGAACCGAAAGATTCCTTTCCTGGTATTAACAACTTCTCAAATATAATTTAATGTCTTGATTGCACAACAACTTCTCAAATATAATTTAATGTCTTGATTGCACGTAAATGTCATTAATATTTGGTTGGCATTCATAATTATCAGTACTGTGTAACTCATTACATTATTTACAATTTGTAGTATGCAATGTAGGGGTTATACAGATTCCTTTTTCTCACTGAATGTTCCATTGCATAAACAATGACTGATTGAAGGTCATTAGTGAAATTATACTTTACACAGATTATTACAGAACAAATTATTTATTATTACTATCATGCTTTATTTTAGTGTACCTTGTAATCTTGGAGAAAATGGGACCTAAAAAGAAGCGTCAAGCAGAAACTACTGGCTCGTTGCCTCCCACTCCAAGGAAGCAAAGAAAATCCTCCAAACAAGACAGTAGTGTGGACTTACTGAACATCGATTATGACTTGCTTGCTGATGCTCTATTGAGAAAACAAAATTCTCAAACTGGTGGAGCCAATGTTCAACATGGCACCAACGTAATCGATTCTGTCAGTAGGGCCAATCCTGTTTTGACTGATGTGTCGTGCACCGCTGCCAGTACAGCTACTTCCAGTTCTCTTTCATCTGTACATATGCCTCAACCAGTGGATTCTGCGACTGCCGGAGCTCAATTGTTACCTTCACCTTCAGAATCCCTCATGGCTTCTGCAACTCCTGGTCCACATTCGGTGCCATCAACTTCAGAATCCCAACCATCTGGAGGGACTTCATCTCAATTTGCATGTCGTAATGATTTCTCATCATTTTTGCAGCAATTATTTTCAGGTGAGTCGGGGGCAAGTTCGCAGGAACTATCTATTTCAACTTTGTCAATTAATGATGGCATCCCTTTGGGCGCCAACATTGCTGGTCGATAAAAACAAAAAAATTGGTCTGACCAATTTATTGAATTCAAATCTCTTTTGCCAAACAACAAAGAGTCTACAGTTTCGATTCATATTGATCAAAACTCCCTGAGTTTTTCAAATGCCGCCTCTGCAAAAAATCAAAATTTGATCTCAATTGATCAGTGGACGACAGCCTTCTTTAATTTTATGGTTATCTATATTGAGAAAAAACCCCAGGATGCCCCTCATCTTCTTAAATATGGTTCAGTTATTCGGGAAATTGCAGCCAATAATGGGGATGCTGCTTGGAGATATTATGATGAAAATTTTAGGAAGTTGCGTCAGTCGAATAATCTGCCCTGGCAAACCACTCTGTCAGAATTATTGGTATCTGCATGCACTATTCATCGTGCTAAGCAGCCATTTCGGCCCTCTTTTCGAAACAAGTCAGACAAATTCTCAAATTTTGCTTCAATTTCAATAATGGAACAAAATGCAGATCCTATCCCTGCCCTTTCAATCACTTGTGTCAGTCTTGCAGAGAGTCCCACCCAAGAGTCAAATGTCCAAAACGGAAGTCAGATTCCGCAGCGAAACTTGGTAAACAAATTACCAACAACAATAAATGCTCAGAAGCTAGCATGTGAGCTTGAAGGTTATGATAAGTCATTAAAATCATATCTCATAGATGGTTTTACATTTGGCTTTAGATTGGGCTGTGTTGGTGAACCAGTTTTTTCATTACATAGGAATCATAACACTGTTTATCAGAATAAAATGGTTGTTAGTGAAAAATTAAGCAAAGAACTCAGTTTAGGTCGTATTTCTGAACCTTCCACTCAAATTCCATTTCATAATTTTGTCTGTTCTCCGCTAGGCTTGGTACCCAAAAAAGATCCAGGTGATTTTAGGATAATTCATGATCTTTCATTTCCCCAAAATTTGTCAGTCAACTCTTTCATTCCAAAGTCAAACTCAACAGTGCAATATGACTCTATTGAGAATGTCATACAATTGATAAAACAGTTTGGTCCCCATGCACTCATGGCCAAAATGGACATAAAAGATGGTTTTAGAAACATAACTATTCATCCCAGAGATTATCATTTGCTTGGATTCAGATGGGAAGATAAGTTTTATTTTGATAAGTGTCTACCAATGGGGGCTAGCAGTTCTTGTCAAATATTTGAAAAACTTAGTACAGCTTTACATTGGATTATGATAAATAGATATAATGCTTCTGGAATGTCCCATTATATTGACGATTTCTTTTTTATTGGACCCCCTAATTCACAGAAATGTCTTCAGGATGTTCTAGCTTTTGAACAACTTTGCAATACTATTGGTATTCCTATCAAACAGTCTAAAACAGTCTTGCCTACTACAAAATTGACCATATATGGGATAGAAGTTGATTCAGTGTCTATGAAGAGTTGTCTGCCTCAGGACAAGCTAGAGCATTTAAGATCAGTACTTGCTGCAACAAGTCGTAGAAAAAAGGTAACTTTGCGAGATCTTCAATCTGTGATTGGCCTTCTGAATTTTGCTTGCATAGTGGTTGTTCCAGGTCGTGCCTTTTTAAGACGTCTCATAGATCTCACATGTAATATTGTCAATCCAAATTATTATATTACATTAGGTTCTGAAGGCAAAAAGGATATTGAAGCTTGGCAGCTGTTTATCAATAAATTTAATGGAAAATATGTTTTTCTCCAAGATCAGTGGGTTTCTGCATGCAAGTTAAACATGTATAGTGATGCTTCAGGCTCAATAGGTTATGCTGCAGTTCTTGGATCACAGTGGTTTGCAGAAAAATGGTTAAAACAACACCAGGAATATCATATTACCATAAAGGAACTGTTTCCTATAGTACTTGCTCTTGAAATCTGGGGTAAAAAATTTAAAGACCATAAGATTTTATTTTTCTCAGATAATATGGCTGTTGTTGAAATCATTAATAAACAATCAAGTAAGGACAAGATAATAATGCGATTAATACGGCGTTTGGTTATTGCAGCCCTGACTCATAATATTCTTTTCAAAGCTAAACATATAGCAGGCAAATCCAACTGCATTGCTGATCATTTGTCCCGGTTTAAATTTCAGGAGGCTCGAGCCATAGCTCCTTGGTTGGGTGTGCGGCCAACAACAGTGCCTTCACAAAAGATTTACATCTAACTTCAGTAACACACCAATTGTTATGCGCAGCTCTCTCTCCTTCAACAAGGAAAGCATATTTGCGAAGTTGGAATATACTGTTAGAGTATTGTGATTCATTCAAGTCAACATTCAACTTCCCTTGTTCACTAACACTGATATGCAATTTTGTAAGTCACTTGTACTTGTTAAACCTTAGTCCAGCTTCTATTATTTCTCATGTATCAGCCATCAGTTATGTTCACAAAATTTGTAATGTTGCTGATCCTACACATCATTTTGTGATTCGTAAAATTCTGAAAGGTACTCAAAATCTTAAAAAAACTTCAGATTCCAGAATGCCCATAACTAAATCAATGTTACAGAAAATCTTAACAGCTTTACAGCATACAGTGCCCGATAAGCAGAGTGTCATCTTGCTCCGGGCAATTTTCTTATTAGCTTTCCATGGGTTTTTCAGACTTGGAGAATTGGTTATTAGAGACAATAGTCAGTTTAACCTGGTAGTACAGCGCAATGATATCAGCTTTGTTCAAGGGGACGGAGTTCAACTCATTTTGAAGCATTTTAAAACTATGAAAAATAACCAGCCGATTACTATTTTCTTGTCACCTTGTAAACAATCTGTGTTTTGCCCAGTTCAAGCCTTACAATTGTACGTTGACACCTTCCACCATATCACTGGTCCCCTATTTTCCTTTTTGTCGGGTAAGCCAGTCACCCATTCATTTGTGATAAACAACTTAAAATCAGCCCTTACATTTTGTGGCTTTAATCCAGATCTATACAAAGGTCATAGTTTTAGGATTGGTGCTGCTACTGAGGCAGCAAAATTAGGTTTTTCTGAAAACTATATTCAGCAACTTGGCAGATGGCAATCTAATGCTATCAAACGTTACATTCGTATAAATTCTTTCTCTTTGTAACATATTAAACAGCAAATATTTCATGAATGTAATTCCATCAATAGGGTGTTTTTTGACAATTTTCTCAGGGCTAACATAATTTCTTGGTTTATAAACAATAGCAGGTCAGTAATTAAACTGCTGCTTAGATATTAGCAGGTCAGCAATTCAACTGTTGCTCATTATTTCTCGATCAAGTTGGTTGTGTTTCTTTTCAAAACAATATTTATTGTGGATCAGTATTTAAACTGCTATTTGGTCTGAGCAGGTCAGGAATTAAACTGCTGCTCATATTATTTTTGCTATTGACAGACTGTCGGATTATTTTAATCATTCCTGAACATTCTGTGCTTAGAGTATAGTTAGAATTTAAACTATCAAAAATTACCCTTTATTTCATGTTGTATGTGTTCAACTCATTGATTGGGTCATTTATATTCATTACTTTGTTGGACATAGATCATTTGCGGTGACTGAACTGTTTGCAAGTGATGAACTGTTAATGCATTTAAACAGGTCAGTAATTAAACTGCTGTTTAAATCTAAGCAACCGAGATGTAAATATTCTTGTTATTGGATGTACATTGATTCATTCTTTATGTTTGTTTTTCTTAGTGTTTTAACATGTTTGGTTTTCTGAATTTTTTAAATTTAATTTTCTAATCTACACCTTGATCCCCATTGGAATGTTTGTCAAATTTTACATTCAAACAGTCCAAGTGTCTGAATTTTGTTCAAACATTATTATTATTGTTAACCTTCATAAAATCTGTACTTTTAGTAGTTAGAGTTGCTACATAGTACAGTACGTGCATGTATATATATTACGTCTATGTGTTGGTTAAATTTATAGTTTTAACATTGTTATATAAAAGCTTGCCCTCGACTCATCACATGCTTTAATTTGTACTGCTACATGTAATTTAAAATTTCAATTTCCGCATATTCTTTATTGCAGTGTTATTAATTTTTCTTTAATTGTCAATTCTCTGGCATTTCTTGGGTGGCACAGCAATTATCATGTATTTAGACATGTTTATTGCTTTATGGCTTTTTTGTGCTACACCTTTTTGTTGTAAATAATGTTTTTTATAATTCTTTTTTATCTTTGTCTTTTGGTTTTATTTTGGCTGGGATGAATAATGGACAGTTTGCTAATTATATTGTTAGTATGTCATTTTAATGATGTTAATTTATCCCAGCCAATTAAATGTTGTATGTCTTATTTTGATTTCGTCATTTAATTGAATTGCAATAAATGACATTTTCAATATCAATTTGGTTTTTTGAATTTTACAACAAAAACAAGCTGCGAAATGCCAGTTATTTTCGATAGTAAAGAATTTAAAAAAATTGTGTATATAAAAAGAAATAAATAAATTTATATGGAATTCAGAGATCCCTAAAATAAAATATACTATTAGCTGTCAAAAGTTAGCTGATGGTGGACTAAAATTTCCAAATTTTGAAATTCAAGTTAAATCACTTCAAATAAATTGGATCAAAAGATTTTTTAGCGAGAGTGATGCAAAATGGAAAAAATTAATAAGTGCTTTTATTAGTAAAATAGAAATTACTGATCTTTTCTTAACAAGATGTAGCCTGCCAAGTTTTCCAGCAAAGTTACCTACCTTTTATTATAATATAATTACTTCATGGAAAATATTTAGAAATTGTATGAATGAAATCAGCCTAAACCCACCCATTTTTACCGAATGCTTGTGGTTTAACAATTTTATATGCATCGACAATAAATCAATCTTTTTTTCTGAATGGTATAAAAATTGAATAATGTTTTTAAAAGATATTATTAACAATGATGGTTCTTTCTTAACTTTAGATGAGTTTTACGAAAAATTTAAATTTAAACCCTCTTTTCTTCAATACAACAGTCTCCTTTCCTCTATCCCAAATAATTGGAAAAAACATGTCAAAGACAAAACACATCCTCCCCATAGCGAAGGGAATATAATGCACTCCTTGTCTGTTCAAGGAAAACTTCTACCATTAAGTGAATTAAAATGTAAAGATGCATATTGGATTTTAATTAACAGTTGCAAGGAAATTACTCTCTGTATCCAAAAATGGTCAGAAATATTTGAAGTAGAAATTCCAGTCTCTGATTATAAGAAGATATTTAATTTACCGTTTCAGTGTTGCACACAAACTAACGCACAATCTCTTCAGCTTAAAATATTACACAGAATCATAGTACATAACAAGTCGCTTTTTAATATGAAATTGATTCCAAGTCCGAACTGTAACACAGACAACTGTAATGAAATTGACACTATACATCATAGATATTTCCAATGTAGAAGCATACAAATTTTCTGGAAAGATCTAATATATTGGTGGCAACAACATATAGAAAATGTCAATCACTTAACCATGCAAGATGTCATATTTGGTATCTACAAAGTAAAAAATGTTCCACTAAATTATTGTATTTTACTTGGAAAATGCTTTATACATCTAATTCATTCAAAATCTCCTGGCAAACAAATTGAGTTCATTGCTTTTAAAAATTTTCTAAGAAACAAACTTCATGCGAAAGAAAATTATCTCTGTTCGAAGAATCAAATGCACATTTTTTATGAATTATGGCAGCCAATATTAATTAACTTATAAACTGTGGTCTTTTAGTATTATATGGATTGTCTTGATTGTTTGAAGTTTGCTGATTAATGCTTTCTACTATGTTAAAACTAAGATGCATGTATATTTTAGATCCATGTCAATATTTTAGCTCCATGTCCAAGGTACTCATATATTGATCTGTTTCAATGCCATTTATCATTTATTCTATTGTTTTGAATTGTGTTCTAAAAATATTTGTACCAAAATTATTGAGCCAATAAAATATTCACAAAAAAAAAAAAATAAATAAAAAAATCCTAGTAAGTAAGAACCAAATAGTAAATGTCAGTTTTTTAAAAGTGATAACATTCATTATGAAGGTAAATGATGAATAATCATAATAGTTTCAGTTGACAGAGAAAGTGACAGATATAGTTTGGAAAAGGAGAAAGAGAAATTCGAATACTTTTGGCAGAAACATTCAGTGTTCAGTCAGTGGTATCCATGTTCATTCGTGGTTGACGGAATCGCATATAACTGTGCTGAGCAGTATATGATGCATCAAAAAGCAGGTTTGTTATTTATGTAGAGACATATAATATAAGTAGTATGCATGCTTTGGAACCTTTTGAAAAATAAAGGATGTAGATATGTATAAATATTCCATCCTTATTTTGCCAGATCATCAAAATGCCAAACTCAGTTATCTATCAAATAAGTCAATTACAAAATAGCAATGTCTTTTGGCTAAATGTTGTAGAATAAAACTTTTGTAACCATACAATTTTTCAAAGAAATGCATTGAACATTGAAAAAAAATTCTAATATAAACAATCTAAATACAAAGGTTTGTATGGTGTGTAAAAAGTAACCGGTTAAAACAATAGGTCTGTCACAAAACATTTACAAAAAGTCATAAAAAGTCCCTGCACCTTGTTTTTTTTTTACTTTAATAGGGTTTAATGATCATGAACATTCATGGACGGTTTCCACTTCAAGTGAAAACAATCTGAAAAAAAAAATTGGAAAAAAAATCAAATTCTAAAATTTAAAAATATGGTATTGTGTTTGTAAGCTGTGGGCTTTATTTTTTGTAATTTATCCTAATTTCGAATGGTTAAGATTTTCACCACATATCAAATTTAAGTAAGAGTATTCATTGTGTTTACTTCATGACGTCAAAAGAAAATTTAAAAATTGACTGTGATGAGGCATAAAAACTTATTTTTAAATTGTGAAACAAGTACTCAACCATATACTAGTATTGCATGAATATTTTTCTAACTAACAGAGATAATGGGTGATGAAGATAGTGCGAAAGCCATCATGACGTTAGATGACCCCAATGAAATTAAGAAGCGGGGAAGACGTGTCAAGAACTTTAACCAAGATATATGGGAAAGCTGTTGTCAAGATATTGTCAGGAGAGGAATCATGGAAAAGGTATTGTTAAAATATACACAACATTGCATTGTCAACACATACATATGTACAATCTATGAAATTTTAATTATATTTTGTTCCTTGACGTACTAAAATGATGTAATTCGTAAGTCCAATTGTGTAAAAAAATTACAACACAAAGGATAATTTGGCCATATGTTCAGATAGGAATTACAGTAATGATTAGATAAAAATTTAAATCCCGAATTTGGTCATATCAGGGCCTTTGAAATTCGTTATTCAAAGATTTAATCAATTTGACCGTTAGATTTTAAGCAATAATTATCAATTTTTTAATAATATAATCAGTTATCATGATATAATGAATTTTCCCAAACCCATCCTCACCAACACTACTTTTATTAAAATGAGAATCAAATTGCATAACAATAAAATATTTTTCTGATGACATCATCTGCAGTAATCAATATTAAACAAACTTAAGGGAACATGTAATAAAAAATCCTTTTTTCCCCTTTATTTCAGTTTTTACAAAACGAAGAATTAAAGCAACAATTGCTTTGGACATATCCCAAAACCCTGGTTGAGGATAGCCCATATGACCGAATATGGGGCATAGGATTATCCGAGGACGACCCTAGAGCATGGAATAAACTGACCTGGAAGGGAAAAAATCTGCTTGGAGAGATCCTAACCACAGTGAGAGAGAGCTTGAGACGTGACATTGAAAACGCTGGTCCTTATGGAAACTCAAATGACTTAGATCTTTAGTATATCTATGACTCGAACGTACATGTCTGTTGGAGAAGGCAAATATTTTTCCAAAAGTTTGATTAGATAGTGAAAAGTGTGTGGTTTGCAGTATTCGTAATAACTTATGACGACAATACAGATGTCTTCCCACAAATGTTTTTTTTTAGATATGTATTAAATAATTTCATGATTTATGAAATTCATATTATGAGATAATTTTAAGATTTTAACACTTTATTAATAAGATTTGGTTTTTCTACAAAAAAATGTCTCCTAATATTATGCAATATATGTGACATACATATGTCCTTATTTTGAGTTACCTGGTTAAATTAGTTCTTTTCAAGAAAAAATGCAAAGGTGTTTCCGCTTATAAAAACATTGGTATGACAAGCTAACGGAAACGCTATTGTATATAAGTAATTGAGTTACTTTAATCACATCGATGCTCGAGTGATTATGTAATAGTATTTAGCTCCTTTTGTTATTTTGTCTTTTTGTTAAGAAGGCCGCAAGGCCTGAGGTCAAGCACAGGTGTACCTATTATCTCAATTACTGTGGCTATCTTTTTTTAAGGTCACGTGATTGCTCATTTTAAATAATCTACTTTATTAGGAAAATTTTCACAACTTTAGGTTTCGGTAAATAAATCATTCCGAATTTTGATTGGCTAAAATCCTGGAATCCAAAGACGCGGGGTCGTCGGTGGAAATGCGCCCAAGCTTGGTCACTTCCACCGACGCCATCTAAAATAAAACATCTGATAACCATACTTATATCTCCTTTCTTTGGATTTCCAGGTATGTAAATTTAAAGTTTTCATTTATTGGTAATTAATTATAAAGTCAACTTAGTTAAGATAGTGGATTTTTATTTTCGTACTTAATCCTGTTTTTATTATCTTCTAAATTTGAGCTTTTAGCAAAGTCTATATATTAGAGTCATCATCTGTTAGGTAACGCGCAACATGACCTCATTTAATATACCGTACTTTATAGATTGTATGTTTTGATATTTTTGTTATATATAGCATATCTGGCTACAGTCTCCAGTCATATTTTTATATCAAATTTATTTTCAATACAAATCATAAGAAGAATAGATTTTGAATTTGGCGCTTTTTAATTATACTTGCGCTCTTTTATGTAACGAGGTAGAAAAGTTGTTTGTTGATAATACATGTTTAACGGGAAAAGTGTTAGGATGTTCGGGTTAAAATTGTAAGTTAAACACTTTGTTGATCGCGTTCAACATTGTTAAATACCTTATGTCATAGTAAGATTTATTAACCTCTTCGAGCTTAATGAGTAAATATGAAAAGAAATTGGTAAGATAGTAAGGTGATTGTAGTTCGAATTTTCTCTATTGAATTTTTGATTAAGCACTGTGAGACTGTCAGCTATAATATCATTTTAGTTTAGTCGACTTAGTTCATAGTTTGTTTGATAAAATTTTTAATCGGATGGATTGTTGTATTATGGAATTAAGATGATTTTATTTACATGTTAAATTATGATCATGAATTTTAATTATGCAGAGGGATTTTTCATTATTATTGTTTACCCTCTGTACAGTCACCAGATTTTATTTTTTTATAAGTATCATTATACGTAAATTTCATACATTTTAAACTATTTTGTACCTGGTGACTGTGTGTTTATAAATATAGCACTTCCACCGACGATCTGATAACCATACTTATATCTCCTTTCTTTGGATTTCCAGCCACCGTAGAGGACGAACCATATTTGGAGAGCTCCCACGAGTAGAGCGGTTTATTAATCCAATAAGGACAATATCCCTCAAAGCGAGTTATTTCCCCGTTTAAAGCGAAAAATAACAATAACACGTGAAAACACCCAAAGTAAAAACGTGTTAACTGGTGGGGACCATCCTTTAGATCCCAACCTCGCATGCAGAAATATAATTTTAGACCAAGAAAAAAGATGCCAACTGGAACTCCGGAAAATTCCACACAACCAGAACATGGAAATTTCCAAGCAGAGATCATGGCAACCGTCCATGAACAGAATGAAGAAATTGAAGCCCTCAAATTAAGAGTGGAGGCAGAAAAAACAACGCCAAGAAGAAAAGGAAGAGGAATTGAATGCGATGAGGCAGAGACTTCAAGCCTTACAACAAGAACACATCACACAGCAACAAGAGATTCAAGCACAACAACTTCAAATTGAACAGCATGAACAACAACGGCAGCAAAGACAAAGACTTCAACAACAGCAACAACAACAGAGGGAATTTCTTCCACCGCCACCACCACCACCACCCATGCCACAACAAACCCTGCATAGATCAGTTCCAGCCCCTGCAGAAAGCCAAACAAGACAGCTATCAAACATCAAGTTGGAAAAGTTCGATGGCAAAACATCCGCGGTGCAATGGTGGATGAAATTCATGGCATTCATCAGCCTTCAAAAACTGTCTGAGCAAACAGCCATTCTACACTTGCCGTTCTTTTTAATCGGAGCAGCGGAGACTTGGTTCAATTCATTGGACACAATAAAAAAGCTTACACTCAACTCCATCCATGACGCTTTCATCAATCGATTTAAACCTCCTTCAAACCACGTCTTTGACCTTTTAGAGCTACAACAATGACCAACAAAAAGTGTAGAGGAATTTATCCATAGAGTAACAGAAAAAGCTACCGACTTGAAAATGGATACAAACCAAACCATGGGCAAGATCATGAGAGGCCTAAAACCCAAAATCAAAGCAGATATGGTGAAAGTAAATCCAACCAACATGGAGGACTTAAGAACTCATGCCATGTTAGCCGAGATGGCTCAGTCCATCTGCAATGATGATGCAGTCCACTCAGCAACTGGTGCAGCGATGTGCAATGCCCTAACTTCCCTGGAACAGCGAATGAGTGCACTAGAGACATCAAATATTAATGTGCTACAGGAGGCCAGACGTTTCAACAGCCCAGCCAAGCAGAAACCGTACTTTGGCAACACCCAAACCCAGTCGCAGAGAGGTCCCCAGCGCCATGGTTACAGAGAGGCTGACCAGCAGAAGAACATGGGTTCCAGACCGAGGCCATCCCAACAATGCTTCCGATGTGGTGAGTCTTGTGATTCATTTTACAATTGTAGAGCCAGAAATCAAAAATGTATTTATTGTAATAGATATAATCATTTATGGAAATGCTGTAGAACACTAGAAGACGATTTAAAAAAAGGCAAAATTGGACAGACAGACATACAGGCACTGACGACACAATCAACAAATAATTCGGCATAGGGATTCGAGCCTATCTTTAGGAATGTTTCTAAAGATGGGCACAGTGACAAATGTCCTAGGGTAAACTTGATCACCCATATGTCCAATAACACAGTAAAAGTTAATGTTAAGGGACAAATAACCAGTGCTATTGTAGATTCTGGTGCTGCAGTTACTATTTTGAGTAAAGTTTTCTTTGAAAAAACTGCTTATTTTGGGTCAGAGTTGCAAAATCCAGATTTTCTTCATGTGATAGGTGCCAGTGGACAACGTTTGGCAGTGCTAGGCAAATTAGATGTTGAATTCACAATCAATAATGCTAGATATACCTTTAGTGCTCATATTGTTGATGGTTTGCACCACTCATTCATTTTAGGAATTGACTTTTTGAGTGCTACTAACACCACAATAACCTTTGCTAGCACTAACATCATGCACATTCCAGACAAACAAGAGTCACCAAATGTTTGTGTTGTTAACACCAATTCAGGTTTAGCAAGACTTACTCATCCAGTTGAAATACCAGCTAGGTCTGAAATGGTTGTACGAGTCAGAATTTCACGTCAACAACAACAAGATAGAGAAGTGTTACTTGAGGCACATGATAAACTTTTAGCCAAGAATTTAAGTGCTGCGAAATGTCTTATAAAGGTTCATAAGCGAATGGGTGTCATAAGAATCATGAATCCTCATTGTCACAACATTTCTTTGCCTCACAATTATATTGTAGCTCATGTTATGGAAATAGAACAAAAACACATTTTCCCTTTGGATGCTACATCTCAAAACAAGAGCAAAGTTCCGCAAGTAAATCAAATTACAATAGAAATTCAAAAACAAAAGGAAATTCATTTCAATCTTGATAACGCTGATTTAGAACCCAAGCAAAAACAAATTCTTTTAGAATTTTTGGCTAATCACAGGGAAAACTTTGCTCTTGATTTGACAGTTAGGTAGAACAGATTTGCACAAACATCATATATAAACAAAACCTGGCTCGCGACCTGTTCGATTACCCTTTTACAGAACATCTCCACATGCATCTAGGGAAATTGATAGGCAACTTCAAGAAATGCTTGACAATGACATAATTCAACCATCTAACTCCGAATGGCACTCACCAGTTGTTTTGGTCAAAAAGAAAAACAGTACTTACAGGTTTGCGTGTGATTACAGGGCGTTGAACAAGATAACAATACCCATGTCCTTTCCCTTGCCCCATATAGAAAGTGTTTTTGATGCCATTGGTGAAGCTAAAGCAACCTATTTTACCAATCTCGATTTAATGTCAGGTTTTTGGCAGATGGAGTTGGATGAAGGGAGTAGGCAAAAAGCAGCGTTTATCACACAGAGTGGTGTTTACGAGTGGAAAAGAATGCCATTTGGGTTACAAAATTCTCCAATTTCTTATCAAACATTAATGGCAAATGTTCTTAGAGGTTTAAATTGGAAATCAGTTTTGGTCTACGTAGATGATATTCTAATTTTCTCAAGCTCATTTGAGGAGCATCTCAAACATTTAGAACAAGTTTTCAAACGTCTCAAAGAAGCAAACTTAAAACTTCAACCCACTAAATGCCACTTTGCGGTGAAAAAGCTGAAATTTTTGGGTCATATTATTTCTAAAAATGGTATAGAGGTAGATCCAGAAAAAACCAAAGCCATGAGTGAGTTTCCCACCCCTAAAACACAAAAGCAGGTGCGCAGTTTCTCAGGAATGGCAAATTATTATCGTCGTTTTATCCCCAGTTTTGCTAAGATTGCAACACCATTGAATGCACTTTTGTCTAAGGAGAAAAAGTGGGATTGGACAGAATCATGTCAGAATGCATTTGAGATACTTAAAGACAAACTCATAACTGCCCCAGTTCTATCTTACCCTGACCCAAAAAGACCATTCGTGCTTACATGTGATGCATCTGACACTTCAATTGGGTACGTATTGGGTCAGTTAAATGACGAAAACAAAGAGTATGTAGTAGCATATGGAGGTAAGTCCCTCTCCCCAGACCAACGCAAGTTCACTACTACTGAAAAAGAATGTCTAGCTGTCATAAGTGGAATAGAAGCATTTAGGCCATACTTAGTTCACAATAAATTTACTGTCGTAACAGATCATAAGGCACTAGTATGGTTACAGACTGCCAAACATACAGGTAGGTTAGAAAGATGGGCTTTAAAGCTACAAGAATATTATTTTCAAATGGTCCACCGTCCTGGAAAAAGTAACTGTGTTGCAGACGCACTCAGTCGTCGTCCTTACCCAGAAAGTGAGGTAAGTAACCAAACAATATGTCAAATTGAAAACAGTTCTCCCCCTCCCTCAGACCCAAGTCCCGAACATGAGTAACAGGTAACATCAATGGAGGAGGTGGAAGAAGAAAAATGCCCCTTATTTGTTTACTTTGATATTCTGATGATCCCAAAGAGATAAATGTGCTATCCAATACTGAGGTAAGGAACACAGCAACACAGTCAGTCAATTTAGTGGACTTGCCAAAACTTCAACAACAATGAACAGACTTTCAACATATCTATGCATATTTGAAGGATAATGTGCTCCCTGAGGATGACAAAACCAGACAGGTAACAGTAGCAGAAGTCAGACATTTTGATTTAGTAGATGATATTTTATATCATTGGTACCAGAGAAGGGTAAGAAAGGCAGTGAATGATGAGGTTACACATGTCAGACAAATTGCTCTCCCCAGGGTGCTTCGTGAAGAAGCTTTATATGCTTATCATGACAGTGTAGCAGGAGGGGCTCACTTAGGAATTGAAAAGGTAAGAACAGCCTTGGTTCTTAAGTACTACTGGCCAAGGATGTATCAAGATATTGCTGACTATGTTAGGTCATGTGATAGATGTCAGCGGGCAAAACGTGATTACAATTAATCCTTCAAACCCCCCCCCCCCCCATGAACCCCTTGCCAATAGCTAAGCGATTTGAACGTTGGTATATAGACATCCTGGGTCCACTTTTCAAAACAAAAGAAGGTTGTGAGTATATTTTGCTTTGTGTGGATGCAGGTACAAGATGGGTAGAGGCATTTCCGTTAAAATCACAGACGGCAGTGGAAACTGCCAGGGTTCTTTATAAAGAGATATTCACTCGATATGGTGCTCCCAAGGTATTGTTCTCTGACAGAGGTAGGAATTTTATGTCCAAATTAGTAAATGCATTGTGTGAACTATTTGACATCAAACAGCATCATACCTCTGCGTATCATCCAAATACAAATGGGTTAGTGGAAAGACAGAATAGCACGGTAGCTTCTTCTCTTCGAACTTACTGTAGTGGTGCTCAGGAGAAATGGACGGAAGTCTTACCAGGTGTACTGAGGGGTCATCGTAAGTCTCCTTCTTCTCATTCCAATGATTATTCCCCATACTACTTGTTATTTGGTGAGGAAATGAGAATGCCATTTGATGTATCCCTAGAACCCAAGGACAATCTTAATAGGGATGCAAAAGACCATATCAATGAGTTGATAGATCAGTTAAAGGTGACCAATGAAATAGTTAAAAACAACATTCAATGGCATCAGCAACAAAATAAAGAGCGACATGAGCTTCGGGTTAAGCTACCAGATTTTAAGCTAGGTGATAAAGTCCTCATCAAAGTCAACAAAGTACCTAAGGGTCAGTCAAGCAAATTGTATGACAAGGCAGAAGGTCCTTACCAAATCATTGAACTAGGGCCTAATTTTACATACAAACTCAAAAGGTGCTCAGACAACAAGGTGAATGCATCATACATGAATGCAACAAAACTTAAGATGTATCATGACCCTGACATTCACAGAGCACACTTCCATGCTGACACCCAGAATGAACAAGACATGGCTACACCTACTCAACAAGCAGCAGATGACAATCATAATGCTCAACAACAAAATCTGGATCAGCAACCAGACACACAAAAACAAGATCCACAAATTCACGCTCCCAACACTGATGTTCATACACCACCTGCTCACAATGACCCAGTGCCACCATTGGACATACCTCATCACCAAGACCACACAACAAATACACCCACTACACCGGCCCCTCCAACACCAACACTTCATGACCCCAACAAAAAGTGGAAGTTGAACAGGTTGTTAGCTGGCAGGTATAAACATGGTAGAAGGGAAATTCGAGTTGAGTGGGAAAATAGTTCAAGAACATGGGAACCAGACAGTTCGTTTGACAGGGAAATGCTTGAAGAAATTGACAAGAAATTTACCAAACACGGTAAACGAAGAAGAACTTGCTTCAAGCATAAATATTAAACGGGTTATAAAGAATACAACAACAACTATTGAAGAATTATAACAGTAACAGAGTATGATTTTATAAAAATACCTTGAATAAAATGCAATCAAACAACAAAAATGCAGGTTATAGACACTAGGGCAGAAATACTAAATAGGTAATATAAAATTTTTGCAACCCTCTGTAAGTTTGTAGATATCTGCAGATCCACTGTGCACACATTTTTTTTTTGTCCTCTCTCTCTCTCCCAATTTTATGCTAATTTTTTTCCCTCATTTATTTAACATCTCTATCAAAATTTGGAGGTTATATTAGTCAAAATTTGTGTACATACATAGTGTGATACAGTTCATAGTGCTAGTTAGTTTGGGTGACGATTCAAATTAACATCGACTATTCCTACATCCTCCTCAAATCTTTTTCTTTTTGCTATTTTGTAGCACCATTACGGGGGATCCTGCATAGTTTCATATTCCTTTTGGTTGCCTTACTAGTTCTTGACACTGCATCATCATCATCAATTAAGACAAAAGAAAATATCATCCATAGGATCAATTATGGAGTTTTGTTCAAGGAAGAGCCAAACATCATCCTTGCACAAGAATATTGGTTAAACACCTTCAGAATACCACTCCCAAAGAGGTTTGCCATTCCCCAACAAATACTGAAATGTCCCCATTCAGAACAGTATTGCATGACCTATAATAACATTGCTAGATTCATTCATAGTTTACATGTAGAAGTTATGAGTCACTACAATGAAACAATGCAATCAATTCGGGTTCTGATTCCAAGTGTAGACCTTAAGGTTCAACAAAGGAGACAGACAAGGTCAATATTACCATTTGTAGGTTCATTGTCCAAAAGTCTTTTTGGCACAGCCACAATGGATGATGTCAATATACTTGCGTCCCACAGTAACATGTTGACAAGGCACACTAACCAAATGGCTAAACTTCTGGTTCAGCACAATGATCATTTATCATCCTTCATGCAACTAACAGATTCACGTATTAATAATTTGAAAAATGGAATTAAAAACAATGCACAGGCTATTTCACTTTTAGCTAACAAACTCTCTAACATTGACCAACTAGTGGCTACAGTAACAAACTTTTCAGAAATATTGGTCAACCAAGTCAACAAAGTTACGGTCTTTAAGAACAGACTTGACAAGCTAGAAACATCTATTCAAACACTAGTTAAGGGCAAGCTCTCACCATTTCTAATTTCAAAAACTTTACTTATGCATACCATTCGACAAATTTCATCATTGTTGAGAAAATCTTACAAAGGGTTCGAGCTTGTTCACACTGATTCTTCCTATTTTTATTCTGAAGGTCAATTTGTTTATGCTAGACATGGAACCACATTATATGTAACAATTAAATTTCCAATTTCTTCTCAACAAAGTAGTATGCAATTGTACAAACTGGTATCCATGCCTGTCCCAATGTCTAGCAATGCCTCTACTGGACAAGCTACACAACTGTTATCATTACCAGACTATTTTGCTATCACTCAACACCATGATAAATATATTCAGTTGAAGGAAAAGGACCTGATAAACTGCAAGCAGGACAAAACTGTAGTGTGTAATACTAACTATGCACTAACACCAATTACTAAAAACAGTTGCATTTTAGCACTTTATTTTAACAATGCCAAAGATGTTAACCATCACTGTCATTTTCGCTATCTTCAGGGCTACACATTTGAACCATCTATTGTAGAGTTAACACCAACTTCAGTTTTACTATACCATAGTCCACGCATTTCATTAGACTGCCCTTCAGAACAGAAAATGTTACCAGGATGTCAATTTTGTATTTTAAATATTCCATGCAGATGCTCTCTGCAAACATCCAGCCTTTATTTTGCTCCTAGATTAGTAAATTGTTACAATAAAGCAAAATCTTTTTCGGTTGCACACCCTGTAAATATGGCTTTATTACAAGAATTTTTTGAACACTCCAAACGTTCTCATATATGGCCAAATTCCACTTTTGCCAATCCTGTTTCATTTTCTATTCCTGAATTTCAATTATTTAATCATTCATTCAATCAGGTTTTGGTCAATGATGCAAAAAGTCATTTGAATCTTACAAAAATGGTCCAAGCTACCATTAAAGAAAAGAACATTTTTCAACATTTAGCAGAGCCTTTGATAGATGGACAAATTGACATCATCCCACCTTGGCCTTCAACTAATGACATACTAACAATGGTTGCTATTCGCATTGCAGTATTAGCACTAGAATGCTCCATTCTTTTATTCTGTAAACTTAGAAAAATGCACATTGCCTTGATGCTTCTACAAAGTGTGCACCAAGTAAAATCTGACATTGCAACTAACCCATCCTTTAATTTAGTTTATAATCGATTAGCCACTACAGCACCTGAAACAGAATCATCAACATCATGGTTAAAAGATGAATTTTCATTACTCCATGCTTCTATTATAAGTGGCATTTTATGTTTCATCTTGATTATTATTATTTTCACTTGGCTTTATCAGAGGAAATACAAAAAGCATACTTTTCTTGCTTTAGAACTTACTTCAGGGGGTGACTGTGTTCTACTCCCCATCATGCATTTGTCACTGTGTCCTTCTTATTATGACATCCCCAAACCCACTATTGGTGACATATCCATTTCACCCTTTCCATACAATAAAGTTTATGCAAATTGGCTAAATTTTGGAATCACAGACAAACGAACGGATAAAACTATTTGTGTACCCACAGTTATTTCTACTAACATTTTCACAGGATATAAAATCACCCAAATCCTTAAACAACCTTTCAGCGCTTATATTGTGTTGATCCATCACAACTATGCACATGCACTCAATTGACCTATGACAACCTAATATTAGCAGCATCATCCAAATAGTTTATCAAATCATCATTTATTAAATTATTCCAAATTATGTTGCTTTTGTTTTCGGAACCTACTGTCTCTACAATTGATTTGTCATTTTTTTTGTTCTTTCCATAATGAATCACAGGACTTGTATTGGCATTTCATATTTCTACTTTATTATTTTATATTTTCTTATTGTATATACCTGTACACTGATGTTGAATATTTTATGTTTTTATTTCACAGTTTGTCTCTGATAATTTTCGGTATGTTCATATTTTTTTAAGCATATATCCCACTGTACTGGTATAAATATATATATATATATATATATATATATATATATATATATATATAGATATAGATATAGATACATGTTTTTCTTGTTGTAAATTTATTTTATATCTTTCTCTCTTTCTAAATTTGAGCTTCCGAGGTCGAAAGCAATTGAAGCAAGGGAGAAAATAGTCATCACACCAAATTTTATTTTTAAATAAACATTTGTGGGAAGACAGATATGTATTAAATAATTTCATGATTTATGAAATTCATATTATGAGATAATTTTAAGATTTGATTTACGGTAACACTTTATTAATAAGATTTGGTTTTTCTACAAAAAAATGTCTCCTAATATTATGCAATATATGTGACATACATATGTCCTTATTTTGAATTACCTGGCTAAATTAGTTCTTTTCAAGAAAAAATGCAAAGGTGTTTCCGCTTATAAAAACATTGGTATGACAAGCTAATGGAAACGCTATTGTATATAAGTAATTGAGTTACTTTAATCACATCGATGCTCGAGTGATTATGTAATAGTATTTAGCTCCTTTTGTTATTTTGTCATTTTGTTAAGAAGGCCGCAAGGCCTGAGGTCAAGCACAGGTGTACCTATTATCTCAATTACTGTGGCTATCTTTTTTTAAGGTCACGTGATTGCTCATTTTAAATAATCTACTTTATTAGGAAAATTTTCACAACTTTAGGTTTCGGTAAATAAACCATTCCGAATTTTGATTGGCTAAAATCCTGGAATCCAAAGACGCGGGGTCGTCGGTGGAAATGCGCCCAAGCTTGGTCACTTCCACCGACGCCATCTAAAATTAAACATCTGATAACCATACTTATATCTCCTTTCTTTGGATTTCCAGGTATGTAAATTTAAAGTTTTCATTTATTGGTAATTAATTATAAAGTCAACTTAGTTAAGATAGTGGATTTTTATTTTCGTACTTAATCCTGTTTTCATTATCTTCTAAATATGAGCTTTTAGCAAAGTCTATATATTAGAGTCATCATCTGTTAGGTAACGCGCAACATGACCTCATTTAATATACCGTACTTTATAGATTGTATGTTTTGATATTTTTGTTATATATAGCATATCTGGCTACAGTCTCCAGTCATATTTTTATATCAAATTTATTTTCAATACAAATCATAAGAAGAATAGATTTTGAATTTGGCGCTTTTTAATTATACTTGCGCTCTTTTATGTAACGAGGTAGAAAAGTTGTTTGTTGATAATACATGTTTAACGGGAAAAGTGTTAGGATGTTCGGGTTAAAATTGTAAGTTAAACACTTTGTTGATCGCGTTCAACATTGTTAAATACCTTATGTCATAGTAAGATTTATTAACATCTTCGAGCTTAATGAGTAAATATGAAAAGAAATTGGTAAGATAGTAAGGTGATTGTAGTTCGAATTTTCTCTATTGAATTTTTGATTAAGCACTGTGAGACTGTCAGCTATAATATCATTTTAGTTTAGTCGACTTAGTTCATAGTTTGTTTGATAAAATTTTACAATCGGATGGATTGTTGTATTATGGAATTAAGATGATTTTATTTACATGTTAAATTATGATCATGAATTTTAATTATGCAGAGGGATTTTTCATTATTATTGTTTACCCTCTGTACAGTCACCAGATTTTATTTTTTTTATAAGTATCATTATACGTAAATTTCATACATTTTAAACTATTTTGTACCTGGTGACTGTGTGTTTATAAATATAGCACTTCCACCGACGCCATCTAAAATAAAACATCTGATAACCATACTTATATCTCCTTTCTTTGGATTTCCAGCCATCGTAGAGGACGAACCATATTTGGAGAGCTCCCACGAGTAGAGCGGTTTATTAATCCAATAAGGACAATATCCCTCAAAGCGAGTTATTTCCCCGTTTAAAGCGAAAAATAACAATAACAGTTGAAAACACCCAAAGTAAAAACGTGTTACAGAGATACAATATCTTTAACATCAATTCTCTGTAAAGACCAAAAATACGTGGCCACGCACTATCATGGAATTGAATTTTATCTCTCTGACTTGAAAGAGTGTTCCATATAAAGACTCTCTGTGGGTACATTTTTGACAGTACATACTCAGTTTCCATAGCAACGACATTAAAACATTATGCTTATGGCCAAAATGACATATAGAGTACCATCATATAAATAACTGGTATGCTCCCTAAATGCATGAAGGTTTGATCATGACATTGGTTTAATTTTATAAACAAGTAATCAATGTACATGTACACGTAAATTGATTTAAGTGAAATGTACAGATAACAATCCCATCGGTTTGTGTTTCAT
The DNA here is from genome assembly GCA_020458035.1 of Magallana ariakensis. Taxonomy (NCBI): domain Eukaryota; kingdom Metazoa; phylum Mollusca; class Bivalvia; order Ostreida; family Ostreidae; genus Magallana; species Magallana ariakensis. Next base: position 35,377,001 of record CM035812.1, read on the forward strand.
AGATTTAGCTTATAAAATAGTGAAAAACAGGCACACTAAATGATATCAATTTAATTTTAAGCAGGCAATTGAAAGCTGGAATAAACATTTTTTTAACAAGATGAGACCTTGGTCTAATAAATACAACCAAAATTGGCTTGGGTATATTCACTGGCTTTTACATACAATTATTTGAAGTTATCGCTTTTCCACAAAATTCAATTTAAAGTTACTTCCCTTTGTTGACTCTTCTGTATTGAAGTACAAAAAAGACGTCACAACAACATGGCAAAAGCAGACGTTGGAAAAACATAGATCAAATGGGGTGGAGAAAGCATGGGATTTAAGTTTAAGTGTATTTAGAGTAAATCTCTAATGAATTGCTGAATATGAAATGAACAATGTTCTATCGGAATTTAGCTTAATTACCGACCTGGGCTGTATTAAACCTTTTGTAAACATGTGACTGTCTTGTACAATTAAAACAATTGTGATCAAATGAAACAGACAGATATTTCCTCTACTTGAGTTTCGGTAATCTGACTTACGAATCCAGCACTCAACCAAGGAAGCTAATGAGCTACCAACCTGCAACACTTATATAGGAATGCAATACGACTAACACTCCTACCCCGGACTGATGGTGTGGAAGATGGAAAGAATCGCAGTGTGCAAAAAGTGTGTAAAATACCAGACCTATATCCCCATTATGTAGGATTTACTCATTTTGAGAACCCTCATGAACAAGTGAAAAACAGGATCATAAAAAGGCAGTTTATGTAGATAACATGCAGTCCATAGCAGTCCTTATTCCAATTGGTCAAGGTATGTATATTCACATCCAAATCAAATAAGCTTCAACCAATCTATAGCCTGTTCCAGCTTCCATCGCTTTTAGTTGATTTTCTCAATGAATACACCTTGGGTCTAAATGTAAAAAGTAAATTTTCAAAATCAGGCATCAGATTCCCCTGGCAAACAAAATTATCCCCCTAAACACCACTCTCCAATTATTTACAGAATCACAGAGGCACTAGTACTTTCATATTATTCGCAATGCGAAATCTCAGTGGTTATTTTTTTTAATTGATAATTTTAGGTTAGCTGTATATTGATACTTAAAGTAATAGAAAATACCCCCCCCCCCCCCCCCGGAAAAAAATTATTTTCACCTTTTTGATTTGTTTACTTCTTTTGCATCATGTTATATTTCATACCTAAGTTGTTTTGGGTTTGTTTGTTTTTTTGCTGATTTGAGCCATCTTAATTAAGCAAACAGTGATGAGTGATGGAAATAGAATTTCGAACAGACTTACTTAATTTAGATTATATAATATACATGTAAAGTTAACAGCATTAAAGTAAAGGTAAAGGTAATTTGGGAGTGTTTAAAATGTTTCATTTTATTACAAATTTGCTGTAAATATATTAAAATACAATTGTAGGATTATGTGTATGCTGCAGAAATAAATGACTTTGGCCCTTATCACCACAACAGAGTATGCCAAAAGGAAGACATAGAACAGGAAATGTGAGTTGATAATTTTAAACAAAATTAAGCAAAAAGTGATGTCACATGTAGATATTCAAATCAGCTGATAGTATATTATCTATCATGCAGGGCTCAACAGTAACACTTGTCCAGTTGTTGTGTCCAGCTGATTTTGTATTTGGACAAGTCAATCTACACAAACACTTATCTGGTTGACAAGTCATTTTTCTCAAACAATTATAATATGATGATGGATTCATAAAATATCATGAAAAATTAAACAATTTTTTCCACTGTAATAAAACAGAAAGAAGATCAGATCATACTTTAAGTATAAAAAAAAAAATATGAAATTTCAGGGAAGGTTGAAAACCTATATCCTAGCTATGTATATAGTAGCTAAGTTACTGGAATAAGTGTACTAAATCTACTTGTCAGTGTCATATCACTAGAACACTGTCACACCAGCAGATTGAGTAGAATATTCTTCTCTGGAGTGATATTACATGTATATACAATAGTAAGATATTTTTTAAACATTAATAATTTTTTAAAAATATTCAGAAGATTTTTTTTATACTGACAAATACCCAGTACTGATATACACTGTATTTGATAACAATAACAATAAAGATAATTTTTAATAAAATATTTTGTGACAGTAAATTATGTGGAGACCAACCATACTCTTATCTATTTCTATCAGTTATTTAGTTATTCATAATTCTCCTTCCTTTTCAAATTACAATTTATAATAGCATTTACACAAGTAAGCAACTTGCCCAAAGAACAGGTTAATATTTTAGTTAATGTTGAGCCCTGTTATGCCATATCTAATTCAGTTGCAGCTGTTAATTAGTGCATACAGCTATAGACTAAGATTCCAAGTGAAAATAACATTAATCAATATAACTTGAGATCTTAATTAAAAGCCATTTCATTTTGTACAACTACATGTAAACATAAACACATCAGGGTTTTGTTTCTTATTTGAAAAAAACAACAATCAGTCACATTTGAACATGTCTGTTTTGGTATTGTATGCAAAATGCATACATGTATATGATTTTATTTAATGATCCATACATGTAATACATGTATTTTGCTTTTTCAACATTGCAGAGTGTTGAGGAAAATGATCAGACCAGTCCAGTGAATACCCAGACCAGCAAGACAGTCAGACATACAGTGCTAGATGAACAAATAATGAACAAACTGAACTCACTAATATTGAGCAATCCAACATTAATTAATTGTCACTTTGTTGTGTATTTTTATTTTATTTTCATGATTGGGAATATATTTTGAATATTTATTTGAAGATTTATTCATTAGTTTTTAGGTAAGTGTTGATTTTTATTTCTGGAATTGCATTGAAAAGATATATCATTTTCCATTTGTGCTGATATTTGGAGTTATCTGCCCTTTGTCATACAAAAAAGTCAATTAAAGCCTTCTTAAAGTGGTAAAAATCATAAATGTTGTTATCTATTGAAGCAGTAAACCTATTTCATTAATGGAAAATATCTAAAAACAGAATTTCATGGTATCATTATTTGTTAAGACTCATTTGATAGGGGTTTCTTGCTTAGAGTTATCTGCCCTTTGCAAAAAATATATAGAAACAATTCTTTTAAAGCCAAATTAAATTATCCTGATACATTTAATTTAACATATTTTGAAATATTTAATCAGTTTCTCATTTACTTAAGCAGGAAAGGTATATTTAAAGGAGTTTTATGATCAACTTATTGTTAAAAAAATATTTTATAAATTTTCTTAGGGGGGTGGGAAGGGATCAAATTACCAAATTTTGGAAGTAAAATAAACAAAAACGAAAAAGATACCCGCTCTGGTTTTTATAAATAATATTTTATATAAGTATGATGTTTTAAAAATTGCAATTGATTTATTTTTTCTTCGCCTGCAATTTTTGAGAGACTTTTGATAATACAGGCAAAAAATTGAAATATCAAAATTTAGAAATTTTGGCCATATTTGAGCCACCAGCTTTGAAATAAACAAGGACATTGAGATTTTTTTCTCTTGCTTCATGAACATCTATATTTGTACTATGTATATTATGTGTGAAATATCTTGAAAATTTAGAAATAAACCTGTCCTGTGACTTTAAGTTTACCTTGTTTTCCACCTTAAAAACTGTGTATTTGGGCCCTGAATGAATGAAATTGGTTACCATGGCAACCAAGGTAATAAGCATTATTTTGATGGTGGGTAATATCATACCTTATGAGTATCAATCACCTGAGAAAGTTTCATGAAAATCTGAGATGGTGTGTGCCATGACCCTATAGTAATATTTTGGTCTTTACAGAGAATTGATGTTAAAATGTTCCAAAAAAAGACCATGAAAATGATACCAGTATGATACCGAGATGATTGACCAAGAAGTGTTAGTTAACATATCTGAACTCAAGTGTGGGAAAATGGGTCACAAGTTTATTGATTTCATGTGAATTTCTGTGTAAAAAATCGAGCCCGATTTTAACTATCTTTATTTTAATGACATCGTAATCGAAAAAGAAACCCACAAAACTACTTTCTATATAACCTTTATTAGAAATAAATAAACTGTTTGAATTTTTCAATTACAGATTGTAAAAATTACAAAGAATGTATACGTTTAGATTATAGAATTATTTATCATTATTATGATATACGCCGTCCTGTTCAGACATCAGTAATGAATATTGTTCTTCACAATCATTCGTGAAAAAAACCCATAATATATATTTAATAAAATGTATATGATTGTATATTATTCTATGTAACCTTATGTATAATTTAAGCAATGAAACGATTATCTACAAATGAATGGTGGTGTGAAGAAAGCAAAGGAATAAAATGTATTTAAGTACTCCTTACTACCTTCAGACCACAAAGAATTGACAAAGAAAACTAGTTTTATAGTCTTATATACTTCTCTCTGTGTCTTTTTTAAGCACCAACATATATTGAATAAAAGTATGAAATTTGTTGTTCTTGTCAATCACTATACACAATAAAAATAGAATTAATATTACTCTAAGTTTCTATGACACTTTTCGTCGAAACATGCATCATTCAACGTAGCTATACAGTAACAGATACTAATTTAAAGCTGAACACCGCTCGTAAATAGGCATTGTCTGCCATATTTTTCTTTCATCACTGCTGTACCTACAACCCTTATATAAGGGACAGACTCTAAACAGTTCAAAGTACTTCGCTGTAGAGGTCTCACCTGTGTGGACGTACATTTTGCCTCGCCGTGTTACTCGGTCGTGATGAAATTATCAAATTTTACGCACTTTTTTCAAGATAAGAGAATATTATAATAGCATCAAATAAATTGGGCAATTCATTATTTACAAACAGAATATGCACATAGTTTAAGAAATAAATGCATAAAATCCAAAAACCACGAAAGGAATACTACATGTCGGCCACGAGTTTCGGGTGTGCAATCGGGTGTAACGAAATCGAAGGGTTTATATACCAGGTATCTGTGGGACGGTGCCTATTTACGAGCGGTGTTCAGCTTTAACGATGAAATTTATTAAATGCTCATTTGTTGATTTGCGCTGGTACATGTATGAGGGTAACAAACATAGCATATGATATAAAGGTTCGTTACGCTTGACGCAATTCTTAGATGGAAATTTTTACTATCTACGAGTATTCAAATGTCGGCATTCCGTGTTGCTTGTTTGTAAAGTTTCCATTGATTAACAACAAATATTTCGCGCATAGAAAACTTCAAAAATAAAAAGGACATACGTGTAGCTAGCAACACATACATTAATTACAACAGACATTTAAATAATTGTTTGTTACTTTGTTTTGTGCTACATGATAGGTTTAAAAGTCATTTAGTCGGACCTATAGTAACATGTAGTTAAATAAATAGTTTAGAACAGTGGTTTTGCCATTACTAATTAATTAATATGAATACAGTCAAATCTCCTTAGAAAATACTTATAATGTATCCATCATACCTATGCACAGTAATAAAGAGAATTCCCTTGAACATTTTTTGTCAATGTATCATACGCAATGTAAATAAAGTACTATAAAATTTGAATCAGCAATATTTTCATAATTAGTTTGTATATTTCGATAAATATAATTTGGAAAAACTAATTTTTTGACAAAATATACGTATTTTCGTAAAATTATAATTTTTTTTATAGGTGCTGACACAAGATATTTTAAACATAGATGTGAAAAATATCTGTATTAAACACCAATATGTTCACAAAGAATGTATTTCGTGGAAAATAAAAGCACCTGGGTATTTCCAATATTTTTATACTTTCGGTTTTGCAGAGCGCATTTACAATTGCTATTAGTGGGGTAAGTTTTATCGATATTTCAAGTAGAAGTACTAAAAACACAACACATGCTCGTAAATCTTTACTTGTTCATTCCCTAAGTGTCCACTACACATGCCATTTGTAATTCATATATGATTTGGCAAAACAAGAGGTTGAAGTAAAGTTAAATTTTATGTGATGTGCCATTTTGATTTTCTTCGGTATTGAAACTGTTTTAATTCAGCTCATTTTCTATTTTATCAACATAGAGGGATAAGGTACACAAAGAGTGTTTTCGTTTAGTAAAAATTGTTATACATTCGTGCTCTCTCTCTCTCTCTCTTATATTAAATATCTTTTTTTTGTTATCTTCAGACACATTTAAAGTTCTGAAGTGCAAACCAATTACAAGTGCATGTACAAGCAAATCCATTCAATAAATGATTCCAAAATCAAACCATACAGGTAATGGTTTGTTAATTTTATAAAGCTTAATTCCTCACTTACTTCTTGCATGCGGTGAATACAAGTAACAATAATTAGTAATTACTCTTATTTAATTTTCACAATTAAATCATTTTTGAAATAATTTCAAAACATGTTTTTTTTTAAATTTATTTTTTTTTATTTCAGCGCACATTAAGCACGGACGATTAGCATTGAAATAGAAATGTTCGCACTACAAATTACAGTTTTTGCCCGTTTAATTCTTCTTGTAAGTATTGACATATTGACCAGTACAAAGCAATTTAAGCTTAAAGACAAAACGTACAACCTTTGATCTGCCATTGTAGTCCTCGGCGTTTAATATGTGTCCCGAGTCCATATCAACAGTTTCCATTGTGTCCCGCTGTCCTTCCAATGCCATGGAATGGTCACTGGCTGCAAGAAGAAAAAGTTGCAATGATATAGGAAAGGTCCAAACGTGTACTACAAATTCTGTTAACTTTGCATATCATTGCGTCCTCAATAAAGAAGCAACAATGCTATTAGAAGTGTGTGCACCAGTGCATTTTATGAACGGTGAGTATATCGAATATTTAATAAACCTTTTGTCTTTGGCTGAATTTTAGTTCCCCCTAAAAGAGATGATAATGTATTTTCCTGGAAATCCTAGCCCTTTGTTTTGGTAGGTTTTATATCAACTTTAGGAAGATCATTCTAAAACAACCCCGAAATTGATGGTCTTTGTTTAAAGCAGACAAATTTAGTTAATTCAAACATATTCAAAGTTAAATCAATTGCTATAAAGATTTCATGTTATGATATATCTTGATATACATTGATAAACATTCTTTCAGAAAATACAAATAAACAAAAAGGAGCTACATGTTATAAAGTTTGTACTTTTTGCTGTGAATAAAGCATAATTCAATATAGTTCAAATTTAATCAAAAAACTAAAATTATCTTTTTCTAATTTATTTGAATAATTGTCAATGATTATGACAGTTTTGACCTAGTTTGATCCGAGCAGAGAATGGTTTACAGATGTGCAGATATTAAGCTGTTTATCGTACGTGATACCAAATGAATATATTGGTAGATCGTTCAGAACAAAATGAATAAATATTGTTAAATTGGATTCCTGTACTTTTTGAATTCATCTATATTTGTTTTAAGTTTTGAAGGCTTCAATAAGCGACTCGAAACTAAAAGAGATTTATGAGAAAGATTTTTCCGAGCAAATAAATTGTACATGTAATTATTTTTACTGATTCAGAAGTAGTTTACACAAAATACACGTCATGTTTAATAACAAACCTACAGTAACTTTAATGTTGACGGATCTACTATTTAGAATTACTGTGGAATCATTTAAATTCGTGGGGCCAATTTTTGTGGATTGTTGGTTTTTTGCTTATTCGTTGGGATGTAATTTCGTGGGTGCGTCAGTTTTTAGTTTCAGTAAGAAAAAAGTATCTTTCTATTTTTTTTTCGTTGAGGATGTAAACTCGTGGGGAAGGGCTACTCACGAATACCACGAAAATTGAGCAACCACGAATTCTAATGATTCAACAGTATTTGACATTCACATGCATCATTTTATTCTACTTTTAATACGTTTTACATTTAGGGTACTGCGCCCGTTTCAGTGAAGTAGACAAAAGAATCGTTAACGATCCCCGTCTGGACTGTTCAAAGTTTAATCCTCCCTGTCCGTCAAGGTTTCCGTCCAATGAATCTTACAAATGTACGTAGTGAAGTTTTGCTTAAAAGTACTTGCATTACCTTTTTATGTTCATTAAGTCTATCTTTTGTGTGGAATTAGGAAACTGGCACATGTAGGATAACATAACTAATGCATGGCATGTTTTCTTTTAGACCAGACGTGCTACAAGAGTGAAAAGTTTGAAGGTGTTAAAAGATTTGATCAACAAAAGTAGGACTTTATGGGAAACCCAAACAAAACCCTGTTCATATATTCAATCTGTAATTACAATGTGTCGTTAAATAATAAGAAACTTTATGCATGTACCTAAAAGCCAAATTAAACTTTTACTTTTGTAGAAACGAATCCACTCCAATTATTTCAACTGTTTTATTGGCAAATTTTGTGTGCATATCCATACTTTTGGTGACAATAGTTCTTCTGGGATACAAGATTGGTTGGATACATTTTAACTGTCCAAACAGAAACAAGAAAGACTCAAAAGGTAGCGTTATCCTTAAACATATATCAATTTATTAAAAGTTCTTTCCTATGAATTGCGATGACAGATGTCAATTTGATACTCAATAGTTGATTATTAAAGTTTTACATTAAAGTATGAAAGATATTAAATATTGAAATAAATTAATTTGTTAATTATAATTGAAAATTTGACTTTGTTGGGTGAAAATAGTAGTATTTGATTGGTAGATAAATTACATAAGTGAAATAGGTCTATTAAAATTTTAAGTACTGGGCACAAAAACATTGAAGAACAAAAAAGTTTAACAGAAAATGCAACCATTGGTACTGTTAGGAAATTATTATTGATGATGCTATTGCGAACTGTGCGAACAGATCGATAGGGTTAATTATATTATGTATTAATAGAATATAAGCAGAATGATGAATATAATAATGATATTCCTGCAAATAGTGTGTTATCATTCTGCTTACACGATCAACAAAAATGATTTTGAAAATATAGTTTTTCTTATTCCGATTTTTCGGTGATCTAGGTATCAACTTTTTCTTATTCAGGCAAACCAATTCTTCTCGTTAGAGTTACAAATGTTCACCAAATAAGATTCGATATGAAAAGATAGAACTATCTCAGTTATTTTTTGTAATTCATCAAAATATAAAAAGCTCATGCAATGTTCTATTTCATAAGAATTGTATTTTAGAAATTAGTGTTTGGTTAGGTGGCGCATTTGCATTGTCGAAAATTACAAGCCCTTACATGTACGTTGTTTACTCCCCCCTCCCTACCCCCCCAACCCCCCCCCCCAAAAAAAACCCCAAAAACAAAAAAAACCAAAAAATAAGAAAAAAACTTCACATCATTTACGATAATGTTTACGACCTGTTTTCGAAAATGTCCAGTAAAATAACATTCTTTGATTATCCAGCGTATCCATTTACTATGGATTTCTTGGTTTTCTGAAATATATTTGAAGATTATAAGAAGACGTTTGTTTCTTAGCATGTTCTTTATTACGTAATGTTTGCTGACTTTTATTTTCCCAAAATCTCCCTTCAAGAGTTTGTTTCCACTTACCCGTCCTTTTTCCGCGGTACTTTTTTTCTTTTCATGACGTCATAAATTTGCCTGATGAACCTATATTGGAGTTTGAATACCAAGGCACACAAAAGTTTCTGGCGAGTTTGTTTCATTTGCTTGGGAAAATCTTAAGGATTTAAAGGTCTTTCCAAAATATAGATGCTAGCGTCGCAGTAACACTACAAATTCAATCTAACATCGCAGTAACACTACAAATTAAATCTTCAACCTGTCTTAGCTAAAATAAGCTATACTTAACGATATTTTTTTTCAAAATGCCTAAATAAACAAAGAATACGATTAAAACATTGTTTGACCGTAATAATACTCAACATTTTTTAAACTTTTATGACTATTGCTATTTCTTTTTTGATGACTTTTAGTTTCTGACAAGGCGCCCCTGCTTCTAAAATTTAGCATATTTAATGCTTAAAATCTACCAATTCAGTAAAGAACGTCTTGAATATGTTATTTTACAGAATTGTGATATTATTATCCTGCAATTTTTGTTGTTTGACTTTTATTTCCCCGTATCTTCAGAAAATGTTGCCCTTTGACAGCCTTTGTACATAATTTACATGTATATAAAAAATAAATCCATCGTTTCGCAGCGTTCCTTTAATTAGATATTCAATCGACAAAGAATGAAATATCAAGTATAGAGTTTGTCTCCAGAAGTGTAAAATATAATGTCACTATTTGTAATAACCAGAGCATGCATAAACAAATAGAACTTTCAAAGACAATAGGTAAATTGTTCTTTTTTACAGCACAAAAGAATGAAACTAAAGACGAGGAAGAAAACGAAGCAAATAAATCATCTGCTAGACTTTTGGAGTCTATTGAGTCTAGAAAAGGCAATGGAGAGCGAAATGGAGAGTGAAATTGCATAATATTCTATTAATTATATGCATTGTAGCAGACTTTTGCTCAAGAGGAAAGGGAATTCATTATTAGCATTATAGTGACTAATTTAATTGTTACAATGTAAATTTCATTTTATTTTCATCCATCCATGATAGTTTATCAATGAAAACAATTCTATTTTTAAAACAGGTGATAATAATATTAACAAGACAGTGTATATGTGGTTATTTCTATCTGAAAATAAGAATCTATCTCACAAATGATCGTTTGTACTACAAAGAATTTGAGATATGATATTCGTTTTTAAAGTTAATGTTTATCTATGGGAAATTCATTACAGTCGTGCCAGATGTCTTACTATGTGGGTAGCAATTCTCGTGTTTGTTAATTGATTAATAAGTATACACTGTTTTAAAGAACGTTTGACGTAATCGTCGGCTCTTATCGTCACAGAGATTCATAACTTTACATATCTTGGTACTTGTATACGTTAACGAACGATGAGAATGTAAATGTCAAACTACTATTGAACAGACTTCTATACAACAAGTTTGCGGAATTAGCAATATTTAGCTAACAAAATGCACATATCATGCAAAGATATGCAAATGAAATAAATAAGACTGAAAACCGCAATGTTTTAAATCTTATGTGATATCCTGGTTAGCTCTCATTTTCCTTTTTCAAAGTGAAAAATAATGAATGCATTAGATGTGTGATATAAAATATCAATAATGAAAATGGGATTTGTAAATTTATTGATAAGAATTTTTAAAAGATCCCTGTCTATCAAAGAATTTGTTTAAAATATGCATGTTTATGTCTGTATCTTTAAAATATAATTTGAATGAATTGTGTTATTTTTATATAAAAAGATGTCTGGAATTAATCTCTATATTTTAATATGAACATTGTATCATTGGATAATAAATGTATTTAGATTTTATCTTAGCAGTTAATTACAATGTAATAATAAATATGTTTCTACTGCGACATTAAGGTTTTGTATTAAAATATCTATATTTTTTAATGTTCATTTTTAAGTCACCTGAGTAAACTAAGGTGACCTATTGCAGTTTTCGTCCGTCGTCGTGCGTTGTCCGTTGTGATTAACAATTTTTACACGTTAAACTTCTGCTCAAAAACTACAAGGCCAATTGTTACCATTCTTAGTGAGAAGCATCTCTATGATATGAAGAATCTAATTTGTGAAATTTATGGCTCTACCACCCCGGTGCGCCACAGGTGGGGCCAAATATGAAAAATGCCAAATTTTTGAAACTCTTCTTCTCTACTCCCACACATAAGAGGAAGAAACTGATTGCATGGTTATGATGTCCACGAAGCCATCTACCAAAATTTTGAAATACATGTCCCCTGGGTCGGGGGCTCAGGCTATAGGGTGGGGCAAATTTGGCCATATTGCAAAAATGTATTAAATCTTAGAAAATCTTCTTCTCTACTCCCACATATATTTGTTAAAAACTAAATGCATGGTTATGATCTCCATGAAGCCCTCTACCAAAATTGTGAAATTCATGGCTCCTGGGACAGGGGTTCAGGCTCTAGAATTGGGCCTATATGGCCATATTGTAAAAATGTATCAAATCTTAGAAAATCGTCTTCTCTACTCCCATATATATTTGTTTAAAACTGAATGCATGGTTATGATGTCCATGTAGTTTTCTACCTAACTTGTGAAATTCATGACCAAAGGGACAGGACTTTAGGCTCTTGGGCGGGGCCAATATAGCCAAATAGTGAAAATGTATTTAATCTTTGAAAATATTCTTCTCTACTCCAACACATGTGGGAATAAAACTGAATGCATGGTTATGATGTCCGCTAACTTCTCTACCTATATTGTGAATTTCATGGCCCCTGGGTCAGGGGTTCAGGACCTACGGGGGGGGGGGGCAATATGGCCATGTAGTGTTAATGCATATGATGTTTAAACTCTTCTTCCCTACTCTCACAAATTCTTAAGAAAAACTGACTTTATAATTATGTTTACTAGGAAATCCTTTACTAAACTTTAAAATTTCATATCCCCTGGAGTACGGGTTTTGACTCCAGGGAGGGGTCAAAATGAATGTATTGTGTTAATGCATAAATGTTTAAAAATTATTTCTCTACTCCCATGCACCTGTAAGGAAAACTGAATGCAAGATTTTGTAGACAAGGAAGCCCTCTACCAAAATTTTAAATTTCATGTCCCCGAGGTAGGGGTTCTGACTCCAGGGCGAGGCCAAAATATTCATATACGAGGGTTGTTGAAAAGTTCGCGGACAAAGTGATTTACGGCAAAATTACTGTGAAAATAAGTATGCAAAAAATCATATGAATTTGATTTTTTTTTCAAAAGATACAGCGATTTTTACTTTGCATGATTGAGATTTACGGAGCACCATTTCATATTTCCACGACGTCAGGTGACGTCAAACAACTGAAAGTCAAACATGTTACTCTTTAAAAGTAAACACCTTTCAGTTCCACACAAGTCATTTAACCAATTTATAAAATTCACGTTCATACCATTATCTGTCAGGTCTTTGTCTAATGTCTTTTATGGCATATCGTAGATCATTTAGGTCCAAAAATCTCTGTCCAGCATTTTTGACTTTAGATAAGAAAAAAGGCGAAATCCCTAGGTCTAAGATCCGGGCTGTATTGGGGGGGGGGGGGGTTTGCTGCAAGGGAAAACAATCGGTTCTTCCATTTATAAACCTCTGTAATTCTAATTTTAAACCTTTGTTCTATAAAAATAGCAGCATTTAAGAACCTTTTGGTCTCCATCGTAGATTTTCCTGTGTGCACACAAAATTAAATGAAGGCCCGGTGCACCAAAATGTCCACTGACGTCAAAGTTTGTGACTCATTTTCAAAGGTTGTTTGTCAAACGGCGATAAAACAGTCAGAATTTCTTTAATTTAATTGAAACTTTCAAAAAATGACCTTCATAAGTTATTATGGTGTCATATGAAATATCATTTATTTTTATGCACTTAAACGGTACATTTTTTATAAGGAAAACTGCGTACAAAATTTAAAAAAATTAAAAACTGACATGCTCCCTGAAGTATATCTTATCAAAATAATTTAGCTGTACATTTTTATGGTGCATTGAAAACAAACAAATCTTTACATATTTCTTAGAAAATACGTCAGGATTAAATCTGGAAAGTTTTGCTGGTATCAAGTGAATGATCTGCTCTTAATCTAACTTGTCCGCGAACTTTTTTAACAACCCTCGTAGTGTTAATGCATTTAATGTTTAAAAACTCGTCTTCTTTACTCCAGCTGATACTAATTAAAACTGACTGCATTTAAAGAAAGAAAATAAAGCCGTCTATTAAAATTTTAAATTGCATGTCTCCCAATATAGGGATTTGAATCTAGGGCGGGGCCAAAACACAATAGTGTATCGGTAGGGGTCTTCATGCAGGTGTGGCCAAAATAGTAATTTAGTGTTAATATATATAATGTTTAAAAACGCCTACTGACACAGAAAAAAACCTGACTGCATATTTAGAGAAAAAGAAACATTGAGCTGTCATCTTAAGTAATATTTTATGTCACCTACATATAAGGCAAGGGTTTTAGCTGGGAGGGGGGTATATATTTGTCTTATTATTTTATTCTGCTCAGGAATTTCAATGAAAGAAATGAGTAAATTCACAAATATAGAAAAGAGTAAGAATGGAGCTGTCTATCAAAGTTAAGAGATTGTGAAAGCATTTGGAGAGAGTTCAAGGGGGGGGGGGGTGGTGTAACAGTTAATGGAGTTATCTTCCCTTTCTTCTTCATAATGGAGTTATCTTCCTTTGCTGGATCATATTTAGTAATTAATCATTGAATATAATGTAACTATGAAGAAGTTGTATCATTTAAAGCAAAAACATTTTTTTTAAAAAACTTTCTATATAGATAAATAGACGTATTCATACATGTAGTAAAGTAATAATTGGCAAACTAATATATACATGTAAAATGATTTTTGTATATTAATGCCAGATGGTGATTAATCTTCAATGAAGGTTGAATATTCAAAAGCTGGAATAGGAGAAGTGAGTAACTCATGATGGCTTTTAAAGCTGTTTATTTGTCTTTTGTCTAAATGCCACAGGGAGAATTTCTGTCTGCCCCTGGGGATGGGGAATGGGAGGTTGTTTTAGATAAAACATGTATACTAGCCACATTGTTTTAGATTATCAATGAAAACATATACAAATGGAACCTATCCTGAAAGTTAACAAATTGAGGGAAAATTATTTTCTATTAGAGTCTTGCAACTTTTCAATATCAGGGGATGCACTCCATTATGATCTTTAACTTTTCCGCTAAAATTATAGGTTTCATAGTCTTTTTTTATAGATTTCAGACAGGGAGGTGGTCGTCATTACAAATTCATAATTTGTCTACTCCAGAGAGAAACTTGCATATATGAAACTCCTCGACAAGGCTGTGTATGGGTTAAACTTAGGAGATCGTTAAGGCCTATCGGACTCCTGTTTAGTTTTATTAAATGTGTTCTAAACAATCTATTTATAACATGAAATAGTCATGTGACAGAACAAAAGAAAATTTGACATTAATTTCGTATTCTGACCCCTCCCCCCCACTCGCACCCCCCCCCAAAAATCAACAGAAATTTGATAACAAAGCTAAGTTTTTATATGTTAATTAACATTAGTATATCTGAAAATATTAATCATTGACCTCATAGAAATGTTAATGTCAGTAGAAAAAGTCAATATCAGTTTTTTTTCAGCTATAAATGTTTTAGTTTTATCAATTTTCAGATTGGTGTTAAATTGAAAAGAAAATTGGTTAGGTAGAACTTTTTTAGAGGTAATTTGAACTGAAATATTGTTCTCCATAACTATATTTTTCTTAATATTAAGCAACACTCTTTGAAAGCACATATTTGTCAATATCTTTACAATCAAAAATTTGCAATTATAGTGTGAACAATTTCGATTTAAAACATCCACAAATATTCAATGATCTCATACTCAAAATACCGACTATTGACCTAGTTTGTTGAAAGTAAAATATATCACCATTGTTAAAGTTTTGTAACACATACATATACTACATGTTTTTTCGTTATCATCAATATGTTTTTATTTGCATTCTGTGTCAACATCATCCTAACGTACAAAAAAGAAACAAGATTATGAAACATATGGTTTTCTTATCAAAAATGAACATTATTTAAAAATTTAACTGATACTGTTCATTTTTGTAACTACAGTAAATGTTTTAAGTCAGATATATGCCCAAATTGTTTATTCTGACCTATGATCAGTTCTTTCTCTCACAGAAAGGAGAGTTTCCGGCTATTATCATATACTTTAACTTTTAAACTACACGTATAATTTAATTTCATATATATCAAAAACGGTATGAAAACATAATTTAATTAAACACTGACACCAACTTGTTATTCAAGTACGTTTAAACAGCAGGAAAAGGTTCAATACGGCGGACCAGGAAAAAATAAAATAATTAAACATTCAGAAATACAAATGATTGTTCTTCTATCGATTCAAACAGTTTTCAAGGGGTTACAGTTCAGATCGTATTTTACATATATTTTTGCGGAAATTATTATTCGATCAATATTTCTGATGCTTCTTGCACTTACAAAATCGAAATACGAAGGTACCTAAAACCTTGTATAAAATCGAACCATAAATGGACATGTATGGTGGTCATATTGCATTCTTCTGTTTTCTTTCAATAAATATTTGCTGTCAGAGGTAAGATTGTGCATGTAATATGAATTATATTTTAAGGTTATAAAATTATATTATACAAAAATTATACAAATTCAAATCATAGTTCTCTTCATGTTAAATGTTAGTATGGTTTTGACAGTTTAGATAATGATTGGTAGGTTTATTTCTTAATAGGCACACACGATTTTATATATAATTTTATACAGGGCTAACTGCTGCAGAATTTGGGACGAAAAACACCTGCAATGCAAAGGTAAAGGATGGTTTTAAATGCAATCTTGGCTTTTTTTGAAAAATTTTGTATATACCATTGGTCCGAAAACTTTGTATAATGCACTATTCTATATTTTTTGGATAGTATTATGTCAATCAAACTTTTCCAAAAAAAAAAAGAGTCGTTGCAAGATGATTATTTCTTTAAAAGAATTTTAAGTCTCCATATTAACAGATTTTAGCAACAGATTAACTGTTCTTAGGTGTTTTTTCTAATTCAAAATAAACTTTGAGTTTATTTGTGTATTGATACATAGTTATTTATTTTTAGACGGATATCCATAGCAAAATTTTCTTTTTGGGAACTGTTATAAATAATTACATCGTTGATCCGTACATGAATGTTTATTTTCCAAATATATAAGAGCTTATTCATTGTAAATTAAAAAAAATCTTAAGACTTTATAACAAGTATTCTTTGTAGTTTTTAATCATTGATGCCATAAAAAAGTCCATTAATTGAATTAAATTTTAATTTAGAAGGTTTCTTTTTTATACATGTACTGTGCAGGCATGGATTTCACGTAGTGAGTGTATATGTTTGTTACTGTAATTCATTAAGATAATAAAACGACACTGGAAAACTGGTCTCCAAGTTTAAAATTTTAGTGCGAAGAAATCTTATTTAAATGGACTGTCTCGCCAAAAGAAGTATTGTAACCAGCAAGTCTTGTTTTAATACTTAGCCAATAAATTTTACTAAAAAAGCGTTGAAAAGTCAAAATTTATTCATAAATAAACTCTATTAATATGAGAGAGAGAGAGCATTGCATTTTTTTGATGTCGTGCTGTTAATTGTTTTCCTCATATTGCAGAATGCTATCCAGGATATCTGGGTTGGAATTGCTCAGAGCAATGTCGCTATCCTAATTACGGAAGATTTTGTCAGGAATTGTGCAAGTGCGAAGAGAAGTTCTGTAACATCGCCACAGGATGCATAGAATCAGACAGTACTCTTCAGTTCTATTTTTTTGTGTGAAATTTAGACACGCACCAATATATATTTTTTCAAGGATGTTAAATTTAACTTATGATTGGTGCAATTAACGAAAAAACCCTCCAAATACTTTTTCAGGATAGCTTCTGTAGAAAAATATATTTAGTTTAAAAACTTTTCACAAGAAAAATAAAAATAGATATTTATATACATGTAAATATATGCAACTTTAAAACAAAACAGAAAGAACAAAATAAAAAAAAAACAAACCCCAAAAAAACCCCCCAAAACAACCCCCCACCCCCCCCCCAAAAAAAAAACCCCGCAAAGCTCTTCTTTGATTTTCGATACAATATTTTTTATAAGTTTTGATGTAATTAACTATCTTGGATTAATTAATCAAAATAATTGTTGTCCTGTTTTTAGAGACAAATTGTCCTCCAGGATATCTTGGTCAAAACTGCGCAGAGAGATGTCGCTATCCTAACTACGGAATAGATTGTCAAGGACTGTGTGAGTGCGAGAAGAAATTGTGTGATGTCGCCACTGGATGCATTTCACCATCAGGCGGTACTCTTGAATTTATTTTTTAAAATTGTAAATCGGTATTTAGATAAACTTTGACAATTTTTTAGTTTTTATAATAATTTGCGCAAAACACTTAACAAAAAGACTTGCTAATGAATTTTTGAATAAGTGTATTAACGCAGCGTTTTAAAAACACTTTTATGAAATCGGTAATTATCTAGATTTTATGAATAAACAGAATAAAAAAGTAAAGGTTTATTTAAAAATGAAGGATAAAAGTCCTTGGAAGTCAGTACAAAATCAAAAGTTAGTTTTAAGTGTGGCTAATTATCGGTTAGAGGTTAAAATAAAACAGGTTCATTAATTAATTGTTTCCTCTTTTTACGGACAGATTGCCCTTCAGGATATCTGGGTCAAAGCTGTTCAAAGCAGTGTCAATATCCTAAGTACGGAAACCATTGCCAGGGATTCTGCGAGTGTGAAGAGCAGTTTTGTAATATCGCTAATGGGTGTATATTACCAGACGGTATCGTTTTCCATTTTTTTGTAACGTTTAAATCATTTATCAAAATATAATATAATTAAAAATAAGATTCGATTTCTTTGAATTCATATTCAGCGTATTTTGCTCCATTTGACAAGAATTTATACTTCGTTCCCTCTTTTACCTGATTAAAAGGTGTAACAATAGCAATTCAAAATATTACTTTTTAAACTAACTGAACCACCATTTTGTAACAGCTCACATAGAATGATTGAAGTTTATGTTATATGCACGCTATTTTTGTGGTTGATTTTTTTTCAATCTAGTTTTTCCCTTGTTTAAAGAAAGTGGATTGTTGTCCAGTATCAATCATTAATTATATAGTGTGATCCGATTGTAAACACTAGAGAATTTATGTCTATATTTAGTTTGTGCAAGTTGCCTTGTAATAAATATTGAAAGTTTATAACGTCTTTGCTAACACGAACGTTATATTGTAAATTTGATGTAGGGATTTAAGTCGTCCAACTATTCAGTAAGAAAATAACCAATTCAGCAGAGTTTTTTTTTCAAAACTTTCAACACAACATAATGTTCTAACAGGATAAAACAGGAAAAAATCATTTTAATGACAAGATCATACGTAAGCTTTAACTAACCTACAAAATGTAGAAACGTTACCGTTTTTATAATTGAATATAATTATTTTCACTTAACGGATTTGGTTTGTTTTGTTACAGCTAACCATAGCGTCAGCTTACCTATATTTAATTAAAAGAAAAAAAATTGTTTTTAGCTTTACCCCGCCTATACCATGTAACGTGAATTATTTCGAGCAAACGTTTAATATGCAATGGACTAGGTCTTGGCAATACATAATTTTTTATAACTTCCTTGCAATGTATAGTCATAATTTGGTAAAATTTGGTATAGTTCAGGGAGCAAGAAATTAGAGGCAAGAATTAGTGAAGAATAACACAACACAAAACATCACTTTATCAACTTATTTCTTCGTGATTTTTTTTTACACAAAACTGCTCTAGTTTCTTATCTTTTTAAAAGTATTAACTTTTATATTAAATTTGGTATTTTGACTTGTTTTTTTTTTTTAATTAAGAAATTTTGTATGGAAAATTAATATTTACAATTTTAAAAATTCTTTGTATTTTATCGGGCTATAATATGTTACTGATCTTCATTTTTTCATTTATTTCAGTTATTTTATTTCAACAAACACACATTTTCAATGACCTATGCATGAGTATTTTACCTATAAAGGCAGTTGTTGTTTATTCTAATATGGATGCAATTGTTCAGAAGGATGCATAAATGGATACTTTGGCGAAGGATGCAGAAAAAGTTGCCAATATCCATCATATGGAAAAGATTGTCAAGAATTATGTGAATGTGCCGAGTCTGTTTGCAATTTGACCACCGGATGTGACACTTTCGAACGTATGCTACTAACCATATTAAGCATAACAATATTTCTTATTAATAAGTTTAACAAAAACATAAAAAGAAAAAAAAAAACATAGTCATTTTCGTTAAATTTTCCAATTATCCAAGATACACAAAATATAAATGGCAAACAAAAATATATCGTAAAGATATTTTTAAAGTTAAAATTATCGTTTAATTTAGATAATGCCTCGAAGTCGGACGAATCCTATCAACCAATGTTGAAACAAATCACAGGAAATCCCTTAATGGCTGTCATTGTTTCAGTGTCTGTCCTGTCCTCTGTCTTGATGTCAGCTATAATCTCACTTGTCATCTGGCGACTAAAAAAACCAAATAGAACAATCAGGAGAGCATCTTCTCCAGTACAAGAACAGCAGTCATCGAACAAAGCAACGACGCTGGAGGCAGCAAACACTTACTGCTTCAATGATGATGCCAGACTCAGTCATTTCTATAGTTCGCCGATAGAGATCTCCACCAGTTTAACTTATCCAGAATGACATTTAGGAGTTTTTCAACGGTAACTTGTTCCATGTAAAAATTATAATGCCAATATATGGGAATATTCACTAATTGCATTTAGAGTATGGAAAGGAAAAAATACCATTGAACGGTTTATGTTTTCACGTGTATCAATTTTTGTATCTCTAATTATTATTAAGAAAGAAAAAAATCCGTTCTTTATTCTCAGTATTCTTCATACATTAATGCAAAATTAACATCACTAATTCAAGATAAGCAAAAGTTTAATAATAATGATGTAACAAGTAATTTTGTTAACAGAACAGTACATTTTAGTTTTTTGACATTTCACTCCAGGTTTCATAGATTGGGAATTATGCATTCTGACATTATGAGCATTTTATAAAAAATGTCAAACTTTCACTTATGAGTTTTTATTGAGAATGAATAAACCCTGCTATTTCATGCATATAATCATGGGGAAGAACGATAACTCTTATATCGTGAAACCAAGAACTATAAATTCCACATCCTCCATCGTAGCATACGCAATAGTCTCTAACCTTCGGTTTCAACTGTTTCCTGAAGCGGACAATAATATTTCCCTCCCACATACACAAAATGTCATATACTTGCAACTGGTTGCATTGATTCAGTTATTTATATCTATTCTAATAGATAAATTATAAATAGGTAAATAATGTGTATCCACGCACGTACAAACATGATCTCGCACAAAACATTCTATACAGTCTAAACTATGGTAACTAGATTTTATAGTAAATAAACTTGCACAAATTTTTCCACATAATTTCTCAATTTAATATATAAACAATACCACACTGTTATTTTGAACGGAGCCTAAATATCAGCCGCTTGTTCTGATGCAGATATAAATTTCTAGTATTGATAGATATCTAATTTAAATGAATTAAAATATTTTTTTTTATTGCTTAGTTACCTTGTGTTCTCGGGTTTTAATATTGTATGTACATGTATCTGTTCTGTAAAATATGCACCAGAATACATTTTTAATGAAATTACTATCTATGTCTATGTTGCCTGCTCTGATTCATTCAGATTTGCAACTTGCTTGTATACAATAAATTTGTTCCAATTATTTGTATATTGGCTGATAAGGGTCATAATTAAGTTTGTATATTTGAAATTTCACGGCTAATTTGGCCCCCGCCCCCCCCCCCCCCCCGAAAAAAAAACCAACCAAAAAAAAAACCACAGTTATGTTATAATTACATTATACAGAATGTGGACACGCATTTCAAGTGTATCTATTAATTCTTATCACAAAAACAAAATAGTTGTCAGAGACATTTATAGCTAATATAGCAGTTTGTAGACAAGCAAACATTGTTTTTTTTAAATTACCTGATATAAATATTAACCGTGTATATATATATATATATATATATATATATATATATATATATATATATATATATATATAATACTTGAAAAGCCAATACTTTCTTAGGTAACACCACGATTACTTAGATATTCTGCACATGTGAGGTATTTAAATACAGCTGTAAATATGTATAAATGTATAAATACTTCCATAATTATAATTTTTTTATACTTGTATTTTACAACTTTATTTATTCCATCATCCAGTTTTATAAAAGTTTACAAGTACTCTGACAAGGAAATGTAATTTAATTCTAACATGCACAATCTTCCTGATTATGCAGTATGTTGAAATGCATTTATACAAAAACGGAAACCACGTCTTTTGAAGTCTGTTTGTATCTAACAATATTGAGAAAAATGAATGCCGTATGTGGATTTAATTTATTTTTGATTCAGCTAATGAGATAGGAAACAAAGAGCATTTGCCAAGATCAAAGTATACTGATATAATAAAAGTTTTAATCCGTCATAGTGTTAGATATTGTTGTTATTCATTACCTGTCTTCTATCAACTTTGTAATAAAAAAAATGAATACATTTCTGTAATCTAAAAATTGCATATTATATCGTTCTATTAGCTAACATAGCCCTAACTATGATATTATCTCTTTTAAACCAAACGCAATTGAAAACATCATTTGTGTGTGGCTAGACTGCACATAATTTCACATAAGACATTATGATGGGATACTCAATTTTCTAAAGAAGAATGCTTCTCAGTGAACGAACGTTTAGTTTTTGCATCGGATTAAAAATGTGATTTTTTTTGTTAACAAAAGCTCATTTTATATACATCACACACTAGAAAAATGAATAGTCTTTGCCTATGTAATCTTTGAAAAAAAATCATGTTGCTGTTTATAAACTTGTACATTAAGTTTCTATACTTGTCCAAAACCTAAAATCCTTTATTTTGTAAATAAAGCAATTTATGTTAATCCTTGATTTGTTAATTGTTATATCTTATTGTTTTTAATTACATACCATGTTATTATACTTGTGTAATATTTATGGGGGACTTGCATAATTTTATTGTTGTACATCACCGTTTTTATCCGGTCTTAAAGATTTTCCATTACCGTATGCAAATTCTATCACCGATCAGCCAATCAGAAAGCCGCAAACTCTGGGGCTATTTTTACATTTTTTGTTTATGCTAGGGGAAGCTGCACAGATATAAACCTAAAATCCTTTATCATAATAATATTCGATACTTGGATAATTCGAAAACTATTAAATTGCAATAAAGTATTTTAAAAATATTAAATTGCAATAAAGTATGTTCCTCGGAATAAAACAGAAATTCTATATCACAACACTTTGCTTTAAGCTAATTAATGACAAAGTATTATACCATGCAAAACATATTTATTAGTTAAAAAGAAAATCATAATTTATTAGAAGGAATTGTGACTACTTCAAAAATTAGAAAATACTAGAATCCTACAACCAAAGTACGCGTATAAGAAGTCATCTACACAGCAGTGTGACTAGCTAGAAGCATCCTTAAGTTCTAAAATCAGATACTTTGGCTAATTGTATTTATTAAAAAATGTCAAGATGAAGTATTTTCCGCCACTTATCGAAGTTGTGAGCTTTTATTTTAACAGTTTTGATATACCCCATCCGCCTTGTCTTATTGTGTCGCAATAGAACATAATATTAAAATTTAGGATTTATATTTTTTCTAACAAATCGAACATTGCTGAATATTTCAAGGAGCAAATGACCGAAATATCTAAGACAACCATGATTGACATTTAAATCCGAATAAAAATCAGTGTTACTAGCCCTTACGATAAGAATGTCCCTGTCAATCATTTTAGGATTAAACCATTGCTCTAGTTAGAAATATCTTAGACAACCATGATTGACATTAAAATCGGAGTAAAAAATCAATGTTAGTAGAACGTACGATTAAAATGTCCCTGTCAATCATTTAAGGGTAAAACCAGTGATCTAGTTAGAAGCCAAACACTGTCCATTTATGTGTACGATCCAAATTTGCCAAATAACCTGCGTCGCTGATCAGAGTAAGTTTTCTTCACTGATATAAAGTCATACATCAATTGATGATTATCCCCTGTGAATACCACTGTTGATACATGCACATTGTCAGACTCTATAAACAGTTACAGTCAAGATTCGTGTTAAAGTATGGGCACACCTTTAATTAGGTTGGGTCTAGCTACAAATGTAACACAGTTATACCGACTGGCAACAGATTGGAGAATGACATTTCAAGATGACTTAAATTCTCTGGCTTTTACATTGGACAAATAATCACCGTAGTTCTTTTGGTTTTTATGGATTTCTAGCTAGCTAGCTCTTTGAAAATTGGAAAAACTCACAAATATTAGTTAGTCATTACGGCGACTCAAAATTACAAAAGTATTTCTCTTCCTAATATCCTCCTGCAATAGGAAAAAAACTTGGGCCGGTTTCCTCATACAACTTATTGGTAAACCCTATGGCAGCAGGTGTGGATTTATAATTAGTCAGTTTTTGAATGTGTGAATTAGATATGTGTGTATTTGGGAACGTGATACTTTAATTTGATTGATAAAATAATTGTGTTTACTATTTTAGTATGTAAGTACATGTACGTGACAAAAAAAATGTCAAGTAGTAAAAATGAATAAGAATATACATATATTAAAAAGTAGTCTTGCAGGAACCATTTGAAGTAAAAACTAGGAACTTGAAATATTGCCAAACTCGGTTATTTGAATTTATTACGGATATATTTGAGGTTCTATATTCCTCAAACAAGGAAAAGCAACCCCATAACGTATACAAATAGCTATTCCTTCAACATGGATGCCACACATATTGTGTTGTTCTCTTTTTCTTTTCATGTATATTTGCAG
The DNA here is from genome assembly GCA_020458035.1 of Magallana ariakensis. Classification (NCBI taxonomy): domain Eukaryota; kingdom Metazoa; phylum Mollusca; class Bivalvia; order Ostreida; family Ostreidae; genus Magallana; species Magallana ariakensis. Next base: position 35,401,560 of record CM035812.1, read on the forward strand.
CAAAAGGTATGGTTGTTACATGTTTTTTGGATTATGAAATATACTTTGATATTTTATGTCAACTCCTGCAACTCCTGTAATACATGTATATACCAAAACATTAAGTTGTGCATTGATTTATCAATTCAGTAGGAATATTGTAATTTTCCTGTTCAAAAATTGAATCTAAAATCATTTTAAATTCAAAATATAAAGAGTAAAATAAAAGCTTTAACTTTTAACATATCAAATGCATATCTTTATAAGTAAAAAAAAATAGTTTTTACAAAATACTTTACTCCAACAATTGTTATAACTTACAACGTTATAAACATGGGCAGGTACTCTCTATTTTGCTGAACAAAATTAAAAACAGTTTTATTTTCGTTTCACGTATTTAGCCTTTGGAATTAAAAATTGCATGGCTACAGTACCTAAGTACAAATTGATACTATTCATTAAATGAGATTTGGATGCTACGCTATGAAAAATTAAAATGAAAGTGTTTCAGTTAAACTCGGTTATAGCCAAGTCTAAGGAACCAATGGATTTACTTAGTTATATCCGTAATTCGTTATATTCGTTTAACGAATTCGTAATAACAACTATAGCGAATTCAATATATACATGTTTTCTTTCACCACACTACAATTTTTGCTAAGTAAGACTTATAATTAAAATACATTCTTTTGATACCTTTAATAATCGGATCGTAAATTGAAGAATTAATGTGAAAATAAATTCAATTAAACTATTATGTTAAATGATAGTGCAATGTTTTTAAACTGTGAAGAAATTCGTTATAAAAGTGTTAAATTTCGTCATTAGTCACCTCTACGGGACTCGAAATTAGTTCGCTATATCTGTAAATTCGTTACATCCGAATTCGTTATTACCCCAAAATTTTGCCAAGATTTGTTAAGAATATGAGCGGGGGCTAAACAAACGTCGCTATATCCGAGATTTCGCTGTATCCGTGTTCGTACTAAACGAGTTTTACTGTTATACTATGATATGATTAGTACTATTTGATATGATATGGTATGCTATGATATTTGAACAAAACCGCCTTAGCATGCAGAAAATTTCAAAACATTTTAAAACAAAGTAGTTATATCAAAATTTACCACAGATCTGCAATGTAAGCATTTGTTCTTTAAAAAATTCATTTCAAATTGAGCTAAAATTATGTTGTATGCTGCGCTATGGTATGCTATAATGACAAATGAAAATCAAATGATATGCAATGAGATTGTATGCTGTGGTATGAAATTAGACAAGGAAAATTAACTGAAGATATTATTCCTGACCTTATATCAACATTATGATATCTCTATCCTATAAACATTTTTGGTGTTTGTATAATTATTTAATTTTTAATATAATGATTTGTTACTTTCTGTAAGCATATCTTTAGCTCTTTGTAAATTTGCTTTTCGGAGTTAAGCTTCCCATACCATAATCTGTTCTTTAAAATGTAGTAGTTAATTGCATATCAATTATAGTTCATTTTTAATATACAACCATAACAAATGTCACCATGATTGTCAAAAACTAGACAATGCAAAAAATGATACCGATTTTGATGTGTTTTATTTGAACTAAAATTCATTCATTTGAAAAAGGACTGGTTGCTTTAAAGTAATGGACGAAACAAATCTGGATTTTGAAGGTAAAATTTCTTTGTAAATCAATTAATAATATACCTACCTAAAGAAATCTTATTAGATATGAGTTAAACACAACATTTTATATTGAATAAGTTATGTAGACTGTTGCTTACAATTATTTTAATCATAAAATTTAAGAATAATCTGCAAAGGTATACATGTATTGAAATATATATGAAAACATTGTTTTTCTGAAATAACATATAAAATTGAAAGCGAGAAAAGATAACTTTTGCTTTCACTTCTGTTGGATTTAGAATGTTTACCAGGATATCATGGCCAAAATTGTTCATAGCAATGTCGCTATCCTAACTACGGAAAATATTGTCAGGAATTCTGTGCGTGCAAAGAGCAACTTTGTGACATCGCAACGGGGTGTTTTTCACCAAATGGTATCTAAACGTTTTACTTCATATTTTTAACCAAGATTTTCAATATTGCATTGAACATTTACAGTTTGTGTTAAATGTTTCGCAGTGGGGTTAAAATACATAATGTTAAAAAACCGATAACAACAATAGTTCTAGATATGACAATTACACTGTATTAAACACACACACACACACACACACACACACACACACACACACACACACACACACATATATATATATATATATATATATATTGCTTGTGACGCATGATTTATTTTGTTGCGAAACGTCACGATGAACTTGCTGTTATCAAGTGACTGATAACTGCATTTATATTTTATATAAATAATCTATAAGAAGGACAGGAATAACTCAGATGTGTATATCAGCTGGAGTGAATTTTCAGATGTGTCAGTTGTATGAATTTTAAGTTTCAGTATCGAATATTCTAAAAATAATTGTTGTTTTGAGGTGTATATATGGAGTAAAAAATGTAGAAAATAGACTTATAATTTCAACTCCTCTTTATATGTAATATATTTTTGTCAGTTGGTTGCAGAACTGGGTATTTTGGTGACAGATGTGTAAACAGATGTCGATATCCAACCCATGGGAAAGAATGTCAAAACACTTGTCAATGTATCGAATCTGAGTGCAATTTCATCACTGGATGTGACGTTTCTACATGTATGCAAACAAATATATAGATTCAAAAACAAATAATAAACTAATCTACTAAGTGGAACTGCTTATATAAATATATAAAGAGAGAAAATTGATAAAATTTTCATATAAAGCCATTAAATTTTTACAAAGTGAGAGAAATAATCTGGTACATGTACTAATAATTTTAATTGTTAAAATTTTAGATATTCACCAGAACTCTGACTACTTATACCCAACCACGACGCAACACACCGCCGACAACAGTACAATGGCAGTTTCTGTAACAGTTGCAGTTTCTGTCGTATCATTCATCTTTATTTTAGCTTGTATCACTCTTGTTTTCTGGAGACTAAAATATCGAAATTTAGCAAACAGGAAACCATCTAAAAATATTCAACCACTACGAGAGAAAGGACATGATTTCTTAGATACGAACGAGGCAACAAAAACTTACTGTTCCAGTGATGATTCCAGACCTGGTCACAAATATACTTCTTCAATGGAGGTATCCACAGATCTCACGCATCCAAGCTTCGATCGTAATGTGTTGCAGCGGGAAAGTACCGCAAGCACTATAATATTTGATATAAATTCATGTACGTATGAGCCTGTCTTGTACGCTTTTGAGGAAGACAACATTGCAAAAGTTTGAAATGCTTTAAAAGAAGCGTGTTCATGTATCATTTGAACAACCGTGGTTATTCTGTTTTTATGATGAAAAACCCCAAAAGACGAAGTTGACTCTAAATATGAGAATGCCATCCAATAAGGAAATTTAAAATGTTCACCCCCCCCCCAAATCATTAAAAAGTAACATCTGTTGGATTTATTTCACAGGCATCTTCCGCCTAAAAATTTTTCGGTGATATAATCTAGATGGAATTAAAATAAAAAGTAAAGAACCAATTGTAAATATTTGAATTTTATTTAATGGTTCTTATAATATGTAATTTATGTAGAACGATCTATTCACAGTTCTTAAAATTCCTTTTATCATTTTACTGCTATTACATGTAATCGACACAATTAGTTTATGAAAAAAAAAATCATAGATTTATTTGGTCTCAAGTTGTAAAATCTTGCGTAAATCAGGGCTCTTGTGATTTATCTAAGTCTACAACTTTTTACAAATGTATATAGAATTGCTGTCAAAAAGGTATCATTTTATATATAAACATTCTAGATTTTTGTGTTAAGTATTGAGAAAGAGTCTAAAATGATATCAGCTTTTGCAAACTATTAACATGGAGTAAAGAAAAGGAGAGAATGTGATAATTCATTTCATTTATCATTCAAATTTTGTTTATTTAGTTTATTTTAAGTGTACTTTAAAACACATTTTGGACGCAAATGAGTTTTAATGGGAATCATTGTTCCCCATGTATTTGAAAGGAACAGTAAAGCAAAATGGATCCCAAACAAATCTTTATTAACTTTCTAAACAAGGAAAGTAGCAATATAATATTTTTCATCATGCATGGTAGTGCATAAATGCATGGGTAGAAATTTTATCATCCAATGTCTTTAAATGTATTATTAAGTTCACCAAATTGCTATATGTTCCTGAAATACATTATGTCTTTTGAATGAATTTCTTTATCACTCACAGATTCATACTGTATTTAACTTGCACACTAGAAATATAAGAAACACTTATTGATGTTATTTTATGTCGTTATTCTCGTTTTTCTGCCACAAGAAGAACTCTCAGGTCATATGGGTTTGAAAGTTTATTAGCAGATAGATAACCCAATATTTGACACAATATGTGTACACTGATACACGTGGTGCTTATCCACCGGGGTGTGAAGTCATACACATGTGCTGTTCGTGTGCGTGTGTGTGCGTGGTAAAAAGCTACAAAAAATACAGAAAACCAAATTAGGTTTTTGACACAAACTGCTTTCCATACAAAAATTTCTTGAACATGACTTTAGTGTATACAATGAATCTTACATTTGATAAACCATTTCTTGATATTACTATTCGATAAATTCATGAGTATATATGTTCAATTCAATTCACAAAACTAAGATTTAATGACGATTATTGCCTATAATTATATACTGTGTTACTGAATACGACAAAAATGGCACACCATACATTGAGCACATGGCAAACTGTAAACACAATTTATGCACAACTGCATCTATATGCATAGTTGACAGTATAGCTACAGGTAACTAACAATGCAATAAAGGTAATAAATGAAGTGTGCAATAATAAAAAAGACTTACACCGTGGTTTACGAGCACTTAAACAAGCGGGTTGAGATTGCCATGCGACAAATGGCGGCACAAAACGTACAATAATTAACTCATGCGTGGAAGTATTCGTATTCGATTCAAGTGTAATTGACATAATGAAAAATACACAAATTTCTCAAAATTGAAAATAAAATAAAAAGAACAGACAGAATACTCGTATTAAGCATTCATGCACCGCTGTTACTTAGCAACAATTGGACTAATTTTCCAAAACATAGATGTTACTATTTGCATCAATATTATTTTTAATAATTGATTTGTATAAATGTAAAAAGTAAATTCTTCCTCATTTTTTCATGGTGATAATCATGAATATGTATGAGAGAGAGCTAAGCTAGGCTAAGCAAAGAAAAACTACTGAATTCCAAATCCACTGATATTCCCAAAAAGTGACTGACATTGTCTGACATTTACTGTACATTAACTGTACTTAATTGTAACTTTCACTGACTTCCACTGTACCCCACTGTATATTTCTATTGTCTAGCACTGTACCACACTGTAAGCCACTGTACAGTCGTACTGAAGCACTGTACCCAACTGTATGGCACTGTACAGGGCACTGACCAGCACAGTGCCCCACTGTTCACCACTGTACCATTAATTTGAAAAATTAAATCTTTCTCAAAATCTTCAGTATGATATTTTCTTCGATATTCATTTTCATTTTGATGTATACAGCATCAACATTAAGAACATAGAGAAGAATGCAACAGGTCGTTAAATTTATTTAATATGTTTTATTATTTACTAATTTCATTGTTATTGAATGTTACAGTCACAAAGTTACGATATGTTCTTTAAGACAATTTCCCTAACTAGAAGATGAAAATTCTAAATTTTACATTTTGAATCTGATTTTAAAAAAGGGCATGAATTTCATATAATTTATATGTTAATTTTGTAAACTGGCGGTCCTAAGCATATGAAAATACACCTCCCAAATAAGCAAGGTTACATAATTTAGACCGGGAAACATTAACTGGCAAGTTTGAAAATATAGAACTTACGTAAATTTCACCTGTTACAGTCAAAACATTTGAAATGGGCGGGAACAAATTAACGCGGATGTCTGAGAAAACATGGGATTGAAACTATGGTTATAAGTGTATATTCAATCCACCTCAGCATTTCTAACTTCCTATATAAGTTAATAGGAAAACATTTTATTTCATCAATAATTTTAATAATATAATTTGAGAGGATCCCAATCCGAGAGAGATTATAGGCTGTGCAAAACATTGTCCGATAACTCGTCATAAGTCTGAAATCAAGTGGGGTATTGTTGAAACGGGGTTTATTCCCAGTTGATAATAATTAATTCAAATTTCGATTTATATTAATTAATTTTATACCCAGATAAAAAAAAAATTCGCAAAGTCAATGTATACCGATATGCGCGTTCATTGTTTATCGAGCTAAACATTAAAACAACAAATACATCACTTACCTCAACATTATTGAAGATTTCTGAAGTACGTAAATATCGTCGAAAAGTTTACAATCAAATCTGTTTTGGAACTGGCGGGTGTGATGCTGTAAGGGGATTTATCGTGCTTTTATCTTTCTGACTCGGGGCCTCAAATTTTAAATATTAGCATGAGAAAATGAGAGAGAGAGAGAGTGTGAGAGAGAGAGAGAGAGAGAGTTAAAAAAAAGAGAGATAGAGATATGTATGTGAATTAATGAGAATTCGATTTGGTTAAGAAATTGATTATCTTTTTATCTGCTTCCTTAATATATCGATTTTTTTTTCTGTCTCAAGTTTATCTTTGCTGACTAACACTATGTGACAAAAAATTCTGCTTAGTCCGTACATAAAATAACATACATCTTACAAATGAAGTATGGTTAATTATCCCCCCTTACCCGAATCCCCTCGATACCCCAGTGTTATGTCTAAACGACCAGTCATAGCAGAGTTTTTCGTGTGATTTATAGTGTTCAGAAAATCGATTTATCAGCAACATATGCCATTTAACGCATGTCCATGTATCTGTATATGTCAATAAACACTAATCAGTCTTCCTTTAAAAGCCATGAAAAATACTTAATTACTTATAACGTGGGTGCATTGTTTAATATTTTGTGCATACAGTCATTGAGATGGCAGCATTTCTTTGATGCCGGCAAAGCAAACCAGCGAACTCTAATGCGGTCGCACTGCAAGGGTACTTCGGCGGCATGTCTTTGATGCCGGCGATGCGACGAGCGTCTAAATTTTGCGAGCTGCTGACAGAAACGAGCTCTATATCTATACTATTATATTAAAATAATAGACTCGAATTTTTGGGCTTTAATACCGAGAAATCGGAGAAGTATTGTCTTTTGTTTTATATATTGCAAACATCATTGGTACTTGAAGATTACCAATTTGTTTTTATTCTTCCTCAATCAAGCTTCGCTAATTAATAATCAACAAAAATTCCTTTAAAAAATCCGGAAATCACCTGGATTTTTTGGATTTTACAATTTTGCGCATGCGCATTACATTTCCGCTTAATCACGGGAGGCTCTTTAGTTCATGTTTCCACAATATCACATTTGCTTGGATAAACTCAGAAACGATAATACAAATACGTGTAAATTTTCATTGGTATACAAGCAGAAAATTTGCTATATATTCTGTTCATCAAAGAAAATACGGGAGATAACTCTAACCATAGACATATAACGGATCCCTCCGATCTAACTCAGTGCATTTAATATGAAAAATCCCGAGAGCTTTGAATGTCAACATGGTGTGAAAAAAAAGTTGGTGAAAAAGTGTTGAATTCTTCATTAATATGAATTAAATTTTCAGATGAAATGTATTTACAGCCTCAAAATGGTTTGTTATGAATAATTTGACTGTTATTTTCAATGCAGCTTCATTAATTTTCTCCAAAATCGTTTCGGAGCGATTCTGCATTTTTTTGCTAAATTACGGGTATATGGGAGGCATTTTAACTGTGGTGAAGGCCTGTCCCGAGACACAGTTAGATTATTCTAATTAAGCAGAGTGTAGTGAAATTATTAATAGCATTATTGTAGGCCTAAAGCTTGGTTATGTAAATGTCAACAATACGGTATGTCCATGTATCTATTTCGTAAATTTCCGATATCATATGCAGTTTCAACCCGTGCACGCACGGGTCAAAGTCTAGTTTGTACTGAAAAAAAGCCGCTATTATTTTTCTTTATAATAAAGATAAAACGGAAAACATTATAATCCATAATTTTAAAGATAAAATCGTTAAACAAAACACAATTAAGAAAGAAAAAATATTCAGCACTTTGGAACTGAACCCGGGTCGCCTGGACACAAGTCCAACACTCTAATGACTGAGCTACGCAGACTCTCGCTTCAGGACTTAGGAGCCTAAAATCTCGAGAATGCGTGGATCGATTTTAAAACAAATGTCATATTCTGAAGTTATTAAAGCGTCTTTGTCGAATAAAATCATTAAAAATTGAAATCAAAAAAATTTGAAAAATGACTGTTTTTTGTTTCCTTTCGGTGACGACCGGAAGTGATGGCGGACGTTCGGATATGCAAAGGGCACTGCGGATGGACACTTTCTACCATTTCTGAAAATTTGAAAGTTCTATCATGAATACTTTTGGAGAAATTACGTGAACAAGCAAAAACATCAAATCTTTAATCTCTCGGGGCCGGAAGTGATAACCAAAAAAATATCGTGTTATTTTCTTACAAATTTTGTCAGAAATAAGATTTCAAAATTTTATCAAAATCGGCTGAAGCGGTTTTGAGAAAACGTGGGAGGAAAAAAAATAATAACTAGACGCTCGTTGCGAGCAACAAGAGGTCTTCCGTTTTAGTGCACCATAAAGTAGAATATAAGGATAGGTGTTCTTTTCTATCCTTTCTTAACACTTGATCAAATTCCATTTAACCCTCTACACGAATTTCGATAGACATACATAATTATACTTCAAGTATACTTATCGCAAATCTTACATGAAAGTATTCGCTACGACCGTTGTAGCATTGCGTTGAGTGATGACACTTTCTAATCGGTGTGTATTTCAATTGTGATTCGAAATAAAGATTCTGATTGGCCCGCCCATTTATCAAATGCATGTTGAGAACATGATGCTAACACGTGGAAAGATATGTCGGAGAAAGAAAACATCTCATGAAGTTGTACATGTACTAGCAAGTTAAAAAATTACAGAGTTATTTGATATTAAACAAACGGGGCGATGTTCACGTACATGTGTAAATAATATTAATGAAAAGAAAAAGGAAAGTTCCCTAAAAGCAGGGATCGGCGCATATAGATTATCAGTCACAGATTGTACTTCGCTTATGTTATTCAGTTCATTGTGAAAAAAAAATCGCCAGAAACTGTTTAGTGAATAAATAAATTTTACGTTACCGTTCATAATGTACCATTTACTGTATATATGGAAAATCGCATGAGTTGAACAGTTTTTCCTCACAAAAAACTTGTTGCAAAATGTAGATCCACGGGAAAATTCGGGTTGACACGCCGTGGAATCCATTAGACGTTTTACAGCATATGTCTTCACTGTTTTGTTTACAATAAATCTGTACTGAAAATCTTTGAAACATCGTCAACAGCTCCGCAAAATGAAGAAGTGTGGTTTGTTTATATACTTGGAAAACTGTAAAATTGCGACTCGATCTGCACGTGAATTTTACAATCCGAGGTCGATTAGCGTGTTTGAGAGAAAGTCAGTGTCAACGTCAGTAGTAAATATTGTGTGATGAATATCGAAGAACATATAATAAAATGAATGTTTCTACAGACTAAGTGAGTTATAAAATAACGTTTATCACAGATCAGTCCAAAAGTGAACACGTTTACATGCCGTAAATTTCAAATTTTTGGTATGATTGAAAACACATGCACACTTGTAGTTTTAAGTGTGTCATATTAATCGGTCAAAGTTCAATAAAATGCAATATAGGCTATGTAACATTTATTGTCAATATCTGTTGTGAATTCTTTGGAATAAGCTACAACAAAATAAATACTGCCTCATCTTAAATTGATGCGTTAAACAGTTAAAATGATTTGAATTTATCGATGAAGTATGTATTATATTGAAAAATGAATTGGGGATTGAACCTGTTTAAACAGCGTGTTTTTGACAATTGTTTACTCAAAAAAGAAGATGCGATTATTGTGAGAACTCTTAGTCAATTCTTGCAGTGATTTAGTTTTTGCAGTTCAGATACAGAGTTAACGACACATCTGGCAGTTGGTGGATAAATTATCAATACCACGTTAGCAGGTAAGAGTGGGCGGGTACTAAAACGGCCAATGAAAATGCTTGTTTTATAACTGCAACTCGCGATCCCAATAGTGTCGTCACTCAACGCATCAGTTTATCGCTCGCAGCGAATACACCCAAGTAAGATTTGCGATAAAAAGTCGCTATTATTGTGCTTTTTGATAAAATTAAATTGGAAATAAGTAAAATCTATCATTTCAATTATAAAATCATAAATCTTAACACAACTAAGGAAGAAAAACATTCGTTAATCGGGGACCGAATCCGGGTCGTCTGGGCACAAGTCCACCACTCTAACGACTGAGCTACGCAGACTTTCGCTTGAGGAATTTGGAGCACAAAATCTCGAGAATGCGTGATCGATTTTAAAACGGATTTCATATTCTACAGATATTAAAGCGTTTTTATCGAATAATAACATTAAAAAAATTCAAAACTAAAAAATTGAAAAATGACTGTTTTTTGTTTTCTTCAGGTGACGACCGGAAGTGACGGCGGACGTTCGGATATGCGAAGGGCACTGCGGCAGAACACTTTCTACCATCCCTGAAAATTTGAAAGTTCTATCTAAAATGTTTTCGGAGAAAAGTCGTGAACAAGCAAAAACATAAAATCTTTAATATTGCGAGACTGGAAGTGACGACTAAAAAAATCTCGTTTAATTTTCTTACAAATTTTGTCAGTAATAAGATCTGAAAATTTTATCGAAATCGGCAGAAGCATTTTTGAGAAAACGTGGGAGAAAAAATAATAATAATAGAGGAAAAGACTCAAAGAAACGGAAGACCTTTATAACAGTAGAGGAAAAGAAAAAAAGCAATAACAATTAGGTCTTCCGTTGGAAATGGAAGACCCTTAAATACGAAATTTATGAATTTTGACATCGATGTTTAATCCCTAAACAGATATACATGTAATTAATCCCGCGTTTGGGCGAACATTACATGTATGTAGACCTTTGTAAATTATTATAAACTTAAGACAGATTTTGAATGATTATAATCCCGATGTACCCTGCCGTTATAATTTTATTTTAGCAAAAGTGAAAAATCAGACTTTTTTGTTTTAACAGTGTATTTCTCCGATCGGTGATTAATACATCTGTTAATTCATATGGGTCAAACACACATACACAGGTGGCCAGTTTTCAAACCTTGTCGTTTGTATAGTTCCGTGTGGAAACTTTTAAAGGTTTTTCTTAATCCCAGAGAGACAAAAGATTTGCATCTGTAGACATGCACAAAGAAGGAGAAAGTACACCGTCTACAATAAAAATGACTTTTTAGCCTTGACTTCCAATCAGTATGAAGACAATCATTAAACAATATATTTTACCATAGACAATATCCCGTAACTAGAAATTAATACATATATAATTTTTTTGAGGCCAAATGTACATTTAGTCTCTAGCCATATAACTGCATGTACCTGTAGTTACTGTAGTTCTTATTCAAATACTTAAATACTTGTACGTTAGAGAGAGAGAGAGAGAGAGAGAGAGAGAGAGAGAGAGAGAGAGAGAGAGAGAGAGAAAGAAAGAGAGAGAGAGAGAGCTTTTATGGTGTTTTATAGTGATCAATATATATAATCAACATATGTCAATAAACGCATGTATACATGCATGCAGGTATCCATATATGTGAATAAATACTAAACAGTCCTCCTTTTAAAGTCATGTAGAATACTTGAAACGTGCTTGCATTGCTTAATGTTGTGTGCATAAAGTCAATAAGATGGCGGTGTTTCTTTAATGCCGGCAAAGCGACCTGGCGAGCTCTAATCCGGTCGTACTGCAGAGGTGCGTTGGCGGCATGTCCTTGATGCCGGCGACTAAACGAGCGTCTGAATTTAGCGAGCTGCTGACAGAAAGAAGACTGTCTCAAAGCGGAAAATTCACGGTTTTTTGAAACGGGCTCTTTATTTGTACTGAAAAGAAGTTTTTAAGATAAAATCGTTAAACAAAACACAATTATGAAAGGAATAAACATTCGGCACTCGAGGACAGAACCCGGGTCGCCTGGGCACAAGTCCAACACTCTAACGACTGAGCTTCTTTTTCAAGAAGTTTTGAACGCGTCTCGGTCAAATAAAAACAATAAAAAAATTCAAATCAAATAAATTGAAAAATGAGTTATTTTTGTTTCCTTCCGGTGACGACTGGAAGTGATGGCGGACGTTCGGATATGCAAAGGGCACTGCGGCAGGAAACTTTCTACCATCCCTGAAAATTTGAAAGTTCTATCTTAAATACTAAAATCGTGAATAAGCAAAAGCATAAAATCTTTTAATATCTCGGGACCGGAAGTGACGACCAAAAAAAATCTCATGCAATTTTCTTACAAATTTTGTCATGAATAAGATCTGAAAATTCCATCAAAATCGGTGGAAGCGTTTTCGAGAAAACATGAGAGAAAACAAGTAATAATAATAGAGGAAAAGAATCAAAGCAATAACAATAAGGTCTTCCGTTGGAAACGGAAGACCTTAACACGACCCGACTCGTTGAGAGCAACAAGAGGTCTTCCGTTTGAATACATCTTACGCTATCGGGATACTTGTTCTTTTCTATCATTTCTCAACACTTCTTCAAATTCCATTTAACCCTCTCTAAGGTTTTATATTTATGCGATTTTCTAAATCACATGTTGATTTCTTTTGATTGAAATACTAAGACCGCGAAACATTAACTGACAAAACTGGAAATATACAGCTTACGTCAATTTCACCTGTTACAGTAAAAGCATTTGATATAGACGGGAAAAGATTGACGCGGACATCTGAGAAAATGTTGTGTATTAATTTGGGTCTTAATAATACATTGAAAAATGTCGGGTTTTAATTTTACATAATAACACCTACAGCAGAATATATTATGCATTTTGAACATAATCAGTGACATCATGGAAGGTTGTAATAGGCGTAGCAGTTTTCTTAAACATCGTTTGGAAACGGAAGCCCTTAATAATAAAGGAAAAAAACCCAAAGAAATCACAATAAGGTCTTCCGTTGAAAACGGAAGACCTTAATAAGAAGTAATAACTGAAGTCATCACCGATAGTTAATAGTATTTACAGTTTTAAGATGGCTAAGATTCTCAGAATGTGTTCTAAATTTAGATTCCGTATTTCTGATACTCATCTTTATTTTTAATTCAGGTAAGTATTGGTAAATCATTGTACAGCAGTTGTAACAGCTGTAATAATTAAAAATTATGTGAGAAACATATTGCTTAAAATCAATAGAGCAGACAATAGAGAAGAATAAAATTTTGAATAAGGGAGGTGCTTTAAAAATACCCTTTTCTCAAAGCCTTTCTTTATTTGTCGTATTATGTGAAATTTTAAAAACCAAATCACTCATGTATTGATTTGACGATTATATTATATTTTATAAATGCCAGACTGGTGTCTTTTAATCTTTTAAATAAGTAATAAATTCATTGAAAGTTGACAATTTGGAATTAGTAAAATACCCCAGAAAAAAAACCAAGAGGTACAGAGGCCACATCGGTCACCTGAGCAACAGTTGCCATAACTCTGATTAAATGAGCATAATAGTATCACATTCAAAATACTTTGACAATTAAGGGTCCACCACACACCTGGGTAAAGTTCTGAAGACAAACCGGAACTTCTAAATTACTTTAAGATATGGATTTCTCGCGTCTGTTCAAAATGAAAATGACAGAAAAAATTCAGTTTTTGGGGAAAAAATCAATTTAAAACAAATAAAAGTCCGTGCGGTAATCAAACTTGGGACCTGCAGGCTGGTAGATTGAAGCTACACCCATTGCGCTACAGAGATAGACAAATTAAAAAAAATATTGGCGATATAAACTGTTTCACAATGCGTTCAAATCGCCAGGTTGTAACGTACTATCATAAAAAGCAGAGGTCACTGGGTGTCGAGAATCCTTAAGTACAGTAGATCTTACACAAAAAGTTTTTTAAAAATCCAAATATTACCAAGCCCCTGATGTTGTTTTAAATTTTTCTCCATTTCAAATTTGAGCTTTTCTGGTCTAATAGTTTTTAAGAAGAAGGTTTTCAAAGATTTTCTCTATATATTCCTATGTAAAACTTGATCTCAACATTGTGGCCCCACCCTACCCCCTGGAACCATGATTTGAACAAACCTAAATCTACACTACCTAAGGATGCTTCCGCACACATTTGAGCTTTTCTAGCCTAATAGTTTTTGAGAAGAAGAGTTATATATAGACCTTATTGTTATTGCTTTGTTTTTTTTCCTCTATATTTATTATTGTTTTTTCCCCCACGTTTTCTCAAAAACGACTCGGCCGATTTTTACAAAATTTTCAGATCTTATTCATGACAAAATTTGTAACAAAATAACACGAGATTTTTTTTTGGTGGTCACTTCCGTTGTATTTGCTTGTTCACGATTTTTCTTCAAAAGTATTCAAGATAGAAAATTTCAATTTTTCAGAGATGGTAGAACGTGTCCTGCCGCAGTGCTCTTTGCATATCCGAACGTCCGAAGAAAACAAAAAACAGTCATTTTTCAACTTTGTTGATTTGAATTTTTTTAATGATTTTATTCGATGGAGACGCTTTAATAACTTCAGAATATGAAATTTTTTTTAAAATCGATCCACGCATTCTCGAGATTTTACGCTCCAAAGTCCTGAAGCGAGAGTACGCGTAGCTCAGTCGTTAGAGTGGTGGACTTGTGCCCAGGCAACCTGGGCTCAGTCCCCGAGTGCCGAATGTTTTTTTCTTTCTTTATTGTGTTTTGTTTAACGCTTTTATCTTTAAAATAATGGAATTGAATGTTTTCGGTTTTAATTTTATCATAATCAAACTAAAAGCGACTTTTTTTCAGTACAAATATAAAGCTCGTTTTAAACTACCGTCAATATCCCGTTTTGTGACAGTCTTGATTCTGTCAGCAGCTATCTAAATTCAGATGCTCGTAGCATCCCCGGCATCAAAGTCATGCCGCCGAAGCACCCTTGCAATTCGACCGCATTAGAGCTCGCCGGGTCGCTTTGCCGGCATCAAAGAAATGCCGCAATCTCAATGACTGTATGCACACAACATTAAGCGACTGCGGGTAGGAAATAACCGTTCACCTAACAAAATGCCAATGTTTCAATTATTCTACTTGACTTTAAACGGAAGGTTGTTTAATGTTTATCCACATACGTGGATACAGCCCTGCATGTATACATACAGTTATTGACAACTGTTGTTTACAGATTATTTATATGTTTAAATTGTCAATGTACATTTACTTCCTTCTTTCTCTCTCTCTCTCTCTCTCTCTCTCTCTCTCTCTCTCTCTCTCTCTCTCTCTCTCAGTCAAGTCATGAGCGGTAAATGTCTGAACTCCGTCGCTACGATGACATGTAGTGAAAACAAACAGTGTTCAAACTCAAAAGTCCAAAGGAAAAAACACAAAACACGATCAGAGTAAACACGGATCTAAACAATTCGTTGAAACTTTTCTGCAGTTGTAGCCTTGCTTGTGCGTAGTTCTATAATCTAGATTGAATTCAGGGGTTAACCCAGAAAGATGTCGATACTAAATATAAAGTGTATTCCAATAAGCAAAATATTCTCTCTCTCTCTCTCTCTCTCTCTCTCTCTCTCTCTCTCTCTCTCTCTCTCTCTCTCTTGACATACTATTAATAAAGTCATTCCAAACATAAGAATAATGTTAAATATTAGTATAAATAAAAAAATAGTTGTTTTTCGACCCGCTGTAACTTTTTATAACTATTTGTAATGCTGTTGCATCGTTGGAACCTGATGCGTTGTTGTTGCGGCGGCATGCCTTTGATGCCGGCGAAGTGACCAGCCGATTGAGTCTAGCAAGCAGCTGACGTAAACATTGAGTAGTTTGAGTATCGCAATACGTCACAATACGGATTTTACAATATTGGTTTGACTTTTACATAGCGTTTTAGATATCCGGTATTGGTTTTGCTCTATGTTAGACTCAGTGTTAAGAAATGGTAGGAAAGAACTACTATCCCTATAGTCTTTTTTATGGTGCATTCAAACGGAAAACTCCTCGTTGCTCGCAACAAGATCGCGATCGGGTCTAGTTTCTTTATATATTCCAATGTAAAACTTCAATCAGCACAATGTTGCCCCATCCTACCCCCGGGGACCATGATTTGAACAAATTTTAATCTACACTATCTACCACAAATATTTGAGCTTTTCTGACTAAATTGTTTTTAAGAAGTGTATTTTAAAAAAAATACACAAAATTTTTCAATAATTCTAAATCATCTCCCTTTTAGAGAGCGTCTGGCATTTATATGAAAAAATTTGAATACCCCTCACCCAGTGATGCTTTGTGCCAAGTCTCGTTGAAATCTGCCCAGTGGTTCTGGAGAGAAAAATGAAAATGTGAAAAGTTTACGCCAACGACGACAGACAGCGGACAAATTTTGATCAGAAAACTCACTTGAGCTTTCAGCTCAGGTGAGCTAAAAATGGCATATGACAACAATTATTACACAAGCGGATGTCTCATCCAAGTTCTCCCTTTGATTTAAGGTATATATGCCGTTTTTAAACGGCATTTTTGCAATGTTAAAAACCAGACCCAAATTTTGTCAGCATGACTAGATGTATGAAAAAGAAGTTTCTAGAAAAATTTTCAATTTTATTTTTATAAATATTAACGAAGTACTAGCCATAATTTAAATATGAATCACGGCGATTTGCCTATGCATATTCATGAACGAATAACGTTTGAGGTGGATTTACGCATGTGCGCGGGAATAGTAATCCAGAAGAGCAGCTTACAGAACGAGGTAGTACGACAGATTTGTTTACAGTTGTTTGAACTCATATAAACAGGTGTGTGTGCTTTTAACAGAAAAGGTATCAGATATTGTCATATGCATTCATGAGGATGGTTGCGTATCGGTGTAGATGACAATCGATGAGAGCTCTTTTGCAGTTGACCATTATTTTCATACATTTGACAACATATATGATTATAAAATAGAACGTCAAAATTATCCCTTCTGGATCCCCTTGACTCAAACATATTCAACTTATAGATTGTTTAAAGTATTCGAGTAATAGCTATACAAGTTTTATCATATTCAGACAATAAATATCGTACCATAGACATCCGCTTCTTTTCCTTATGAGTAAATACTATTGTAAATATTCTTATTAAACAAAGAAAACACACGTCTGTGTGATCCACCGGTCTATAGCAAGAAGCCGACAAGCTCATAGTTAAACATGAAGTTTCTAACACGTGTCCACCGCTCAAAGTGGTATCCAATATAGATTCTCATTTTGCAACGTTCTTTGTCAAACTGTTTTTTCTTTCTTTTCTCTCTGAATGCGTTATTCCACTGCCAACGTACCGACCATGTTTTCGCGTTGACATCTTGTGTAAGTTCTAAAAATAGCATCTCGCATCACGTGCTTATGAATATTTCGAAGTTGGCCGTTTACTGACCGACCAGGTCAGTAAATAAATTAATTAGAATTTTTATAAGATACTTTAAAATGCGTTTGATTTAAACTGTATAATTTGCAGAAAGTTTATAATTTTTTAGTTTAATTGAAAAACGCAAACATTTCTTTCTTTTAAAATTTTTTAATTCAAACGGCATATATACCTTTAATCAAATTATTAAAATACCGAAATTATGGTTTGTTTGATTTGTAAATGTACACTTTTTGAGACAAATGTAACATGAAAAGTAAATAAAAACGGTTGATAAGCGGTGAGATACTCTCAAACGCGATTCGGAAAAGCCCGATTGTTTGATTATCCTGTGTATTCAATACCACATGATACACAAAGGGTTTACACTTGCAACATTAATTGAAAGGGAACAGGTGTTAAAGACATTTTTTTAAAAATGTTTTGTTGAAATAATGCTTTAAAATATTTCCTCTTTTCGAAATAATAGCGTCAAAGATTAAGCGTTTTGGTTTCCGTATTGTCCACTAACATGTAACATTTAATCTCAATATTATCATAAATATTTGCACAATTTGAAGATTATTTTTGTTTCAGTAATGTATAACAAAGTCTGACTTACAGGTTTATTTCATTGACCCCTTTGAGCCCCCTTTATTCTTGGTATACATGTATTATTAAGCTCTAGACAAAGTCATTATTCACAGCCTTTTTACGGTGTTATTCGATAAAATATCGCGAACAAAGAAGTAATGATAAGAAAGATCTCCACATATACATGTAATTTATGATTTGAAACCTAAATGTTGATTTCTAAAAGCTTCCATATCAGGCAAGTGCGACTCATAACTGTATTCGTTTTCAATTTTTGTGCAGATAAAAAGGTGACAAAAAGTTAGTTTGCAATTTTTGAAAATTCGGGTCAAACTTTGAAGTCAGATTGTAATGCGTTACTTATAAAAATCCTGAAACAAATCGAATAAAAAATCTTTAAGGATTCGTTTACGCAAGGTTTTTTAAAGATTGATAAGACACTAGAGAAAGAAACATATAGTCTGATCAGCACAATCAGTAGAAGGTCTTTTGTTGAGAATACCTTATCATACAATTATTATCATAATGAGATTAGGAGTCTGGATCATTTGGCATTCATGAAACACAACTATTTCAGATAATAATTATCATCCTTTCATGAAGTTGTTTTTTTTTCAAATGTAAAATATAATTTCGATTGTATTCTTTTTTAGCAAAAAAATTCTATACAAAATTAAAACATTTTCTCACATTTGGTAGTAATTTATGGCCTTGTTAAATAGCGTACAAGTTGCTGTCCTTTAAAAAGGATTCTAAAACGTGGATCATATGGATGTGTTTCTAACGGAAACATGGAAACCTTAAAATTATCCGACTCTAGCCCCCTGCTTTTTCACGAAGACATCTGCAGAGGAGACCTTTAATTGCAAAAGTGTTAGGATGCACATTATAGTAGCAATCCTGTATTATGTGCCTTTAACCACTAAATTTGTACATTTAATCACGCATAACACTGAGCTTTTACCTCAGAATTAAACATAATTATGAACTCTATTAATGAGAATTGCATGTATAGTATCATTATTTGCACACACATTTCGCCTCGCACTACTGTTTAACTATGCAGCTTTTGTAAATTGATTTTATATTTTGATGCATTTCTCTTGAAATGTAAACTTATTAAACAGTGAAATTATTATTTAACCATGTTTCGTATGAAGTCATTACATTGTTTTTATTGGGAAGCACACAAGCCTCGTCTACTAAAAAAATAGATAAGCTCTTTCAGAAAACAACAAAAGATCGCGATTTATGCTATTTAATGCATGTTGTAGTTTGGGCATAGCATTAACGTATTCCATGATGTTGTGTAGCAACGCACTTTGAAAAAAATTACGCACTTAAAAAAATTTCAAAGTCCGTTAATTTTGGGACCAAATCAACGCACTTTGAGATATGTTTTCAAAGTGCGTTATGAAGGTACATCAACATTTTTTATTATGGAGACACTTAACGCACTTTGAAGAACTATATATAAATCACATAGTCCGGAATTGAATTTCTAATTTGTTGAAAGTATGATGATTTGTAAACAATAGTGAATCTAATTTACCGTCTTTGAGGAGCGAGGTTGGGGTTGGGATTAACTAAAAATACTAGGTCATTTAACTGATTACAGGAAGAAGGTCCCCTACCCCTCATCTTTCTTTCCAAACCATATGATACTCAGCAACTTGGCGTAAACATATAAAAACTGAAAAAGAAATACACTTTGTTGTAAATTAAGTATAGTGATATCGTAAAAACGAGCTCACCAAACAATAATTTTTCCAATGGTATGTTAACAAATCTGTAAGTGTTTCAACATAAACCCTCTTTTCGAAATGAAATCAAATAAATCACATCATTATAGAAAAGGTACATAAGACAAACATTAAATTATTATAAACTTCAAAATAAGCATTAAGGTCTGTTTTTTTTCTATTTCACTGATGTTCTAAAAGATCATATTGTTTTTTTTTATTAACATAGCTAAAGTATCCTTTTTTTACATCATGACTGTTTATAAGCACATGGAATTGAAGCCGGCTGAAATATGGTTTGCATTGATCTCCATTATCAATATATATGAATCATTTTCGTTTCTGGCATAACCCAATGTACTAAATAAGAAGTAAATTTGCTGCATACACAAAAATAGGAAAAGGCAGTTGCTAAGCAGTACATTTTATGTCATATTTGGATATTTCAAATCTCCCGAGTTGTTCTTTATGTGTAAATTGTCTAACTACAGCTTAAGATAAAAAAATCTGTTTATCAAGTTAGCTAAAAATGCATTGGGTTCTTTATTTT
The DNA here is from genome assembly GCA_020458035.1 of Magallana ariakensis. Taxonomy (NCBI): domain Eukaryota; kingdom Metazoa; phylum Mollusca; class Bivalvia; order Ostreida; family Ostreidae; genus Magallana; species Magallana ariakensis. Next base: position 35,422,095 of record CM035812.1, read on the forward strand.
AAATATATCCCATTGAGCTAAACAAGGTTTATCCAATTATTTATTGTATATAAAAAGTGTCAATTATTTCGACTAAACCCTGAACAATTTTCCTTAGTGGTTGCAACAGGGCGTTAATATTAACGATATCAACTAACTTTGAAAAAAAAAATCAAAGTGCTTTGACTTGTTCCCAAAATTAACGCAGTTTGATTTTTTTTTCAGAGTGCGTAATTTTTCAAATTGCGTTGTAACAATGCTGTCGGTTCATATCACATGCCGATTATTTCTTGAAAAGGAATACATTGTTTCTATACTCTTTACCGACAACTTTACAATTATAGCGTCTTTGAACATGTGCATATGACATGGAATCCCGATCCCGATTCAGATAAAGGTGTGCTAGCCTGGTTCTCTTAACTACCCATAATGTTGCGCTTGAACCAGGTTAGCTCATGCCCAAACTGAATTTTTTTCTATAGCATCCGGTTTAGCCTCGCTTATATAATTACTGCGTGGACCTCAAAGTCCAGGCAACAATTGCATTTAAATAACTTATGCAAACGAATGAAATATTCATACAAAGACATTTAATTATAACACAGAATTGAATAATTGGTTAAACATGCTTAACTATTTGTTAATATTTTTGAAAGAATAAGCAAATCATTTTTAGACGGAGGCTCTATGAGCCTCCTCTATTGCTTCCGGTCAGTTTGCATGTGTCGTCGATAGTAGATTTAACGTAAACCACCTAGCGGCAAAATTTTTGTTATTCGTTTAAATATTCATATTCCGTTTTTATTATTAAAAAAAAACTTATTTACATAATAAAATATACAATGTATAAAACTACACATAAGGCAATTAATGAACATTTTCTCTCGTAAATTTTGGTTCATATGTCAAATTTACAATAAGTATGAATATCCATTAGTTTAATGAATATTGATGATATTTGGGGTTCACAAGCAAAGGTGGTCTGTAGAAACATTGCAAAAATTGACTTAAATATAATATCTTTATATTTAACAAGGTTATTGGTAGAACATTAAGAAAGAGATAGTGAGTAAATATTTTTTTTAACAACAAGGCGGATGAATCGCGTTGTTATTTTTCACAAGATAAACGATAGGATAGGATTCACACACAATAGAATAGAATTAACGCGCGATAGAACAGTATTCACGCACAATACGATATCATTAACGCACGATAAAACAGTATACACGCCCGATAGGATAGGATTGATACACGATAGCAAAGGATAAACAAAGTTCATGATAAACGTATACTCGCTTTAAACGATCTTCATGAATAACTTGATAATGGTATAATTTGGGAAATAACGCGTACGAATAAAAATTTACGTGGAGTTTCTTTTTAAAGCAATTGCCGAGTTGTTAATCATCGCTGCATCATTTTTAGAATGTATAAAAATGACCAGTTAATGTTTTTCTTAACAAAAATTACGAGCTTAAATGATTATTTTAACTATCTTCCACCTTAATTTCAAAGATCTTTATAAAACTTTAATTTTGGGGGCGAAAAATGCATAATACCTCACATAGTCCTTTGTTTTTTTTTAATTAAAAAAGATACAGGTAAATAAAATTCAAGATAACGTAACTCTTGCAATGAGAAAGTGCCAAAAGGATGGCAGCTAAGTTAAATGAAGGTTATAGGGTTCTAAGGACATTAAGAGGATCCCCTGCATACTGGGAAAATGCAAAAAAGGATGTCTTTGCCATGATAAGACAATTAGGAATACCAACATGGTTTTGTTCATTTTCAGCCGCAGAAACAAAATGGAACAGTTTGCTTAAAATTTTGAGTAAACAATTGAACAACAGAGAATTGTCTGACGAAGAAATTTTCGAACTTTCTTCGACAGATAAATGTGAGCTTATTAGAAAAGATCCAGTGACTTGCTCCAGGTATTTTCATCACAAGTTCCAGGTATATATGCAAAAGATATTGAAAAGCAGTTTGAATCCCCTTGGTAAAATTGTTGATTTCTTTGTCCGTGTAGAGTTCCAGCGAAGAGGTTCACCACATATTCACATGCTTTTGTGGATTGAAAATGCTCCAATCTATGGAGAAATGACAACACAGGAAAAAGAGACATTTATTGATAAGCACTGTAAATGTTAAAAAAATGAAGAAATATCTTAACTGATCAATTATCAAACACATAGACATGCTCGAACTTGTAAAAAGAAGGGGGGGGGGGGAATGTCTGTCGCTTTAACTTTCCTTTGCCACCTATGCCAGAGACTAAGATTCTAGAACCTCTTGATGACAAGGAAGATGAAGAAGTTACTAATGTACAGCAGAATTATCTTAAGATTTTTGAATATCTTAATGATATCAAAATAGGAGAGGATATCGCTTTTGAAGATTTTCTCAAGGAACTAGAAATTACTTTTGATTCCTACATACTAGCTGTCAGATCAAGTTTGAAATCAGCAAAAGTATTCTTGCAACGTAATGTTTCTGACATCAAAATCAATTCATACAATGAAGTTTTATTAAGAGCTTGGGAAGCAAACACAGATGTCAAATTTGTACTTGATGGATATGCTTGTGCAGCATACGTAGTTTCATACATTTCAAAATCACAGTGAGGAATGTCAAATTTGCTATATGAAGCTTGTGAAGAGCAAGGAATGGAAATATGTCCTTAAAACAACAAGTAAGGCAAATTGGAAATAAATTTCTCACACATGTGAAAATGTGTGCTCAGGAAGCAGCTTATCTAATATTACAAATGACTTTGCGCAATAGTAGCAAAAGTATTGTATTCGTTAATACTAATGAACCTGGCCGAAGAACATTTTTGCTGAAGCCAATTGAATCCTTGCAGGAACTACCAGACAGTTCCACAGATAGTCTGAAAACTCGATCAAAGGTTATCAGAGAAGACCAACGTCACTACAAAATTGTTCTTTGGCAGACTTCATCTCAAAGTTCGATGTTGTTTTTCCTGCAAAAGATAAACGACAACAGCACAAAAATTTACATCTGTTTGCCAGAGGATGAGAGAGAAGAAATTAATGATGATGGCATTTTTCAAGAAATGGATACTGGTCAAAATAACAATGAAAAAGAGTATTAAATGAAAGATGGCTTTGTACTAAAACAGCGAAAAATACAAAAGATCTTAAGGTATGTAATATTTAATAGAGAACAGGACCCGGAAAATTATTTCAGAGAACAACTAATGCTGTTTTTCCCTTGGAGAATTAAGAAGCATGACCTAAAAGGAAAGTTTGCCACTTATGAATTGTGCTTTATACACAATCAAGACACAATTTAAAAAAAAAAGAAACATTATGAAGCAGACAAGGGGGTGACAGAAATTGTAAAAAAACAATATGCTTAACTTGTTTTTTGAAGGTAATCATATTGTTTCAGTAGAAATTCAACATGAAGAGGCACTAGACTAACAACAGGTTGTTGAAATATGTGAAAAAATGGGTGTTTCAATCCTCAATTTGTTGGAGCAGAATATGACATAGGCTCTGATTTGGGATTTACAAGGAAGCAGATAGAGTCAAATGATAAAGCACTGCATCAAATGTCTGACACGGAATAACAGAACAAAGTACGATCCTTGAATGAAGATCAAAAATTGTTTTTCTACCATATATTTCATGTGGTAAAAACAGGAAATTTTCCATTTTATAACTTTTTGGCAGGAGGTGCAGGTGTTAGAAAAAGTTTGTTGACAACCTGCTTATATCAAACCATCACACGATACTTTGCAAAACAGACAGGAGAAAATCAAGATGAAATAAAAACTTGACTTTGTGCTCCAACAGGTAAAGCTGCGTACAATATAGGAGGCCAAACCATTCATTCCTTGTTTTGTATTCCTGCCAATCAAAACTTGTGCTATAAACCTCTTGATGCGCAACAGTTAGATACTATGAGAGTGAAATTTCGCAGGCTGAAAATAATTTGTATTGATGAAATTTCAATGGTTGGCAATAAAATGTTCAATTTTATCAACTTAAGACTTCAAGCATTATTCGCAAGAAATACACCTTTTGGAGGTTTCAGTGTATTAGCTATTGGTGACCTATTTCAGTTAAAGCCAGTTTTTGATGGTTGAATATTTAAAAACCTTCAGGATGGATATGGACCATTAGCAACAAATCTTTGGACTGAACTGTTTCAGGTATTTGAATTAAAAGAAATCATACGACAAAAAGAAGACAAAGACTTTGCTAAATTGCTTAACAGATTAAGAGAGGGATTGCAAACAGAACAGGACATGGAGCAATTAAAAACACGCACGTCTTGTTTGAATGGATTGCAGAGTGTTAATCTTGTACCACATTTATTTACAACAAATGCTAAGGTGAATTGTCACAACATGGAAGCGTATAACTGTGCTGCTACTGAAAATAAATGTTCTGCATCAGCAGTACACACAGTAGGTGGAGATGTGACTACAAATGTGAAAATCCAAATTCTTGCCCAGGTTTCTGACAACCCATCAAATACAATGGGATTACATAAAGAGCTTCATCTTGTGAAAGACTTGCCTGCTGAAATATGTATAAATGTAAATGTTCAGGATGGTTTAACAAATGGTAGCCCGTGTGTTGTGAAAAAACTTGATTTCAGAGTTCCAGGTTTCAAAAGATGTAGTATTGTATGGGTGCTGTTTGATGAACCAAGCATCGGGTCTGCCACTAGAATGAAATATGCCCATTTGTACACTAAAGAAATTTGCAGCTCTTGGACACCAATTGTGGAAATATCACAAAAATTTTCTGTTGGGCGTCATAAGTCATGTAATGTTACAAGAAGACAGTTTCCATTGAGACTAGCCTGTGCCAAGACCATCCATAAAGCTCAAGGGTCAACTTTGAATAATGTTGTAGTTGATTTAGGAACTAGAAAACAAGAACACATGCATTATGTTGCATTAAGTCGAGTGCGCAAGTTGCAAAACTTGTTCATATTATCATTAAATGAACAGAGGATAGCAGTCTCTAGCAATGTTGTCAGTGAAATGCAGTGATTGAGAGAAAATGCGGTTTTAAGGATTTGCCTACCAATCTTAAAAAAGATATTGCATTAGATATAAAAATCATTTATCAGAACTGTAGGTCTTTGCACCTTCACATGAAAGATGTCTATGCAGATAAAAATCTGACATTTGGAAACATAATAGCATTCTCACAATTTAGGCTTGTGAATAGAGACAAATATGAAGACTACCTCTTACCTGGTTTCCACATGTATCGTTTTGACGCCAATGTTTTAAATGATTTAGAACGTCCAAGCCATGGAATGGTGTTGTATTCAAACTTGAGTTAAAAAACCCAAGAAGTTTTACTTTGTGTGGCATAGAAACTGTTCTTGTATCATTTGATTACAAGAAATCAATACTGAACCTTGTGTTTATTTACTGTCCTCCCCAAAATGCAAGCATTTCAAATTTGTGCCAATATTTGATATCAATTTTGCAATTGTTCGAGTATGGCCATCCAATTCTCATAATGGGGGATACAAATATTGATTATTTTTCTCACGAAAGACTCTCCTCATTCGTTAAAAAATCAAACTTTAGACAAATTATGCATAGCTGTACAAGGGACTATGGAACATGCTTAGATCATATTTATACATTGTTTCAGTTGAATTCAGATATTTCCTATGCTACCTTGGATTCCTATTACTCGGACCATAAGCCTATTATTGCTTATTTACCCATGTAATACTTAAATAGAAAATTTTTCATTAACGCAGCTGCCAGCATATTATTTAAAAATTATCTTATTTAATACTTATAACAAGTAGTAGTTACCCCATATAATATTGTTGATTATGTGCAGATACCCGATGGGCGTGGCCATAATGACACGAGGGAGCGTAGCTCCCTCGTGTCATTATGGCCACGCCCATCGGGTATCTGCACATAATCAACAATATTATATGGGGTAGGTTACTTGTACCATAGTTTACAATTATTCATTATATCTTAGTAAAGTTTTCAGAGTGCACTTGCCTATATACAATACGTTGCCAATGTGTTAGTATTATATATGTACATTGTACTCCGTGAATTTCTAAAATGATTTTCTATCGGCGACAAACATTATTATTTTTTTTTAAATCATAGCTTAGGAATAAATCGACTGTTCAATGTCATATTTTCATTTCATATTTATTCATTTTCCGACTTCTAGTAGCGATACTTACTTCAAATAATTAAACTTATTAACACAATTTTAAGTATACGAATCCTAAGTTGTGCAATGCTCCTGTTGAAATTAGATTTAAATTGATGATGATATAGTTAATCTTTTTAAAATCCTTTTTAATACTCTGTAACAATAATATACATGTATGTTTTTAAAAATGGCTGAATAAACATATACATATTTATACTTTAAAAAATAAATCAATAATTATTATTCAGATGCAAGGAAAAACATTAGAAGAACTTCTTGAAGAAGACAAACAAAAGTATACAACTACCTAGGCAAATCGAAAGTTGACCGTCAGAGTTGCGAAAGTAGGTCATACTGCCAAATTTACTGGAAGTAATGGTGTACCTGGCAGCATGCTAAATTTAAGCATTGCTGATTTAACCAATGTAATGATAGCAACACTGCGCGATGAGAGCCAATTCAACAAGATCAAGGAAGGTAGGACTCTTCAGCTGAGAAATTTCCTAGTGAAAGCAAAGAGAGTGGTTTTGTCGGGACACTCCAAAATCATTAGTGGAACAACCTTGGATGTGCCAGATGACAGAATTGAGAAGGCAACTCTCTTAATCATGCCCACATCTTCCTCCAAGACACAAGGGAAGCCATGGCATCATTATTGTGGGACATTGTAACAGTCCAGGGGCAGATAATTCGGATAAAAATTACAAATTGCACTACAGGAATAACAAAGATTGAATGCATATATTCATTCCATTCAATCATTTGAACCTCATTTGAGTATCGGTAATTTCTTGTTAATTTTATTTTTAAGGATGAAGCAGTCAAATACGTTCAAGTTGGACAAAAAGAGACCAAGATTAGGACCATCTCTTTGGAGGAACATGGTCAGTCAGTGGAAATAACTCTCTGGAGAGAGCTGGCTGACAGCCAAGTTAAAGTAAAAGACTTCATTGAAATCAGCCATTGCGTTGTGTCGGAGTGGCAGAAGAAAAAATCATTAAACACAACAAGAAACTCCTCCATTAAGGTATCCTATATTTCCAGTTTAAAAAAATGTCGAATTACTGATTTGGTAGCAATCTACACAGAAGTTTCATTTAAAAAAGCAAGATAATTTCTTTTAGACAAATCTTATTTGCAAAACACATCTACCAGGTATTTTATTTTAGAAATTGTGTATTTCCTTCTCTAGTTTCTAAGAACAGAGCATGGTGCAATTTTCACAATTGCCTGACAAATAATAAATTTGCATATTTCAGTGAATAACTTATTTACTTTCTTATCAATTAATTGTTGTAGCCTATAATGCAGATTTTAATTGGAACCTGTATCTCAAAATATCATATCAATTTTCAGAGTGTTGCACCTCGCAAAATTGAAATCCGAGGGACCGTTAATCCCCTTTCCATTCAAGATGAAGAAGTGGAGATGTGTGTAAGGGATGACACAGCAGAATTAAAGGGCATTAAGTTCGAACTTTCGTTGTTGAGATTGGTACTGGGCCTAAGAGAAGAGGAATTTCAAGAAGGAACTGCTGACCTAGAAGAATATTTTATAACAAAGCTGTCATTCAAGGTACAAGCGGAGGTATCTGGAGCTCATGTCCATTCTTTTGATATTATTGACATGTAGATTTTATCGTCATATCTACTTGTATCATACATAACATTTCTGTAACTTTTCCAATTAAGAATTAATGAAAATTACAAGTTTAGGTAACATACCAGAAAAATATGCAAAATGTATGACTATATCTGAAATTCCTTTTCAAAATGTAACGCTGCTGTTTTTTTTTATACCAAATTGTCCAACAGACTATTTACCTTATGTCCAAGCAGTGACATGCATGTTATTTAACTCTATGTACCTGTTTACATACTGCATTGTTTACATATTTTTGATAATTCCTTATGATATTTTGGTATAATGTTTGTTTTGTATGTGATATAGCCAATGTTAGCTCGAAAACTGTTCTGATTACCTATAGCACATTTTTAGTTTGTGTGCATTTACTTTGTTTTCATAATTTTTATTACTTTTGTACATTGAGTTTAAGTAGGATTATAATGCAGCAAAACTGTTCCTTGAACAGTTTACATAGTTGTTTTTGTCCAACTTTTGATGATATGTTTTTTTTATTGGATGCACTTAAATTATACTGGATATTTACAGTTGTATGTAAAGCTTTACTTAGTTTTATCCAACCTGTGTTCTTTATGCATTTGAATTTCATATATGTCCTATTTCCTGTAGCTTTGTTTTCCATTTAGACCATGTAAAAATATCTTTTTAATTCTGAATGGACCAAACAATGTAGTATATAAGTTGTATTTTTCCTTATAATGGATTTGTTAACCTTTGTAGAATATAGATAGTGTTGAAGATGATTTTGTGTTTCTTTACACTTAGTAAGATTATGTTGCAGCAAAAATTTTCCTTGAACAGTTTACAAAGTTATTTGCAGATTTTGTATTAGTTTTGTTCAACTTTTGAGATGTGTTTTTTCTAAGCAGAACTTCAATTTTCAATATACTGGATATTTACAGTTGTATGTAAAGCTTCACTTAGTTTAATCGAAACTGTGTTTTTTTATGCATTTGGATTTCTTATTGCCTTCTGCAATATGTCCAATTTCTGGTAGCACTGTTAAGTCTGAGTGGACCAAACACTGAAGTATAAGTGGTATTTTTCCTTATAATGGACTTGTTAACCTTTGTAGTATATAGATTGTGTTGAAGATAAAGTGTTTCTCTACATAGTGTACATCGTAACTGTTCCTTGAATATTCCTTCTTAATGTTGTGTATTTACTTAAGATTTTGGTTTTTAACAGGACAATTGCTTGCTTTATGGGTGAACGAGATTACACAAGGAATTTAAATTCAAACCGAAAGTAAAACAACCTGGGTTTTTTTAAGAATTATATTGGGGACAAATATGAAACTATTCAACGTTGAAAATCCATTCCCTATCAGACGTGCCTACCTGTGGTTTATTTCTGAAAGTATTGATGACGAGAAACTTGTAAAACCGCATCTTAATGAGCTTCCCTTTTTTGAGAAAATCTTAGTTTTTAAATCATTTATCATACAAAGCTATTAACTAAAGGAGAGGTTGCACCCTGGATTATTTCTAGTTCTTGGATATAACAATCATCTGCATAATAAGGTATGTAATTTTGTATTTCAGTTTGTATTTAAACACTTTTTCATTTTGTAAATAATTGTTTACATTCTATTATTCTGAAACACATGCATTTCTTTAGTTTGATTAAATATATTTTCAAACCGCCATTTTAGAATCGATTTTAAGAAAAAGCAGCCACTACCCTATAAACGACGAATTACTTAAAATCTAACATGATTTTGACCATTATAAAATTATACAAATTCAAATCATAGTTCTCTTCTGGTTAAATATTTGTGTGGTTATAACAGTTTAGATGAAAATAGGTAGGTTTATTTCTTAATAGACATACATGACCATTTATTATAATTTCATACAAGGCTGGTTGCTGCTGAATTTGGGATGAACAATGCAAAGGTAAAACGTGGTTTTAAAGAGGATTGCATCTATGATTTTTTGGTAGATTTTGTGTATATCTTTGGTCTGAAAATTCTGTGTCATGAACTAATATCTATTCTATAGTTAGATAATACAATGTCAAACTTTATTCATTCGAATATTTTTTTTAGTTCATTTTTTCCAAAAAAGAGTTTTAAATTAAGCTATCGTTGCAAAAATGTATTTCTAAAAGGGAATTTACAGTCTCCAATTTAACAATGTTTTTTTTCAACTGATAAATTGTTCTTAGGTTTTTTTTTAATTTTTTTTCTAATGCAAAATACACTTTGAGTAAATTTGTGTATTGAGACTGAAATCTACACATCCTGCTCTAACCAGTTTATCGATCTGTCGAAACCTTCAGCAACCGAAGAAAAATTACTGACTGCACGAAATAATCATGATGATGTCAGACTCAAATCCCATCCAAGACGATTTGGCTATTTCTTTTACATTTTGGACAGATGTAAATTATGTACATTTGTACGACTAATTTATTAATTTGTTTAAAAAAAGATGTAAATATAAAAAAGAAAAAAGAAAAGAAATACATAAATAGCTACGTATTTTTTATGATATGTGGCTACCTTAATATTCCGCATGAATCACCGAAGAAAGCAATTCATTAATTATATGTTTCTCAAATGGGCGTTGAAGGGATATTTTTTCGTTATCTCTAGATCATTTTTTTAATTTTTAATACCAGCCCTGTAAAGTTTAAATCGATAAGCTTCGCTCATTAAGACCATATGGTTATTACTGATCTGTTTACCAGAAAAGAAAGACACGCTTATCTTGCGTGGAAAAATTTCGAAAAACCCTCCATCCACCCCTTTCTTCTGCCATTTTTTGCACTTTTATCTCTTCAATTTACATATGTGAATATATCTGGCGTGTACGTTTCTTTTATTCCACCATTTTTATATTTGGAATATCATTGTCTTGATTTTATAAAATGTTTTACTTTGGGTCAGCAACTGCATATCAATGTATTGCCAAACACCTAAAAGAGTAATCTGTTGTTTTTCTAGTCTAAACTGATCCCCTTGATGATGGTTATTTAGCATCTTTTTCGTCATTTACTTCAATAAATAATGTTTGTTCATTTTTATAAAACATGTATACATGTATACACATTATGTAAAATTTCCATTTTTTAAATAAACATATGCATACAATTTTTTTATTCACCAAAAAATTTGGAATAATCATTTATTGATGAAATGTATTTGTAAGTCATATACCAGCGATGATAAATCAAAGAATTGTCCTGGTATTTGACGATAAACTTGCGTCATGTGCAAACGCGCTTTGATTGTCGGAATTGTGTTAAGGTGTTCAAAAAACTAGAACGTGTCCGATTGAATCAGACGAGTCTTGATATTTCTAAATGAGTGATTTCTTCGCGTAAGTATATATGCTAATCGGTGAAATAAGTTCAGAAATAAAATATGACAAAAATCAACGCTTGGTCACTTTTCCACTGCTTCGAAATTATAAACCCCATGCAAAACATATAGTATACACCCTCTCGTGGTTTACATGGCGACACCTGCTAGTTGACTATACAGATCAATAACCTTTATGTACAAATCCCGGACAGAATGCAAAAACCTTTTAGGAAGTTGCTATGTATCAAAACATTGCATATATTTAGCATACCATTACAAATAATAAGCACAGTGAATTCAAAAACTACACCTTATCAAACAGATACATGTTGAAGTTTTGTTTGTAATCATCGATATTTTTAGCTTTCACAAAATTTCCATACGTGATACGTATCAAATGATGCACACTTATTTAGCCCGAGACAGTATATAGATGGAAGTTCGTGGAGTGAAACTTCTTTTCCAGTCGGCGAGCACTGTTTAGACATCCTTAATGCAGAAAGATTTTAATATTTAAATTTTGTGTTGTAATTGTAAACGCTAGCTAGAAAATGACAATTTAAACTACCCACACATTTAAACTAGTGACTCATATTAGAACGACGCAAGGGGTGTCGGCCATATTGGAAGTATGTCTTTTAACGTATTTAAAGGCACAGTTGTTAAAAATTAAATTTGACATCAATCCAGATAGGATCAAGTGCAAATAGTTGAGATAAAATGCTTTGGAGGTCACGGGTGCATCATTTGAGGCAAGTTTATCTACGAGGTAGATTGTACGTAGTGATATATAACTGGTTTTAAAAGTTCAATTTATAGAACTTACGCTCATTTTTATGTTATTTTTTCTGTTTTGTGTTGTGGGTGTGTATAGCAAATTCTTGACCATTCTCATCAGTGTTTAAGATTAAAGAGTTCATTTTTCGTGGAAATCATCCATTATAGTGACGTCATTGATCATTAAACATTGGACAATATTAACATTAAACACAATTTTAGTGATATAATTTTCCGTTTAATTTAAAATGTAGTTATGTTGTTGATACATTGCTTAAATTAGGGCAGTTACTTGACTTTATGATATAGATATAGTCACTTGACTTTATCAAGTTTTTCTATATATTTAAAATTTGCGATTAAAGTGTTAATTTTGTTTTACTGACATTTGATTTACACATTTTAGCTAAAGGAGCTGATTAAATATGGCGTTTGCTTTGTTACACCTGTTTTTCTTCATGAACGCATTTGACTTGACAACAGAAAATTCTGTAAGTACAATGCTTTAAAACTTTTAAAGTACAATGCTTTAAAAGTTAGTATATTGGTATTGTGGTGTTATAATCAATTTATAAGCTAAAAAATGTAGTGGTTTGATTGTGTTGTTATAGGTGGGTCCCTACTGAGCATTTTTTGTTAAAGTAATGATTTTCTCTTGAATGTATTAGTATCACAGAGCAAAATTGAGTGTTCTATAATTAACTGAGTTTCGACTTTAATTTTCAAATACAAAATTGATTTTGACATAGTTATATTATAGGAATTTATTGCTTACAAAGTGTATTAGCGATTGACACCTTGGATACTCTGTGTTTAATCTGTAATTACAAATCAGACAGCTGTTTCTCCCATGAACTCTTAATCTCTTGAAACAATATCGCGTAATTATATGCCTTTCATGATCTGGCCACCAAAGACTCATTGAGTTTATTCAATTATCTAAAACCTGTGAATTTTTCACTCCATTCATTTGATGTCATCAATAGTCACTTTTACTCATTGATTAGATTCTTATATATGCTGAATCATATTTGTCAATCTTCAGTTCGGAGGCCAGACGCATTACCGGCCACTTCCGTCTGTGTCCCTTTTATTGTTTGTTATTGACCATCTTTAAAATTCAATAAAAAATGCGTAATCCTTCATCACTTGGGTCTGTTTATCTGGAATTGCATTTTGGTCGACCTTCGGAAATACGGCATACCTAATATATATAATCTTCGTTTTTACCTCACGGCCCACAGCGCACCTCAACCTTATTATTAGTAGCCTCTACGCCGACATTCCTTCACCCCAATCGTACTGCACACGACGGATGCAGTTCCAGACGAATTCCTGAGTACCGTAACAAATATACGCGGTCACATCAGTATGATATAAAGCCCCCAACATTCATGTATTAAATTGACAAAAATACGTTTTAAAGGAAAAGAATGGATTTTGAAGGGAAAGAATACGATATGAAAAAAATGATATTAATACAAAATTTGACTTACATGTATCTTGATATGCATTCGTACTAGATGGTTAAATGGCTTATTTTCTCTTTTGAATGCTAGAATTATATCTGTTTCACTTGAGAAAACTACGAAATATATGGGTTAGCATGTGTTTTCTTTCTACATCTTTCAGAACACATAAACCCCCTATTTAGCTTAATACAAAATGCCATTAATTTACATTTCTTTCAAAAATTTCAAAGCGAATATGTTTGCTTGTTTTAAAAAATGTGAAAAGTCTTTATCTGTAAGAGCTTACCCTTTGATAAAGTTAGTGATTTTTTTTTTAAATTGTGAACAGTACAATGTTTATTACAGAAGTTTGTGTCACGTAAGAGAAATATTTTATCTGGTGGCCGCCAAATAATTGGAAAAAAGTACCTATGGGTCGGCCGAAAGATAAGTAAGATAAACTAGGGAAATGGATTTGTATGTACAGACACTTGATGCAAAATTTTTTATTGAGAACTTCTATAAAAAGAGGCATTTTCAATTATTGTTTTTGAAGAAAGGGGATAAAACAGTCGAGACTTTGAATTACATTTATAATTATAAAGGACCCGTTAGAATTGTCCAGTATGAAATTTGTCTATTTGGAGGTTACATGCTAAATTGAATTCAAGCGTGTAACGTTTACTACAATTGTTGTCAATTTTGCTGTTAATATATGAGACAATATATTCACACCGGAAAACTCTCTGGAGTATAATCTAAACAATAAGAGATTTGGAAAGGTCAAATTTAAAAACAGTAATTTAGTAGTAACTCTTTGCATTTTTATCGGATTTTCAATTTTTAAAGCGCTAAGCATAGCTGCAGCGCTTTTTTGTCATCAGATTTCTGAATTTACTTTCATTTTCGTTTTTGCGTTTCCGATATACCGCCATCTATTGGCGTCAACAATTATATGCAGTGTCGCGATCTTTCTATCGGTTAGGGAAAAAGGCCAGCGTGGTCCGAACGACTACCGATAGAGGACTAGTCTTTATATGTAGCGTTCAGCACGGACTGGAACCAGGCTAATATGGGGTATCTTTTTACTTTTGCAGGGGCGAGATATAGTTCTCTTGAAGAATAAAACTATTTCAGTAAAACAAAATATTTGTAACTAAATATTTGCCATATTTTAATGAAAGTATAAAGTATAGAAAATGACAATCTTCTTTAAACAGAATTGTCGCTGTTAAAGCTGTTTACCATATTCAATTTTTTTATGCGGAGGAATACATTATTTACTTTCCTTCGAACAAGATCGACTATACAACGAATTACATTGAAGAAGGCGGAGAAGTGGGCAGTAGACCGAGAAAAGGTAAGTACTACACAAATATATACGACGTTGTGGCGGAACATTTGAAAGTTGTATTCTTTTTTGTCAACAACAGTATTTCCCTGCATTTTTTTTTACCAGGCCCTTACGCCTCTAGGGTTTGAACGTTATTCGTTTAGATCACTATATATTTGTTAACTTTTAAGGAGCATGATATGATTTTACTAAAAAATTATATTTCTTTTCTTAATTTTTAAAATGCTATACTGAAATAGGCATATAGTAAGGCGAGCTGCGGCGGTCTGTATCTGTATCATCTTGCGTATGAAAACTTCTACAACTGACACTCAAATTTTGTTTGATCATTATAGAAATGCATTACTTAAGCATTGTAAACAATATAAAATAGAATTTGACAAAAATCATGACCATGTCACATGACCATTGTCAGGCACGTTCCAAAAGTGATATATGATCAATAACATGTCACATCAATAATTGTGACTGTGTTACAATTATGTTACAGAATTTGAATTAAAGTCAACTTGTACCCAAATAGACTTGTAATGAAATAGTCAGTGAAAAATGACTTCAGTTATTAATATTATGCTTCAAAGAATGAAAAGATTTCATAATTTTGTCAAAATGGTAATGACAGTGTAATTGGTTTTATATACTCTGTCCGGATTGTTTGCTTCCACCACTTTTTGCTTGATATTTCGATAATCATAAATACATTTGTGCTCAATAACTGTGTTCATCCACTAATATGACAAATGTCCAGATTATTTATGTTTTGAACACCTCCTCTACCGCTTCAGGTTTCAATACACATCCCAAAATAGAAAGTCTATGGGAATTTTGCATTAGGCGTAATTAAGCTTAGATGATAATGATTAAAAAATTGTGTAAGGTGTCCTGAGTACTTCCGAATGGAGAAAAGGTGTTAAAATTTCCCATTATAAATCTCCGTTAGAAATTTGTTTTTGTTCCTCTGAACTTTTATGAGTGAAACATGATAATTTGTCAAAGAAGATATCTTGGATATTTTCCCTTTTATCAATTTCATAAGCATTTCTTTCACAGGTATGTGAAATTTTATTAAATATCATCAAAAAGTGATGGAAGCAATAACTTGCAGGGCTAGACAAATAGCATTGCGCGACGCACGGGGCGAGTATTTTTATTGGTCGGACAACTAATTTTTAAGTAGTAGTAGTCCTCGGACAAGTACTTATTTCAAAGCCATTAAATCATTACCGTATTCGATTAAAAAGTTGACAAAAATTTTGCAAGTATCGTGAAATGAAAGTAAACGAAAATAAACTCATAACCTTGTGTTCAACATCTTCGCTAGCCAAGGGTTTCTGATCTGCGCCGCTTCTCACGAACCCTTGGCATATTGTGCTATTGAAGTCAAGATTTGTTTCCTTGATTTTGATGGGGGTTAACTGAAACTGATCGACCAATGAAACAGAAGCAAAACGTATCTGATTTAATCGACAATGTTTTCGTACTGTTTATTCACGAGTATCTCTAACAGGCAAAGCTCAAAACCCGTATTTTTTTCTTAGTCTTTATGTTTGAACCTTCATAATACATGTAACTTGCATTCCTTGCAATTGTGCAATAACAAGTACCACCTAATATGTGTATCAAGAGATGCATGCATGCACTCATAGATGAAGGAATTACCGAGCACAGTCTTACAACTTTCGAATGAATTCGATCTATATGTAACATTTAACAATATTCCTATTTATTCAATACACTGGGTTTTCAACTTGTCAATATCAATGTCTATGGAGGCTGCCATTACTGCACCAGTGATGTTAATAAACGGCATCTTTTATTATTTGGCTGATTTAAAAATAGGCTGGCAGATCACGTGACAAAAAAAATCGCGACTTTTGAGAACATGATATTCCAAGGGTTAGTGGGGAGCGATGCTGATCAGAAACC
This sequence comes from Magallana ariakensis, assembly GCA_020458035.1. Classification (NCBI taxonomy): domain Eukaryota; kingdom Metazoa; phylum Mollusca; class Bivalvia; order Ostreida; family Ostreidae; genus Magallana; species Magallana ariakensis. The sequence continues at coordinate 35,438,727 of CM035812.1, forward strand.
CTTGGCTAGTGAGGAAGTGTTTTCAACTGAGACTGTAATAGACTCATCTTAATTATACATGTAACTTAAAGTATAAACTATCATTTTGAAACCCTCTCTCTCCTTGTATGTGTGTATGTATTTTATAATTATTATTTTTCATTTTTTTTGTTATTACCTTTGTATGCCCATAAGGGCCCAGAATTTGAAAATAAAGTATCTTATCTTATCATAATGTTGAACTCATTAAATAAAGAGAGGTCCTGATAATAGCGAGCGCAGCAAGGCTTAATGGTAACACGTATATACAGTACCGTCAACGCGGATCCCGTATTTTCCGCGCACCCCCGCGGTCCAAATTGCAACGAAGTTTACGACAGGTGTCTCAGGTAAAACCGCGTACCCCCGCGGTAGGGTCGTTCAGCAAATCAACACCGCCGCGGTCTTGACGATCAAATACAGGTGAGGAAAAGTATTGGACTAAAACGCGAGTTATCTCCCTCGACTAAAAAAAGTAATTGACAGCTACAAGTAACTATATAATTATATCATATTATTAATGGAAGTATTTAAAACTACAGACGATACATTTTCAAATTGTTTTAAAAAATTTATATAACGTGTGTTTAAAATCTTTCATCGATGCTATTTCATTTAGTAACTTGACAGTGTATTTTTACGAATTATTTTAATTCACGTAGCCTATTCAAAAATTTATATGTTTGTCATTTGTATTTTATTTTTTCCCTTAATTTATTAAATTGTGAGGAAGTATTGAAACTTTTCTTTTTGTAACTTGACGGTGTATTTTTACAAACTATTAAAATTGACGTAATTTTAACCTATTCAAAAATTTATATGTTTGCCAGTTGTATTTTATTTTTTTCCTTAATTTATTAAATTGTGAGGAAGTATTGAAACTTTTCTTTTTGTAACTTGACGGTGTATTTTTACAAACTATTAAAATTGAGGTAGCCTATTAAAAAATGTTTATGTTTGCCAGTTGTATTTTATTTTTTTCCTTAATTTATTATATTGTGAGGAAGTACTGAAACCCTTCTGTTTTATCAATTCAAACTGCATACCGGGTAAATAAAATTATTGAAATATGTCCGTCCGATCGAGTTTCAACAAACTTTCAGCCAGTTTGCAATTGTATTTTAGAAAACAGAAAGTACACATTTACATGTAGTATATTAATTATATTCGTATTTTGTATGTATTTTAAAATTTTAATCTACTTGTTCATGGGCAAGGTTTTCTGTGAAAGTGATACATGTATAATACACGGTCTGGAAAACAGCGCGCTAACCGCTAATCATGTTAGAATATTCGCGAAGCGGTTTATGGCAATTTGAGATCGCCAGGATATTTTTCAGGGTGACATCAGAGTTAGGTAGATAATATTAAAATAATTAGCCTGATGTTGTTCTCTTATTTAAACCTTATAAGCTTGGTAGATAACTGCTGTATTTAACTCGATACTAAAGTGTTACTATTCTTTACAAGAAATGGAAAGAGGTATTATTTTGCATCACAAAACATGGGAAACTGTACATAATATTAAATGCATACAACTCGAATTACTTTTTTTTTTTAAATGCAAACTATTTATGAACACATTTCCTTTCTTGTGTATATTAAGTAAGTTTAAGTCGCGATTATTTCCTGTGTATAATGATTAGCAAACTAAGGGTAGAAAATACGGCATGCCCTGGGGGTTTTCCCACCTCTTCAAGACAAAAGAAAACCTCTAAATTGCGAACTACTTCATCTAAACACCACCCCTTTTCTATCTTACAGAAAGGGTTTCTTGATTATGAGTGTCGTCGATCCAGATATTCTCTTTTTATGATCGTTATGAGAGAGAGAGAGAGAGAGAGAGAGAGAGAGAGAGAGAGAGGGGGGGGGGAGAGTTAAATTCCTGATGGTCACTCGTTACACGGATTATCCACCTGTCTCATTCCTGTGTATTATGTGCGTTCAAGCGTTGAGTGATTTCCTGTCTGTGTAATGGTTTCACACCTTTGTGTAAAACAATTGGGACAAAAGTCAAATACAGTTTACTTTGACAGTCATAAAACATTGTAGATAAGGGTGGGGGGGGGGGGGCGGTTACGAGAAACGTTATTCGCAACTGATATGTACAACATATGTGTAGTAGCTTCATATTCAACACACAAAAATGATATCAATACCTTGTAGTATTTTAAGTGTAAAGTAACATTTTCATTTTATGCCGTTGATCATAAGGTAAACATTCATTGGGTAGCATGTGCTTGTTACAGACTAGGTTAACTGTCTTGAGCACCGAGAGACAGTGCCGTAAAACATGCTACAAATTGATATGGATTAAAAATATTTAGAGTCGAAAATTTGTTTAAAATCATTAAACAATCGGTATTTTTTTTTTTAGTTTTTATTTTATCCTACATGTAGAAATAATAGCTTTATCCACATTTACATGAAAATTGTAACGGGTGCAGATGATTCTTTAATTAAAATTTCTCTAAAATAACTCATAAGGAGTTTTCAAAACGTGCATTTAATATGTAATCATTTAATGTGAAATGAAGAAATACATCAGACCTGGTCAGTAAGGAATGATTCTTAATGTTAGGTGGCCGTCTTATTGTCTAATGGCGTACAGGTAAAATTAAATCTCTGATTACCTTGTTCAACGGTAGGTCACACCGCCGCAGTTTAAACATGGCTGCAGCGAGGACCGCGATGTATTCACCGCGATGGTGTAACGCGGAAAGGATTAAATAACCGCGGGGGGAGCGCGGTTAAATACGGGATCCGCGTTGACGGTACTGTATAAGAAAATCAGTAAAAAATGAGAGTTGAATCAGCGGTACTATGTGTGAAAAAAATTCTTCGATCCCTGGGCACCACCATATTGGCCACTATTTTGTTTTTTAAAACAGTTAACTCGATCATTAAATGACTGCTGCTTGTCGATGTTTTTGCCCCGAAAGTCGATCAAAAACTTTCCAATGTTTAATGGAAAGTAATTAAGATGAAAATATAATTGACTGTGCAAACTATACAACTTTTAACAGACTGAGTGCTTTAATCAAGAAATATGACTAGTTTCATGTATCATGTCTTATTATATCATTAGATGGAACATCTAGGAACAAATCTTTTAGAAGCTGTTTAGAGACTGAATAAAGTAGAAAAAATTAAATTCATCAACTTAGGAAATTTATAAGCATTGAAAAAAGAAGTAAAAAGTGTCAGATTTGGATGATTTCAACTATGAGTTTGTTGAAAAATAATAAATGAACTAGACAACAGTGATATGGTGTGGGTTTTTTTTTATTGTTTAAATTAAAGGTAGGGCAACCAATTTTTGGGAGTTGATTTTAATCAACTCTCCTATGCAGTTACTCAGACAAACCGAAAGTGAAACAGTGTTTGGACCCAAGCACAAATCAACACCGCTGACAACATTTAGTTCTAGTAAAAATAAATTCGATGTAATGTATTCTAAGCATAATGTCTTTCCAGGAAACTTATTTATAGATACCTTGTAAAAAGTCATATTTTAACTTTTTAAAATATTTTTTTGTAGTCGTACATTGTATGTATTCCCATGCCAGAGTTCAATAAAGTCTTGTTCAACCAGACGCTCGGCTGTCTCCGTAAATCTCCGACAAGAAGATAGTATCACTTGCTTGTCGGATATTAACAGAGACAGCCGAGCGTATGATCCATACACTTTCTGAGAACTGTTTCGATTACTGATACGTAGTTTGATGGAAATATTTGTCGTTGGTCAAATTCGAAATGCTTTTGTTATTCGTAGACAATTCCCATTATGCCTGGCATGTGCAAAAACTATTCACAAATCGCAAGGATCAACAATGAACAAAGCAGTCATTCATTTTGGCAATCGAAAAACTGAACACATCATTATGTTGGTCTGAGTCGCATTAGAAAATTAGATGATGTCCACATCCTGGATTTAAATGAAAAAAAGATTACAGTCTCTATGCATGTCATCGAAGAAATGAACAGGTTAAGAGCAGACTCCATGTTGCATTCCTGTGTGCCTATTTTGAAAGATATCTCTGAGGATATAAAGATTGTATATCATAATACTAGGTCTCTTCATTTGCACATTCAAGAACTAGTACATGCCAAAAATATGACCTACCGGGCTTCCACATCCACCGATTTGATGAAACTAATGCTGATAATGGCGGAAGGTCATACAGAGGAATTGTTGTGTATTCCAAATTAGAGTTTATAGAAATAAAGAAATTATTCTTAAGTGAAGATGTTGAAACGGTGCTAAGTTGTTTCTGTCACAATAACAAATTGTATCAAGTTGTTTTTCTATACAGTTCATCTCAGAAAACCAGTCTGTCAAAACTCTGTAATGTCCTTCATCACTTGCTTAACATCCTTGACATTGATAAGCCTATCCTCATAATGGGAGATACAAATGTAGACATTCTGAATCAAAATAGTTTGAGACGATTTTTGGACAGTAACAGTTTGCAACAGCTTATTCAGACCTCAACAACAGATTATGGCAGTTGTTTAGACCACCTGTACACTAACATGAAGCCTGGTGATGAAATTTCAGCTGCTACTTTAGAGTCTTATTACTCTGATCACAAACCAATTGTTGCTTATTTACCTTACACATGAAAATTTGCAGTTCAATTCTTCCTTATTTTTCTCTCTTAAGCAAGATCCAAAATACACTCATCAAATCATCTTGTAACAGTATTAGAGTTTTCTCTGCAGCAAGTAAACACATTATGCATATATCAAATCAATTAATTCAAAATTACTTATGCCATATAAATGAAAAATTCAAATTGAATAACAACACATTCTTAGTATACAGTGAATTGTTTTAATTTGTTGGGACCAATTTTTATAAATTTCTTATTCATCATAATTGTGAAAATGTTTTTTCGTGAATGGGTCGATATTCATATTCTTTTACAAACATAACTCTTCCTAAAACAAAATTTCATCAAGGATTTATATTCATGGAAATGACTACCCACGAAATCACTAGCATTGAGCTACTATAAATTTTAATGATTCCACAGTATTCAACTTTTCATTCCATAACTATTGCATAACAATATCTGATATACATTCCTTTTATTTTCAGATTGTCAACAAATACCATTCGGGCAGAAGAACACAGCTAACACAAGACAAACAGGTTCATAATTGCAGTTATTAAATTTACATACAACCTAAATGGCATAACTAACTTGGAATAATACAAACTGTGCAACCTGCTCAAGAAAAAAAAAACCCTTTTACAACACACCAAATAATAAATGTGAGAATATGTTTGTTTTACAAATTGATATTGTTTAATTAATTACAATACATGGATAATTAGATTAACCCAAACCTTTCTGTTTTACCTCTTTTACAGTAAAACAAACCAACAAAGCAAACAAGACCACAATCAACAGGATTGCCATGAAGAAATTGGTGCCACATTATATGTTACCTTTTATATACAAAGTTTATGAACATCATAAATAAATATTGAATTCTTTACTACAATTTTTTTTCTTTATTTTCTTCAAAAGAGTTACTTACCTGTTATTTTTTAAGGTCAAGAATGATTTTTCATTGTGTTAACCAAATTTTTAAGCCCCGGTACACCATATCAATTAATGTCAATGTTACGAAGCATCATTGAAAGAAAAATTATCTTAAATTCCATAAACCTGTAGACACCTTTCATTTACTAGATCTTGACGTTAAGATTCACTGCTACACATTAATAACTAACAAACTGAACCATAATAGAATTACGGCTATCCTGATAATCATCCAAAGAGTAACACGTGATGCTTTAAAAAAACCCTCACAATATGATTAAGTAACTACAACTGTTTACTTTGGTTACATTTATTGAGAAAATTTGTATAATATGAAATAATACCAATCTTTCTAGCTTAGCGCTTTTCAGTACTTTCAGTACTTTGATTTATGTTTATAGTTAAAAAAGAGGACACAATTTCACAAACAAGGTTCGTCGGGTCACTGAACACCTTGCAAGGGTTTTAAAGGCCTGAATTGTGCTTAAAATAAAAACAACAATTTAAATGCTAAGCTATGCTATAGTGTATGTTGTAAAAGTTATGGTTGAGCTGACTGTATGTAAACGGTCAATCTAGATTTGTTAACGTCAGTTGACAGGTTAAATGCATATTATACAGCTCAAAATTATTTTTATGTAAACAAGGATGGTGCCATCGTACAATTTTTGCAGACAGAAAATATGAAGTAAAAGGACACTTTTAACAGTACATACAACACATGTAACAAAAACATGGTACAAACTTTGTTTATATAATAAAAAAATGTGAGCTGTGTACAATGCATTTAATTTACAACTGACATTAAAATATTGACCGAACATTAAAAATACCCTAGGTAAGTATATTTATAGAAAAAAGCAACCAAGGACAATCGTGACCATGTCCTATATGTAGCTTTAAGGTTAATAAGGATAATACTGAAGACCTTAATTCTTAAATATGTATATTGTTTACCTAGTTTTTATATTTCTTTCAAATAGATTTCATTTTACCGATTTCATGTGAATAGCGTTGAGAGATGTCCAATGAACGCTTCTGAGTTTAAAAAAGCAGCAAGAACAAGAAACTGTACTGGAAACGACCGATATCTATGTGCTCCAGATAGAAACCTTTCAAGTCTGATTGAATTCTGCACGGACACAAAAAGATCCCTGTTCGAAAAAGGCAATTTTTTATTAGTTTTGAAATCATATTTAGAATTTTTGTTTTGTGATAGACAATTTATTTTTATAGATCAATAAATAAAATGAATAAGAGGATAGCATATAGTTTGCCAGATGTATAATGTAAAACATTTTTCAAAAAGTCAATCAATAATTGTTTCCTAAAATCAATTTCAAAAATTGTTAAAAGTATAAATTGCATAAACTAAATGTTGCTTTTACTGCGTGTGTATTTATAAACAAAGACTTATGACTCATTTCTGTTAAATGAAAGACAAATGAGAAATTGAATACAGTTAAATTTGCATTGATGACTATTTTTCATATCAATGGTCACAATCAACATGTATAATTATCTTTTGACAGGTAATTGTTTACGACTAGAGGGTACAGGTGACCTGAACCATCATCGATGTGTAGAGAGATTTGTCAGTGGCTGTCCAACGGAGCCGTATACCGATGATGAGATCTATAAGTGTACGTTTTCTTTGTTTTCAAAAAGTTTTAAAAAATACATCTTTTTAGAATATAATTATGATATATAAGTTAAAATCAAATACAGTTATATTGTTAATCTTTATGACAATTTTTGACAATATAAAATTGAAATATATAAATAAAAGAGATTAGAATATATAGAACACTCGATAACTTTTTTTTATAAATCAGATATTTGATTTTTCTGTTTAGAATTCAATAAAATTGACATGTTTAGCTCAAATAAATTGTTAGCACAAGTGACAAATTTTGATAAATACAATAGGATGTTTTGCGCTTCCGGCTGTCTATTTATAAATATTTAACATTTTAAACTGTAACTTCTTTTTAAGCCCCAAATATTTCATATAGACCATTTCAAATTTAAGATAAAACTGCTGAAATAATGGAAACCAGACTTTTAAATGTGTTTAAATGCTTAAACATGTCAGGTGTCGAAAAGACATTTTCCACAGTTTTCACATCATCGCAAACCACGGCCATTATGTATATACTGCCGTGATTGCATGCTACGAGAGTATCTCGTAGTTCATAAAGTATGTTGACCAATTCGAGTAAAGCATATTCGGAAAATGACCTTAAATTTGACATTTGATCATCCAATCGCAGTTAATATAAAATATGTGTTTTACTGCTGATGCGGTAACAACTCACTGTGTAAAGAATTAAACAGGTTTAAACATGACGTAACAGATGATGCGTAAATATCTAACTTTACAAAACTTATTTTACTAGCAGCCATAGGTAGTAAGAGCTATGCAAACTCCTGATTGAAATGATGCAATACTCAGTAATCATTGCATTAGAAAACCCCAAAAATTATGAAAGCTCTTTAATGGAATTCAAAATATCAATACCCTCTTAAAATGCACAAGAGGATATATGCAAATATCTACATTATAATAAACAGAATAACACGACGCCCAGAAGACACATCGTTCACCTGAAAAACGGTTACTGATTAATTTAACGTTGACCTAATAAGTATTCATATGTATTAATGCACAAGTACATGTAATGTTTTTGTTCACATCAAAGACCATTATTCAAAATATGATATTGTCAGAAAACCAGAATAAAAAAAAACTAGATGTTGTCATTAGACAGCAATACCCGCACCAAGTGTTTGCCCCTAAATAACACTATCTTGTAACAGTTTTGGCCACATTCTATTTCTGATAGTTTTTAAAAAATTATGATTTTCATAAAGGATGAAATCCCATCGCATAATACACATGACCGGCCCTTTAGGTACAACCTGGAGTTGAACCGTTTGCATGTGAATTGTAAATTCATCAATAATCTTCACATTTCATATCATAGAGAGTATGGTCTACATTATTATTACAAACAAAATGCATCTTTCCCTCGGCGGTTGCCGGCATTAGGTTTGCTGTTGCGTGTCAACATCATCGGGTACTAGTTTTACCCAGCTCTTTGGCTAGATGGGTTTCACGTGGTGTACATGTACATGTACAAATGTGTTTTTGATATGCAGAATAGGATTAATTAATATGCATAAACCTTTCTTTTGTGGTAATCAGCTTTAAGAATTCATAGTGTGCTCTACTTGGATTACAATTATGATGTTGACCAATATAGGTAAGCATAATACATGTAGTAGCACAATTTTATGAGACACTGGTATACATAAGTATTACTTTCACTTTCTAATTAAGTGATCTCCCTTTACAAGCAAACTGTAGCATCATCTTTCAATTTATAAATAAGATTATCATCGTTACCTTTCCTATCGCATCTGTACAGTTTCTGTCATTTTAATTGCAAAAGGTATTTTTTCATTTTTCAGCCTCACACTAATGAGTTGACCTCAGATTGACCCTGCAACATTTTGTATTAAACAGGTCCAGTACAATCTCTTGATTTAGCTATATATCTTATAAGCTATATAGCTTTATTAAGCTATTCAAAATAGCTTGATAAAGCTATTGATATGCAATTTCTCACGAAATTTTTATTATAAGAAATAGACAAAAAACTAAGATTAACTTACAACACATATTCGTACCATTGACAATTGAAAAAGTAACCCTATTAGATATAGTTTTAACATTGCAGTTTTTGAGTACTTTTAAGCAAATTATATATTTCCATTGTTTGGGTAACTGTTCAACAGTTTGTGTGCATTGAGGCACGGATAAGAATGATTCTTCTCATTGTGCTGAATTATTACCAATCAGATATCTTGTTTACCATAACTGACATCCTTTATATTTCATTCAAGAAGTAACTGTGTGGTCATGAATCAATTGCCGCAAAAAACTTTTAGAACTTTTAAGTGCAAAGTATCTTAAGGAGATACACTTTGATGAGTAATGTTTACATTCATTATTTACAGAACAGTTCAAAGTTGAAAACTATCACTGCACTAAAGTGCGATTTTTTATACATGCTGAAAAAATTACACATTTAAAAAAATGAATGACAAAATAGTTAAATCAAGCTACTCTGAATAGCTAAACAAAGCTATATAGCTTATTAAAGCTACATGTGTATAGCTAAATCAGGAGATTGTACTGGACCTGTTAAATTTGTGCATTACATGTAAATAAGTGTAGAGACTGTTCATGTTTAAATTAGTGATAATAGTGGGAAGGGGTCTTTTTATCCTATTGTATTATGATTCATCACATATATTGTAGGCCATGACCCTAAGGAATTTTTCTGACCCCATGAAACAGGAAAATACCAAATATCTTGAAAACTGTTGAGATCCCAACCACTAAACCATATATATTCTTGTCTCTAATGTCATTATGATGCATCAAATGGTGTAAAGTACATGAACTCCAGGAGTTTCTTTAAACACACCCTTCTCCTCTGGAATAGGAAATGATGATATATTTTGATAACTTTTGAGATCCCCATCCCTACACCATAATATTTATTCTTGCTCTTTGTGTAATTGCGCATAAAATGGTATGTAGGTTATGCCTCCTTTGAGACACCCTAACTTTCCAGAACTGAAAATAATAAAGTATGTTATCTTATTCATATGTAGTGTTTGACCCATGTGGATAATTTCTATCCTAATGATGACCCTGCTTTGTTAAGGAGACTTTACAATCGCCCAAAATACATATACAATGTAACAGTTTTTTATCTTAAAGATTAAGAAGCCGTTTTCAATATCTTAATTTGTGCATCTAGAGAAAACTACCAATGAAGAAGTTATTTAAACTGTACTGTACAAATTTATACTGTACAAATGTAAGACTTAAGAGACTCTGAATCTTTAGAACCAGGTGTGATTGGAAGGGGGTGGTGGTGGTGGAGGATAATTATTAAATTTTAACCATTTATTGTTAATAAGTTTAAATTGATTATTAGTTATTGATCCCCAGGTAGAAAATAAAATTTCTGATCATATCTCAATAGAACATTTGTCATTTATGCAAAGTGTAAATGTATTTTTTTGTAGAAAAACATTTTACCAGTTTATAAAACTTTTTAGAACGAAAATTATATTTTGATTTTAATTGACCATTCGACAATTATGAAGAGTGTAAATGTAAGTTTTTTCTTATTTTAAGAAAGAAAGAAATGTACTTTAAAAAAAACAAAAACAACAACAACTCATCATTTTATTTACTGTTTAAGGAGGAACAAACGTTAATTTTCTGGTACTATTTGACAACCTGGAAAAAATTAAAATTTTTAAAACCTTATTGCTCATCTATAGGACAGCCCCTGTCATATCCAAAGATAAGATGTGACTATTAATTACATCATCAGCGGAATTCTGGGATCTAATTTTTTTTTTTTAGAAGTGATAAACGTCAACTTTCTGCTACTATTTGACTCCCTGGACATTTAATATTTTAAAACCTTATTGCATATCTACAGGACAACCCCTGTGATATCCCAAGAGATAAGGTACCTACTGCCTAAGTTGTAATCATATTACATATAAATCAATCATATTCTAGTAGATCATTTATCTACTGCAAAAAATGTTGACGTTTTTGAAACCAGACTTTTTGTAAAAAAAACCCCGTCATTTTTCAGCCACTAATTAACCCCCAGGACAAAATTGAAAATTCCGAAACATTATTGCGCATTTATAGGACACCCCAAAACACATTCCAAGAGGTGATTTGTCTACTGTTGAAAATGTAAGAGGAGTTCAAGAAACCATGGTTTTTGTGAAAAAAAAGTATCATTTTTTACCAAATATTTGACTCTCAGGACTACCAGAAAATTTTTAGAAACTTTTTAGAAAACAACATAACACCTTAAATCAAACTCAAAGAGTTCAGTTTGTTGATTTATAAGATGTAAGAGCAGTTTGAGAAAGTAAAACGAGACAGACGGCCGGCGGACGGGGAAGCAACAATATACCCGAACTTTCTTGAGAAAAATCTTTATCTTCCTAAAAACGGGCTTAAGAAAATTATCAAATATTCCCTGTAACAATCAATTTTTGAAAGCAAGATCTCAAACTATGTTTTGAAATTTAATTAAATATTTCAAAATATTCCTGAAAATGAAATTGTATGTGTCCTAAAGACAGAGAATATGCTTCCTTCCAACTATGATACAGTAAAATTTGTGCTGCATTGCTTTGCTGCAAATATTGATGTTTTAGTTGTTGAAGGCTACATAAACAAATGAATATTTTGATTTGAAACTGATGCACAGCACAAGTGATTGAATTATTAATTCAATATAGTAAAAAAAAATAAATAAATACGAACAGATTTTTGAATTTGAACACTGGTATTAAGCAACTGACCGTTACTGCAGTAACTGTCATCCAACATGGCAATAGGCATGAAATGTTTAGGTCAATAAATTGCTTCATTTAAATATGATTCTAAATTTCTAACCTTTGACGTTTTGAAAATTATGATCATAAAATTATGGAGCGATAACAGGGCATACCTGTGATAAGAGATGAAGTAGAAATACCTTTTTATATGTTGTATGATAGAAAAATCTACTATTAATATTTTGATATCTTTTTAAAAGAAAATGGAAATACTGACTCATCTTGATTAGCGTGAATAGCTTTGCAAGTTTATATTTAATACTTGACGCAGTATCGATTATTTTTTTTTTTAGATCTACTTAAAGTAAATTATATATACTAGTATATATATAATTTCTTGAAGTAAACGGTCTCTATTTCTTTACTTTGTGTCAGTAATTGACATCGTCAAGTTTTAAAACACCCCAAGCATTTGAGTTCTGTGACATATTAAGGCATGCTACCGCGTCGTATTGTGCTAATCGTGTATATAAAAATGTAGATGACTAGAAAGTTATAGATTCATGATGGTCAAGTTATTGACCTGATAATTATATGGCTGTTAGGGTCATTGATTCATTGCCATGGTGGTTGACGGTTCGCTTCGGTTGACAATGGTTTCTCATGGGTGTCAATTTCAACGCAGGACAGTTAAGGCAACATTTTGCTTTCAAACAGCACTAAAAGGAGGTCGTTCGTTTTAGCTTTATTTTTTCTGCATGATATATTTTTCTAAACTATTTTTTGATTGATTTTGCAAAGATATGGGTCACCTTAACTTGACCATGTCTTAATTTGACTGTCACGTGACTTTTCAGTGTCACGTGGGCGTCTTTTAGACAAGAAACGTCAATGCTAATTTGAGACAAAAAAGACAAGGGCAAGACAAACAAAGCTTGGAGTAAGTATTATGACTACTTATTCAAAATTATCTATACATCATAGAAATCAATGCTCATTCAGTTGTAAAACTCGTTTATCTTGCAAATTCGTCGGAAAACTGGCTAATTGTTGCAAAAATAGCGCATTTTTGTACATTTCGATAAAAATTACCAATTAAACCTTCAATTCTCAACAAATGAGCATCAGTTTTCATGAAGTACACGTAAAAAGGAAGAAAATCATACCAAGTTCAATAATATCTATAGCCGCCTTGCCCTTGTCTTTTTGCATTTAATATGTGAGTCAGGAAGGTCTCTCAAATCAATACACATTTCAAACGCACAAGTGATCCCAAAAGGGGAGATAACTCTATAAGCGGTAACTCTTCTGAAATAGGCGCGGTGTCATTGTTTCGCCTAATCCGAATTATTTTGAGATAGAATTCATCAGTACATTATGCAAATGATTATTTAAACATAGTGTTTCTGTTTTATTTATATAAAAAGGGACAATATGGTTACTATGCAACACCCGCATTTCCTTTGTTGTAATTATAGATGTAAACAAAAACAGTTGTGCATCATTTTTTAGGTTACTGTATGCGCGGAGTTAGTAATTTCTTAATTTCTGGGGGAAGGAAAGAAAAAATATATGAGACCTAATTGTGCAAAATTATTTGAGGGGTGGGTTGGGTTGGGTGAAGCCCCTCTATAATAAGACAGACATATAACATATGATTTAATTTTTTCTCATAATATAAAAAATAACCCCTACCTCACTGTACACTGTATTATATGGTCAGGGGTATGTTTTGATTATAAGAATATTTAATGTTGGGTGCATGCCTGTGCCTTATGACTCCATATTTATATACAACACTGTTGTCTTGAGACATTTTCCAGGGGGAGGGGTGGTCCAAGGAATTCATTTGCAGGTGGCCAGGGACCAAGCCATTTTACTATGTGAAGTGTGAATAAAATATGAATTTTCCAGGGGAGAGGGGCTATAATATAGATCTACACATGAAGAATGATTTTAAGGTTACTCATTTTCTTCTTTTTTTCTTTTTTTATGGGGGTGCATATATATTTATTCACAAAATAAATTCCATTCCAATTGCATTTTTCATTACTGAGACTAAAAGAGGGTGTGTAAATCCTGCAAGTAGGCAATCAAAAGCCATTTTTGGTTCACATCAATATATAAAATTTAATTAATTCTGAACTTAATCTTATGCGAGGGGATGAAGACTCTCTCACCAACCCCTTTACATCTGTTATGCATGCAAACAGCATATAGCAATTTAATATAGCTGACTTAGGTAAATGTTCCTCTCCTCCACTTCTTAAAAAAAAATTATGAATATAAAAACAATTATACTTGGTTTATTTGTTTTATTCATTTATACTAAGAAGATAAATGACTTTCTGAGAGAATAATAATGATAATATTTTCAGTGACAACATTATTTTAAACTTGATATACCCGTATATGCATACACACTCAACAAATTCAATTTCTTTTATGTATGATAAAATGTCAATGTGTTTATTGTATGACTCCTTAGTTTGACTCCTCTTCTTTCTCCAAAAGCACAGTCTTCCTGTTCTTTAAGTCCAGGTTTTTATTTTCATCATTTTCATATTTTATATTCCCAGGATAAGAGTGTGTATAACTTTTCACCAATAAGAACCTCATTTATGCAAATCCCAAAACATAGCAGGCACCAGCTGAAATGAAAATGATTTTTCAGTGAGTTTAACATGTAATCAAAATGACTGAAAGATTGAAATGAAAGAATTATTTTCTACAATTTGACAAACAATGGAATTTATTAATCTTAATAAACATTTTATTTAGTTAAGATTTGCAATCAGGTTTTGCACATGTTCAAATACAGCTTTAAAACAGTTTTTTTGATTTGATTTGAAATGATCGACACTTTCACCCCTGTTATGTGAAAGATTACTGTGACCCCTTTATTTTACTCGCCATAACCTTAACAGTGTACTTCTCTCTCTCTCTCTCTCTCTCTCTCTCTCTCTCTCTCTCTCTCTCTCTCTCTCTCTCTCTCTCTGTTATATTAATGATTTAGGTATACAAGATTTCTATCAAGCTAGTGCAGTTACAGTGATATCATACCATGTTTTGTTGATATATGTTAAATGTTAATGAGCAATTTTTAATCATGAAGTATTCAAAATTGTAGGTTTAAAATAACATAAATTTTAAATATAATCATTTTAAAACATGACACCATTCATATATGATCATGTTTTTTTTCTACTCGATCTGTCTCATACAAAACAATCATATTAAGTATTATCAGATTTATCATTATTTCAGTGATGAATTATTGTACTTATAATATGTTATTAACAGTACATGTAATTACATTTTCTTCAAGCCTTTTTTTCAAAAATCATTCTGACAATTTTTAAATTTCTCTGCAAATAACAAAAATAATGGGAAGTTATACAAATTTACATGCACACATACATAGGCCTACATGTCAACAACAATTTGAGAATTCTGTTAAAGGTCTAATTTGCATGAATGGGTAAAATGACAAACACTTTAACTATTATTTGAAAGTTTCACATGCACATTCTAAACAAACATACCATGTCCATATACCTCATTTAGAGAAATCAGATGAAGTATGTGACATGTAATTGAGTTATTTGTATATTATAAGATTTCAAACAGTGTTATGCTCTCAGTGATATAAAAAGCTAGTGATGATAATTAATGTGCATGGACATTTTATATCAATTGGATGAATATAATATATATATAAAAAAATAAATATTAAATAAATAAACTGTCATAGAAAAATGTTCAAAACAGAAGAAATATGTTATTGATCAGCTGTTTATCAACGGGTCAACTAATTTTCAGAAAATCAAATCAGGTGTATATAATCCTTTAGCCTGTACTGTATTGATTTTCAGAAAACCAGATCAGCTGTTTTCACACAGTCTCACTTTGTTTACATACAAACAACTGTAGTGAGACTGAGTGTAGTGTAAAGCTAAGTATTGTCTGTGCAAATGCTATGAACTGATTCGATGAAAGAAAATGAGTAACAATTTAACGGACCGACAATAAACCTATACATGTATACTGTACAGTATAAATGTAAACAATACAGTCTCTTCTCATGTTTTGAACCAAACAACACAATAAGTTGATCAGAAATTCATCCACTGTATAAAACCACAATAAAATAGTTACTTAGTTTTCTGGTTCATTACAAATACACTGTATATCTATTCTACATACCTGGTAAATCATCAAATGATCGTTATCATCGGGAACACCAGCTACACGTGTTTACCATGTTTACATCAAATACAGCGTCTGACGAGCGCTTTCGGGACGCAGATTCACACCCATACGACAGATATGTTATGGACATTCTTCGTATATTCTCGTTGTTGTAAATTATTAGATACACATACGAGTAATTCGTTATTATAGGTTTTCCTATGAAGTATTAAATCAACCGTATATTTTGCCAAAACCGCTGTTTTCGGTATAATTTCCATATATGGAAATACAGAGGCGGGGCATGTATTATGACGTCATATCTCATTATCCCTTCATTAGCATATCAGAGCGATGTGTAGCCTTATCTGTACTGCGAACTGTTACCCTCCCAAACAGGCACCATTTATATAATAAAATATAGAGAGAAAAATTAAAAGATCTTTTTAAAACAAGAATAACTATACCAAAGGGTCTAGATATTTTGTATTTGATTAGATAAAACTGATTTGGTAAGAGCTATGACTTTTTTTGCTCTATAGAGCGATTCGGCCCTCGGGCCGCTGTTTTACAATTATTTTCAATTTATATGTTTACTAATTTACATTTTAAAATTTTGAGAGGAAACATATATTTTTTATTTTTTTATAGATCCTGCATGTCTGGAACTAAACTTAGAATTTAATTGCTTTGTCGCTGATACGAATTGCCAAAAGAGGTACTTGTAAACATATTTTGTCAGGAAATAATGAGATTGTGTGTATTAATACAGCTTTTATATTAAATTTTGCGTAATTATTTTCAGACTTTTGACTACAACGGACAAATATTTTAATGATTCTAAAGATGGAGATGTCTTAAAAAATGCAGAACCAGAAACATTCGATGGACCTATCAAACTACAAATTGTCATTGTCATCGTGTATGGTTTCCTCTGCGTAGCAATTTTGACAGGATCAGTTGCGATTTATATTTACGAAAGAGAAAAATACAGAAACGGTAATAACAGGTAGTTCGTAATTCTTTTTACAATAATTCGATTATTAACAGAAAAAAAATAGAAATAAGATTAAAATGTTGCAAACTTGTATCAATATGAAAAGAGAAAGGAAAGGGAACATTATTAAAATAGAATTTTAGGAAAGCGGCATGTGTTTATCATTGAACATCAAGGACATAATTTATTAAACTGCTCTTAAAAATCCTCGTATTTTCTCGGCTAATTTGAAAAAATGATCCTCATAATGGTTTAATTTTTACTCAATGAGTTCCCTGGTTTTACTCAGGTTTGACGGAACCTTAAAAAAAAAATTAATAATTTACTGCTTCTCCGAGATATGCCGTAAAGACCCGAGACCTGCAAGTGAAATCAATACAAAAAATTATACATGTCTTTATTCAATAATATATAGTTTACAAATAATTATTTTAGGGAACATTTTTTATTAATAAATTTAGAAATCTAAATTCACCCATGTTCAATTTACTCCAGTTTACTAATAATAGATGAAACTCAGCCCCTAAGATGTCCTTTTTTACTTATTATAATAAGATCCAATCAAATGATATAAATAATATTTCCTTCCATATGATTTCATGTACAAAAAGTGCCGAAAGTCCTTCCTAAATTCATACCGTCACGCACATTCGTTCATTTAGGTAGAAGTCGCAAAAGCGATGTCAGAAAATGAATATTCTCGCTTATTTATAAAAAAAAATAAAATGCTTAAGAATCAATTTGCAGTTTCCAAGAAATACTTTTAGCTAAACACCACCAGTAAATGCCAATGAACTTAATGTTCTTCTTTAAGTATGTTCTGAAAATATTGTGTCATCAAATTTGAAAAAAATCTATCGCACCTGTAAAGTTTGCTTTGATAAGAATTTCTATTTCTATATCAATAAGCTATTATGATTGTTTTCTACTGAAAAAACTACAGGCAATTGTGTTTGTGATAAAGTTTATCTCATGGTATAATAATAACAACACAAGATATATTTGTATCACAACGTAACTCCAAATTTCGTTATAAATGGCCTCTTTCGTGAATTACACTTATTTTTGCTTTCAAAGAAAACACAATAGAATATTGCATACTACTATTCGCATGAATTCTTCGATAATTTATCTTTAGTTTGTATCTGTATAAACAGCGTCCAAATATTGCTCACTAACTGGAAATGTCGTTTCACACTACGAAATTGCTATATATATATATATATATATATATATATATATATATATATATATATATATATATATAGACAGAATGCAAAAATTACATCCAAACTGTTTAAAAAAAACCAAAATGCTGTGCTAGCGTATTGCAAAAATCAGACAAGGTAATCAATTAACTACAATTCAAAAAAATAAACCTTTGTAAGGGGGGGGGGGGGGGGTATGAAATTATTGTTTTACTTTGATATTTAAATGTTTATTTAAACAGAAAATTATTCTGTGATTTTGGGGTATTGAACGGGGTGCTTTTGGTATGTAAACATGCGACTTATACCACTACGCTAAGTAGGATATATTTTTAGTAACATTTTATCTTTAATTAAAGAAAATACATTTATATTTTTGACTGATTGTTTTGTAATATCATAGATAAGCATTCTAGGTAATTCTTGCTTGAGCTTACATGTACTTTCATTACTCGAGAGAAAGACAGAGAACTAAGATGTGTCACAGTAACTACTTTGAAAGCAAACTTGACCATCACAGTGCTCCTTATTCAGGTGTTTATTTGTTTATTGCTTTGTTTATTGAAATGATAGTACGTGAGTGTGTAAACAAATTTTATAATTTAATAATATTAAAATATGCAAATTTTTATAAAGTTGTTAAATGAAAAACAGATAAACCTGTATTTATGAGACAAAGGAATAAGGGTACATTGATCTATATACATGAGTATTAAAGAGTAATACTAATTGTATAATAATATTTACATTGTATATTGCAAGAGTGATGAAACAGTTTATATTAGCTCACCTGAACCGAAGATTCAAGTGAGATTTCGTGATCACTGCTGTCCGACGTCCGTTTGTCCGTTCATCTGTTAGTCTGTCCATCTATAATTTTTTCCCATTTTTACTTCTTCTCTATAATCCCTAAGGCCAAATAAAACCATACTTGGTACAAAACGTCCTAAAGGGAAAGAAATTCTTAATTGTTAAAATTAAGGGCAAACCCTTTTTAAATGGGAGATAATTGCGAAACAGTGAAAATAGGGTGTTTTTTAAAAAAAATCTCTTAAGAGCCACTGCACCAGAAATGCCAATATTTATATCAAAGCTTGTAAATATAGTGAAAATTCTAAAATGTTAAAAATAAGACCCCCTGGGCTAATAGTGGCCCCAAAAGGGGTTCAAAGTTCAATAAAGAAATATATGGGAAAATGTTTAAAAATCTTCTTCTCAAGAACTACAATGGTACAAATTGTAAGTTTATTATGCAAGCATCCTCAAATAATGTAGATTCTACATTGTTAAAATCATGACCTCCGAACTAATACTGGGGCCCCAAAAGGAGTTCAATGTTTAAGATAGAAATATATAGGGAAAATGTTTGAAAATCTTGTCAAGAACTCTAATGCTACAATTTTAAGATTAAAGTATATAGGGAAAATGTTTAAAAATTAAAAATTTAAAAACTGCAATAAAATGATAAAAAGAACTGTTGTTCAGGTGAGCGATGCGGCCCATGGTCATCTTGTTTCAATTTTAGGAACAGTCAACTTAATGTATGTAATGTTAATGTATACTGATAAATGGAAATACATTCAGAGTGTAAAACCTTATCTAAAAGATAAAAGCTTTGTTTTACCTATTGTAATCTGCGATATTCTCCACTTTTCGTAAACCCCATACACAGTACAGTACGTTGTCAAATGACGCACATTTTGTCGGCCCGATACCAGTACATTTCAGTTCATGGTGTGAAATGACTTTTCTAGTCGGTATGCAAAGTGTTTGAATACTGTTTATGCAGATATAAGGCATTAAATGTAAGCATTTTATACTGATTTTGTAGATAATTTATAGTAGAACAAAATGGTAGTAAGCATTACCCATTGCGTTCCGTCTAAAAGCTAACATGTTTACGATTCTCGGAATAGTTATGTCCAAGACACGATGTAGCTTCGATCTCAATGATATCGACGACATTGTTTTAATTGTATTAAAATCGAAAAATTAATTTCGATAATATAAAACTCATATGCATATCTGCTTTATCTGTATAAAGCATTTTATACATTGTGTCGATATTGCATCGATATCAATTCACCATCGTTAAACACCATAATTATAAAGACTTTATTTTGCATTTTTTTATATTTAAACATTTCAAAAAAGATTTATTCGTACTTCACGTCGATGTCGTCAATATCGACGATATCGTATCGATATCGATTCGCATATGTACACAACTGACGCTATTAAGTTAAATTTCATTTGTGCTAGGCATTTCTTTATATTTTATATATATATATATATATATATATATATATATATATATATATATATATATATATATATATATATATATATATATATGTGAAATTTATAATCTAAAATACCATAATTTATACGTTATTAGGCATTGCTGTTGTTTTACATTACCTTAGTGTCGATATCGACGATATCGTATCGATATTAATTTACATGTGCATTACGTAATCAATTACATTGGTCCTTCGTTCAAGGCTAATCTATATTTATGTCGATATCGACGATGTCGATATCATACTACAATATTTTTATAACATCATTTAGACGTTTTTTTGCAGTAATATTGTCCTACCTTGGTGTCGATATCGACGATATCGTTTCGATATAAATTCGCCTATGTTCACAACTGAAGTTGTCTGTTTTTAACTTTGATATCGTCGATATCGTATCGATATCGATTCGCATATGTGCACAACATAATCAAAACTACCGACATTTGTACAGGGCTTATCTATATATTTGTCGATATCGTGTTGGTTCTGCAACTTAACAGTGTCTGTCGATATTGATGTCCATATCGTCATTTTGTGTATGATATTGTCGATATCAACAATAAGGTTGTTCATGGACATTGATTCACGTAAGGAGGTATTCCATTGAATTCAGAGTTAGGTACCTTATGTTGTATTAAACATTAGATAATTAGATACAAATCACTATCTCAGTCAAATGTGCTTTTTTTTCCACACAAGTGGCTGAATGTGGATACTAAGAATATGTAATCTACGTTCATATCTTCTTCTGAACAATACTTTGACTATCAAATGAATATTTAAAAAGAATAAAGTTGTTGCTAGTTTTATTAGTATAAATCAGCGTAATTTATCACCACGTGTCATAATACATATTACATTTTTTTGTCAAGGAACAACATACTAAATATTTATTTAACACGCACTTTTTATCATGTAGACTTTATCTATTTTAATAGGTAAATATCTTGAAGACAAAAAGTATGAAAATAAACAGAAAGGTGAAGATGAAAAGAAACTGAGAGAGTTTTTAAGAAGAGAGAAGATAACTGTTCGCCATGCTAGAGGCATTATAGTGGGATGCAGTGGTGCTGGGAAAACAACACTTCTGAAAAGATTGGCAAATGCTAATTATAATGATCTTATGAATATAAAGTCAACAGGTTTATTAGATGTCCATGTGAACAAGTTCGTGTTGACAAAGGAGGAAAAAATTATTCCAAGTAATTTCGTTTTAAATAATATATGATGATATATTTTTATTATATAATATTTAAAAAAAAAAGAAAGAAATAAAAAAAGAGAGAGATATATATACGAGGGTCAATAAAAAAAAAAAATACGAGGACAATGTGGCTGTCTAACATATATTTTTCATTAAAGTTATAACTAACAGATTAATTTATGCAACAAAACTTATTTTATTGCTATTTGAAGTTTTAATTCCATTTGATGAAAAAATAGTTTTGTTACCCGATTTTAAACACAGCATGTTTTGTCACCACGGCAAATGGTAACGTTGAAAACATGACGTCAAGATGACGCACGCACAGTTAATAGAAATATCCAATCTTTATATCACCCTGAGTCTTTTGTGCTTTTCCCCATTCAATTTAAATCGGCACTATATCACTTGACATCAAATTTGTTCACATTTATTCGAAAACCATAAATTAGATGCTCGAAGTTTACTTTTTTTACCGCATGTCTTTTCGTTTACAGTAAGAAAATCCCGGAATGTAAGATGACGTTGTTTATTCTTTTGATCAAATATTTATAGATATTCTACTCTCTTTTGTACTGATTGATGTTCAAAATACATTTACCACAACCCCCACAAAATGAGTTAGAGTTAAACAAAAATTGGCAAATAATTTTTGTCTTATTTTTTTACCATTGATCATTATCACAGTTTTCATCGGCTTTCCCCCCGAGTTAGATCCATACTGTTTATTCTTTAGTTGCGCCGTGACGTCCGGCGACGTCAATGTTTTTAGTCAATTTTAAAGGGGACTACAGTGGGGCCTCAGATATCCGGACGCCAGATAACCGGACGCTTCAGTTTACGGACGATTTTATTTGGGAACAGAATTCTTATACGTTATTTTGTCTAATTTATCTGGAATTCCGTGTTCCGGATCCGGACGGTCAGTTTTTACCACAAAACACTGATTTACTACTAAAATTTGATGATACAAAAGATTACGCCTGTCAATTGAGTTTCACACCTTTTTTACATACTAGACCCTCATGAGTAGCTTGTATAAACACTGTCTTCCTAAATCACTTTCAAATTTACCGACAGTGCTGGCCAGACAGGATTAGTCACGCCTCAAAGCACATGGCTTGGATATCTTAACCTGTGCACTTGTCAAGTGCCATCGCTTTTTTAAACATCCCAGTATTTCGAATAAAAAATATGCTTATTAATCAAGAAAACTGGAAAGTTTTACAAAGCTTTGTGTTTTATCTACCTATTCAAATCATATTTTAAAACGAATTGTCTCATGAATGCCTTGTTAAAACCGGAAGTACAGGAAGAAAACAAAGTGAAAGCATCTCAACTTATCGGAGTGCATTGGTGTATCTTGCCATTTTCCAACTAGTAAACGTTAATTTTATCAATAAAATTGACTTTATTTTAAGAATGGAAATAATTTAAAAAATAAATCAATTATTTAGGAAATTGGCATTTCTAAAAATAGATAGTTGCAAACATTAAGTACATGTAAATTCCTGGGCACATATCACACTTAGACACAAAGAATTTAGCTAGATTCGATTATCATTATAGTCTGGTTAATATTTCATGAAAAATAATAATATAAAGCGGGGTTCTTAATATTTAAAAATGTTCATATCAACGGACAACTCTATTATGTGTAACTGTTGTTATTTAGTATGAATGGCAAAAAAAAATCCCAACCCAGTATCAACACGGGGGGCCATTGTATACAAATACATTATCATTCATGACAACAATAGACACATTTCAGATATCCGGACGCTTCACCTATCCGGACGATTGTACTTAGGAACGAAAGCGTCCGGATAACTGAGGCTCCACTGTATATGTCTTTAGTTACTGATATCTGTTCAACAAATCTATATATCCTGTCATTATTTGGTACATAGAATATCATGACAATTTTTAATTTTAGTTTTCAATTTCAGTTAGTTTTAAGCTCACTTTATGGAGATATTACTTTCAACATAATATGGTTTATTGCTGACAGAACACAAAGTTTGACCGTGCTCCGTGACCTCATTTTTGCAGGAGTTGATTCTAAATCATTGTTAGAAATAAAGGAATATATGAACCTTTTTGATTTTAAATTGTTTGAAACGATTGCTAAATTATGTCTACCTAATTTAGCAATAATATGACGCTAAATAACATAGCTATGGCTAAAGTCTTCGTATATTTTGATTGACACTCGAATATATATACAAAACCTCAGATCATTTTCAAATAACCGAAGTCACCAAGGTGATCTTATTTTATAGTCTATTTTATATACTTTCCAAAATTTTGCGTTCGCTTACCATTTGCTTACCGGTTTTATTTTAATTATGCATGCTGACCGTTCATAGTTAGCAGTTTTGCACTCTCTTTTCACCTACCATTCGCACTCACTATTAATAAAGCGCTTAGAGTTTGCTCACAGTGTGTTCATATGTGCTCATATTTTTTCGGTAATTTGTCACTGATCAGAGTTTTTTTGTTGTTTTCATATGGAGAATCAATTAAACGTGTTATGAACGTGTTATCTTACAAAACTCATCAAATTCAATATAACAATACATTTGCTATGACACTAGAATATTAGCAGGCAAGTGTATAATATTCCTATTGATTGCTGTATGAAGAGAAGTAAACAAAACTTTAAGCACACTATGTGTTGCATTATTACACATAAGGAGTTTGCAGGAGTTACTCTGTATTCTGTAATGGTACAAGAGTGTGTTTCGATAAATCTGTATTTTTATCGAAAATGCGATAAGAGAATTAATTGAACACATTCAGGTATACCGATCTTGTCAGATAGGTTTGGTAACTGTTTAACAGTAATTTATAATAACAATAAAAGGAAAGTTGTAAAATAAAATGTAAATAAAAGATCATTATGCATACTAATTCATTTCAGTGTAAATCCTTAAAGTTAAAACACACCACCACCGAATTCACATTGTCATTAGATAATGCATGTCAAAAAGTAATTGATTGGTTGAAACGATATCAATATTTGTAAAACGTTTACGTGATTTGCATGTAGCGAAGAACTATTTTCCATCGTTACACTTCTAGAAATGGCTGTTGATTAACAGTAATACAGTTGTTTTCTAGATGCAAGACAGTATTAAAACTTTTGTATACAGTGTGACGCAAAAAAACCAGTATAATATACGTTTAAAAAGATGAACTTTGAAAAACCATGTGATATCTTACTTACAACAGTCAATTCGTGTACGCTCTTTTGAAAGCGCAACAAAAAGCAATACTGTGTATTAACGTAGTAATTTTGACTACCTGAAAATCGACGATGTTCCTGTTCTCGTCAAAATTGTCACTCGGCAATCTTTATATCATTCACATCACAAATATAAATGACCCTTTCTATTTAATTGTAAAATGTCATCTGTTTAGTATAACAATGACATCATATTTCGTTACAATAGTTATAGTTAAACTAGCTATTACGAAATACCATATACATTGGACTTCGTACATTTTGAGATAAATTAATTTGAATGAATATGTTGTACTAGAAACAAACATTATAAATTTCAAATATATCTGGCTTACATTAATTATCACATGTCACCTCGGGCGATTGATCTCGCTCAATGAAATCGAAACGCATGGGAGCAAATTACTTTATCATTAGTACGATCAAATAACTTCTGTGCAAATTAATGGTCTTACTCGACTTATTGTCTACTTTAATGAACTTTCTGAGAAATGCCTGATAGGCGTTGTCCGTTTAAACTCACGTTTTAGGCCTAGTACGAGGGCCAATAAAAGACTTTCACCATAGCTTCATGCATTTTACATAACGTCATAATATTAATAAATTTGATAGATATAATCTAAATTCAAAAAATTAAATATATTCCTTTATTTTCAATAATTATTCAGATTTCAAACCTGCAAAAAGAGGTCACGGTGAAAATGTGTGTTATGTCAACAATAAACCATAAAATGTCGAAAAGAATATTTTCCTAAATTGGGCTTGAATCCAAATAATATTGTAATCTCAAATGAAGTATGGTCATGTTATTATATAACCAAATATTGACGAGATATATTGTATCGTTGAAAAGTAATGAGTTATATATTAAAGGGGCATAGTCACAATTTTGGTAAAATTCTATTTTTCTGTTCTTATTGTTTACAATGCTTTAGGAATGCATTTTTAATGATCAGGTGAAATTTGGGAGTCAGCCGTAGAGTTATAATGAAGATACAGGGCTTACAATTCTTTGTCATGTAAACAAGGCTCGCTCGTGCCGTGTTTTTGTTTATATAGGTTCAGTATACCAGTAAAAATCTTGTTCAAGCTGATTTGTTTATCTTCTTATTCATTATAAGCATAAATAAACAGTTCTTAACGTTAAACACATTCATTTTAGGTCTAAAACTGCAGTTTTCACTTCAACATAAAAAATGTAATTAAACAAAAGCTTTAATTTGTTTACATAGAAAAAAATTGTAAGCTCTGTAACTCGCATATAATTCATCAAATGACACTTAAATTTTGGTTGCCTATTAAAAATGCCTTACTGAGGCATTGTAAACATTAAAATCCGAAAAATATTTTTTGACCGAAATCATGACCATGTCCCTTTAAAGACAGATAATCCTCTTTAAAACTGACTGAAAACGTTAACGTCGCCGGAGGTCACGGGGCAACGAGAGCTACATACAGTATGGATTTAACTCGGAAAAAGCCTATACAAACTCTGAAAATGCTCCTTGGTGGAAATAATATGTCAAACATTATTAGCACTTTTGTGTTTAACTGTAATTCATTTTCTGGATGTTGTGGTAACTGTACTTTGGACATTAAACGGCCCGAAAAATTAGAATATCTGTTAATATTTAATTAAAATATCAAATAACGTCATCTGACGTTAAGGATTTTTCCCACTTTAAACGAAGAAACATACGGTAAAAAAATGAAAACTTCAAAGAACTAACTTAGGATTCGCAAACAAATTTGAACAAAAAAGAAGTCAAGTGATATAATGCCGTTTTAAATAGCAAAGTGAAAAGCACAATATACTCAGCATGATATAAAGATTGGGTATTTCTATTATCTGTGCGTGCAATATCTTGACAACATGTTTTGCGCCGTGGTGATAATACATGCTTTTTAAAAATTGGTAAAAAAAAATATCTTTTCATCAAATGGAATGAAACTTCGTATATCAATAAAATAACTATTGATGTGTAGATTAATTTGTTAGTTATGTCTTTTATGAAAAATATATGATAGGTAGCCATATTGTCTTCGTAGTTTTTGATTGAACCTCGTACATGACGATTTTTGTGAGTTTTTTTTATTACCCCGATTTTAATCGACAAATAAAACGACACATCTAACGTGACCACAGTGTGTGAATTAGACAGCTAAATCTTGACTTTATATTTAATAGAATTTTCACATAGAATTGAAAAACTGTCAAAATTAACACTCGCCAATTGTCTTAAATATCGTAACATTTTTAATTCGTCATAATAATGATTAGATAACTGGTGAACAGACAGGTAGGGACAGGTTGTTTAACAGTCTCGGCCCCGGGGCCTTAACTGTCTCCAATTTACACGTAACTTCTTTTATAAATTTTTCGATAGTTATAAATAAAATTTGCAATGAGGTTGCGTGAAAATATACCTTTTTTATATTTAATACGACTAACCAATACTGAATACGAAACCGGTTACCATCATTTAAGCCAACTGTTAGATATTGCCCTCCCTACAAAATAAATACAGAAGTACTTTCAGCGAAAATGCACACTCATTTACTTACTAGCTCAAATGCTTTTGTTCATGTTTGTATTCATCTGATGATTTTAATGCAATAGTCTTAACAATAAAATTCTGGTTTTAGGGGAAGAAAACGATGAAGATCAAACAACAATTAAAATTCCTGCAGAAATTATAAATAGTAGGAATATAAACCAATCAATAGAGACTGACATTGAGAAAACCGATGTAAGCATAGCAATTGAAGATGATAAAGGTAAGATTATAAAGGGCACACTTTAAGTTTGTTCTTGTAAATTGCATGGTTTTTTAGTGTCTTATTTTTTACTTTGGATTTGGATTAAGTAAGGGTTAAATGAGATTGTAATTGAGATTTTATATTGAACACAACAGCGCACAAAATCCAAATGTAAAGGAACATTTTCTAACTAATCCAAGTTAATGTATTGAAACAACACAAAAATATGTATAGTTTGAGTTAAAAATAGTCTACAATTAAATCAAAAGATTGTTATCATATTTAAATAACTCCGTTTCTTTCACAAAAAGACCGAATTCTTCAGTTTCGCTACCTTACATGCGTTTTAAAACAACTATGCTTTCTCTCTCTCTCTCTCTCTCTCTCTCTCTCTCTCTCTCTCTCTCACACACACACACACACACACACACATACACACACACACAATTGCGGCAATGTTTCAGACTTTCAGTATTACAAAATCAAATATCTGATAAATCTTCTAACGCTTATCTGCCGTAATATATTTTGAATAAATATCAAAATAAAATAAAGAATTTGCGCTAATCATTTTGAATCAAGAGACCATTATAATATTATATTTTGTTTTTGGATCTTGAGAATTATTGTAAAATTTATGTCCAGATTTCATGAAGAAGACTTCCATTTTTTGATATTCTTATGACAGTGGCTCCTCTTTTTTCGACGTTGGTTCTGTAGTTTGACTGTTTTCCCACTCTGATCACACATTTAAAAAACTTTTCATATCATAATTATGCAACTCTCCGTCTGTTTTATGTTCGTCGTCCTCTTTTTGAAATTCAAAGACGAAAATTGTTTTTGCATGGTCTGTATTTTAAACTGTAAACTTTAAATTTTGAACTGTAGATCCAAGGAAAATTCGAATTGGCGGACCGTGGAGCTATACTTCAATCCATACAAAAACAACTGTATATTTATTGCACATAAAAAGTTGCGTACGGTTTTGGACCAAAACCGTGCACAACTTATTGTGCGCCATAATAATCCAGTTTTTTGTATGGATGGTACTGTAGCTTCACGGTCCGTCAACCTATTTTCCCGTGGAACTAAAGTTCTGAACTTATCTAAATTACAGCTCTGTCACTAATGCTTTTATCCATTGACCAAACTTTCTGCTGTCATATCAAAACAACACGTATCGATAATTCAAAAGTTGCTTAAAGTAGTCCGAGTAGTATCGCACTACGTCATAATTCGGATTTTACAATATTGGTTTGACTTTTACATAGCCTTTTATATATCCAGTGTTCCATAGGAATAGAGGCGATAAAAAAGAAATATAGCGGATGATTTCTTTCACGGATAGTGTTCAGGTTTGAGGTGGGTCGCGGAATTACCCCATATATAAAAACACTCACGGAAAAACATACACTGACAATTTGTCAAATGGTTCTTTAGGATTTAGAGTTCATTATATAGAATTTTTATCAAATTTGTCTCCGCTATTTTTATGCGATGCTGCCCCAAACTTAGTATTGTTTGTGGTGCTATTTTGAAGCTTTCTAAGGAAATACATGGGAAAATGAGCATATTTCTTTTCATTTTTAAGATGGAGTTATATTGAGAAATTGCAAATAACTGTAATAGAATTTAGTCGAATTCATTAACTGTTTCTGTGCGTAAAGAAAAAAATGATTTACAAATTTTTATGCAAAAAAAAAAGAATGATACGTGTTCTCGCTAGTTTTTAGCTCACCTGAGCTGAAGGCTCAAGTGAGCTTTTCTGATCACATTTTATCTGTCGTCCGTCCGTCTGTCTGTAAACTTTTCACATTTTCAACATCTTCTCCAAAATCAATGAACAAATTTCAACCAAACTTAGCACAAAGCACAGTTAGGCAAAGGGAATTGAAAGTTGTGAAAATTAAGGACCACGCCCTTTTTCAAATGGAGATAATAGAAAATTTTTAATTTTTTTTTTTTAGAAATTTTAAAAAATCTTCTTCTCAAGAACAATTTGGCCAGAAAAGCTGAAACTTATGTGGCAGCAATCTCAGGTAGTTTAGATCCAAAGTTATGAAAATCATGACCCCAGGAGGTAGGGTGGAGCCACAATGGGGGGGGGGTGTCGAACTTTTACAAAGGAATATTGAGAGTAAATGTTTAAAAATCTTCTTTTTTAAAAAAACTAATAAACCTTCCAGCTGGAACTTGTGTGGAATTTTTCTCCGGTAGTGAAGATTCAAGTTATGAAAATCATGATCCCCGGGGGTAGGGTGGGGTCACAATTAGGGGGGGGGGGGTTGGTTGAATTTTAACATAGAAATATGTAGAGTAAATCTTCGAAAATCTTCTTCTCAGAAATTCATCAGCCAGGAAAGCTGAAACTTGAGTGGAAGCATTCTCAGGTAGGGTAGAATTAAAGTTGTGAAAATCATGACTCCCGGGTGTAGGGTGAGGCCGCATTGGGGGTCACAATTTTACATAGGAATATATAGAGTAAATCTTTAAAAATCTTCTTCTTAGAAACTAATCAGCCAGGAAATCTGAAGTTGTGTGGAAGCATCCTCAGGTAGTGTAATTTCAAGTTTGTTCAAATCATGAACCCCGTGGGTAGGATGGGGTCACAGCGTTTGGGGGGGGGGGGGCAAAAATTAACATAGGAATACCGGTATATAGACTTGAAAAATCTTCTTCTAAAAACCATTTGCCTAGAAAAGCTGTAACTCTAGTGAAAGCAACCTCAGATAATGTACGCGGGTAGGTTAAGGCAACTCAGAGTTTAATGATTGCCGATATTATGGTCATTTTAAAAATTGTTTATTTTATGAAAACAGTGCTGAATATTAATATCAAGTGAATGTATTCAACAAGATATTATATTTCTACTTCGGAATCAAGTCGATCTTTGAAGCTGCCGTGCCATGGTATCACGTGACAGTTAAAAATAGATCATTTTCGTACCTTAACAAAAAATCAAAAAGTGTAACACTACCCCGAAGTTTATTTGTATGTATGATACAATAATTCGATCGGCAATAAGTTCATGTTTATTAATATTGCTGCTAGAATCCTATTGTTAATCGCATAAAATAAATATTGTCATTATTTACCGGAAACCTCCTCAACTTTTTCAATTTCATTGAAAATACTACGTATTTTTCATTTACAACAACAAACCAAAGGATTCTAGCAACATTTTGCAAGTAATAAAGGTCATGTGCTTTTGATATTTGCCAAATCCATCTTTCATAAAATTCGAGGTAGTGTTACACTCTTGTCTTTTTTTTACACACTGACAGAGGAAAGGCCGGTCAAGCCACATAAATGTCTATCTGCTTACCTTATAACACTCGGTGATAAAACAAAATATCCATGCTTGTATTATCCTGGTTATATCCTAACTGACACTCATCTAAATCTTGGGTATCTGTATTAAATAAGTCTTCTTTCGGCATTGT
Organism: Magallana ariakensis; assembly: GCA_020458035.1. NCBI lineage: Eukaryota > Metazoa > Mollusca > Bivalvia > Ostreida > Ostreidae > Magallana > Magallana ariakensis. The sequence goes on from CM035812.1 coordinate 35,470,049, forward strand.
TTACACTGCATTCCGATAATTTGTCACCCGACATCGATCTTCTCTATTAAACATGCTAGTGACGTCATCAATGTTAACGATACGTAATACAGAGAAATCGAAGATATATTCTGTTAAAAGAGCTTCTAGTGACATTTCACGCCTGTAGTTTTCATAATTTGGACCAGAGATAAAGTTAAAATTGACAGGTTTCTTGAGTAAAATATGACATCATGCTGCTTATTGTGACGTCATATCGATCAGAGGAATTTTTACTCGAGCGATCGCTGACAGTTGCCTTATCATACCCGCGTAGATTCAAATTTGTTTAAATCAAAATCTTGAGTAGGATGGAGCGAAATTGGGGATGCAATTTTACAAAGGGAAAATATTTTAATTATTAAAAAACTGAAATGTTATAATATATGGTTTTACTTATATGCGAGCATTTTGACATATTGCTGATTCTTTAAAAGTGTTTAGTCTTTGGCCCCTGGACGATTCCTGGGCCTCACAAGGGGTTCGGTGTTTGATGTAGTTTTATATCCCATATATAGATCTAATCAATTGTTTAGAATCTTTTTGAGAACTGCAATACTCAATATGTGAAATGACTATAAAATCATCCTGTTAGAAAAGGGACTTGATTGTAAACATAAGAATATCCTGGGGGAAAATTGGATTTTTATATATACAGGATCTTCATGTATTATATTACATTGCCCAGATATTTTGCATTATGAATTCATTAAGCTGATTTTATCACACCTATTGAATCTCGGGTGAGCAATGTGGCCCATGGGTTTCTTGTTTTGAAACTTTATTTTGTTTCTGTTTATTCTACCAAAAATTGTCGCATTTTCGTATTTCACGTCATGAGTACAACGTCAAATTTTAGCCGGGCTGAAATTGTTCTCTGCACAAAAATGTTGTTTTAACTTAGAAGAGAACGTAGAATGTATGGGATACCATTTGGTAAATTTAAGTGTACATATGATATATTTAAACAATACATTGTATTCTTTTTGTATGTAATATTCTGTTTGCAATGTAAAATTGCTGAGCGACGTAATATATGGTTTACACTTGTAGTCTAGATCACCCCGTTATCAAGCGGAGAGTACATAGTCAAATTGTTGCGCTACAACTAGTTCCTTAAAGAGTGAACAATGCAACAGTTAATCTTAGTTAGGATGCTAAGGTATTTGATGTATAATGAAGAGATGTAGAACATTTTTGAATAATTTAAAATTAGTTAAATATTTGCTACAAAATAACGATGAACGTGAAATAAATTCACATGACTGATCACGTATAAGAAGCCGGCCATTTTGCACCTAAAACGTTTTTTAAAAGTTATCTTTCATTGATGGAAGAAAATTTTCAAATTTTCCAAAATATCTGCGGTAATTGAAGAAGGTTTATGCATATATTCACCCAGAGATTTGTATGAAATTCAGTTAATTTTTACAATAATAAAACAATCACTGCCCATAGACTTCAATGTAAAATTCAAGGTGCACTTGATTGGACAATATAAAAATTGTTGAAAATTCCTTTGGTGGGGTATTTTTATTTGATAACACCATCAAAATGTGACCATGATTTAAAATATCAGACCATTCATTTACTGGGTACAAAAGTTGGTCGTTATACATTGAATACCTTGAATATCTGACCCTCGCACGAATTATAACATTTACGATATCAATATAAATATGTATAAACATGCTTATAAACTCAGTTTATACATTAATATTGATGCAATGTGTCTATTTACTCTATAATAATGCCATATCATGAAAACACATCAAATGAGCCCGGATATCTGTACTTTGAGTACTTTAATTTTAACCTGTTCAACATATTTACTGTGAGCAATCACTTAAAAATTAGATTTAATATTACTAAAGCCAAAATTAAACCTTTCCAGATTTAAGGTTCAAAGGATGACGCAGATCTTTTTTTTACATAAATATTGCCCATAAAACTACAGTAATACGAAAACATTTGTAGTAATTGTGGCTCAATGGACCGTGGATATCGGCCTGGGTCGATCAGTGGTAGAGCTCCTGACGAGAGTTGCAGGGGTTTTGAATTCGATTCCCGGTCCAGCCATATTTTTTCAATGTAATTACATTTGCGCCCAACAGAATAACCCACGTGAAGTGGTTTAGAGAGTCTCGTGTGAAATTTCTAAGAGATAGGAATCTCAAAAGAAAAGAAAAGGAAGCAGAGTGTAAAAGTGTGTAGTCTTATCTTATCTTATCTTACAAAAAATATCAAGCAAATTTATATTTGCCGACTAGTCCAGAATGCATATAGGGGAGCCGGAAGTTTATTTTAAACTGTGAACAATATAAAAATGTATCATGTACATATAATGTAAAAAAAAATCACTGCCTCACCCTTTTTTAAACAAACTATTTTATCCTTTCATCGACGTCGTGATCGGCCAGATAAAAAAAGGAATAAAAAAAAAACCTATTAAATAGAAACATTTCTGGAAATCTGTGTCCCATACCATGTCAAAATCGCAAAATGCATGCCGTCTCCAGGGTAGTGCAGGGACTTTGCAACAAACATATGAAAATCCTAAACATCTAAATCATAGTAATCAGTAGAATAAAAAAATGAAATTTTTATTAATGAAAATTTGATACGTCTTTGTCAGAAGACGGGCTAGAACTGATTTCTCGTGCTAATCAACACCAATCATACACTCGCCACCACGTGACTCGTAAATATGAATTCCATTGCATATAATTTTCTACTCGAATCATCAACACAATTATTTTCCGCTTATCTCCGTACCGCAGAAAATATTAAGTCTTATCTATTCTTACAAAAATGACAAGCAAATTTATATTTGCCGGCTAGCCAATAATGCATAGAAAAACACGAAAGTTAGAGTGAGGCGAGGAAATGAATAAGTGAAAAACATCATAAAATACATGTAATAATAAACTTAAAACAAAATTGTGAAAACTTAAAGTATAATAATTATTAACCTCAATTTCTTGGAAACTGCCAGTCGATTTCCTAACTGGTCTACAACATACATGTCCTCATTAGAATCGCACTTCCAGCGACAATTGCCTTTTTGTACACCATTCATTTACACTTGAACCGACTGCGACTGTACCTCCGTCTGATCTAAGGAATGCAAACCTAAATTTAAACCAGAACTGACCTCTTTAAGCCTAGAAATAATGTTTTCCTTTGCAGCAGTGTAACTTATCTTTTCGTTTTTATATATCAACTTTGCAATACCAAGTTTTCTGAAAACTGGCTTAAATAACAATCGGAAGGTAACACATTAATATCTGCCAAAATAACATATTTTTTTACATTTGTAACATCTTTATAGGACAAGCACTTGTGGAACCGTTTGCGACTAACACCTTGTTTCCTTTCTTGTATTAGTCAGTTTTACGTTATTGATGTACACTCATAAATAACCATCAAAAAAGTTTACGTCACAACATTTTAGGTTACTTAATTCGTCATAACGCAAAACACTCAAAAAATCATGGCCTAGTCTCTTACGATCAGCACATCCATAGAATCGATATATAAATTGCACAAACGAATCAATAAATCAGACGAGACAGGGTCATTCCTGGTTACTTTGGGAGTAGCGACGCGCTTCAGCAAATCCATGTAACTCGTGAGCCCACTTTAAAGAATAGATCGCGTGATTGACCACATGAGAAGGTGAACCTTGATCCAATAAATGTGTAATATACAATGCGACGTGAACAGGTTGTGCGGATAAACACTCAAGTCCTTCTTTTTGAAAGATTTTTTTCCATCTTTTAAAGCTGCTATAGAAGATTTTGTTGTGTTAAACCTTTTTCCACTGAAGAATATAGTCGGACATCTTGTATGACACATCGTTCAAAACATCTTTATTCCCGGCTCCGCTTCTGGCTACGTCATTTTTTTGGGTCGTATCCCGATGTCTGTCAAATTAAAATATTCTAATGATTAAATCTGAAAACGACCATGTCAAACGGATATGGATCATTACAAAAATACTCCCTTTTTATATCTTCCTTTCTTTATTATATGAGTTCTATCCAAAACAAAAGAATCTGAAATACTTGAACAGTTTTGTAACAAAGGCCAAAAAGGAGCTGAAATCCATCTAAGAACAACTAGTGTTCATAAAACTTTTTTGACAAACACTTTTTGATAGTTTTTTAAATAAACACTGGCGGAGGAACAAGCCACATATTTGATCCCGTCCATAAAAAATTAAATGCGTCAATGCCACTAGTACCAGGACACCAAGACTTTGATTAAAATACTGAACACTGTATTGTAATGCGTTGCAAACGTGTCAATGTCATGCTGACCGTACATTTCACACAAATAATTGTACACTGAAAGTTTAATACCACAATCATTTCTATCAGTCTGCCTACTGATCAAATCAGCTTCTTGATTTTCCCATCTCGGAATCCATTTCGGAATTATGTAATTTATTATAACTACACGACTGAAAAATTTCAGAAGCAATTAATTGCAAATTCTCCTTCTTACTGCCATCCTCTAAAACATGAGGCACAATTCTGCTGTTACAGTAAACAACCAAAGACGAACCTCTGAAGTCATCTAAATGCGTGTTAATTATTCTATGCACTGATTCTAATTCTGGCCAAGTAGAACTCTTAATGCATTCCTTCTGACTCCAAGAACCACACACAGTAAATCTGGCCTTCTGTAGGACTCTATTCCCACCCAGCTGTGAAAAACTTTTGTCTGAACGCTGTACTGTTGGTTCAATATAACCCCCATAACCTACATCTGATGCGTCACTGAATAACTCGAAATCTCTTGCTTCTGATAAATCAATATTTCTAAACAATGCACCGCTACAGTTCAATGATTTCATGCTTTCTGACCAAAACAAAACTTCTTGAATTGCATTTTCTGACAACAACACTTTGCTATTCCAACTAGCCATCGTGTCTTCACAAAAATACAAGAATCTAGTCATGATCCGGACTACATTTCCAAAAACAGCTTTCATACTTATGAAAAAACAAAATCACCAATATCAAACATACTTCTCGCTTCTTCGGCGTCCTCATATCTATACCCATATTTATGCAAATGAAAATTCACATGTCTACAGTCAGGACTAACCTTGCTTACCTGATCTGTTATAGGCAACAGTAAGCGGATTTACCACACTTGGCTTAGTACTCACCTCAAACATGCAATTATTTGCCAACAAAGACTCGATTTTTGACGAAACAAATCCTACATTTTCTAATGAAGATCTGTTGTTTGTAAATTCGACACATTTTGGAGTTGTTTTAAAAGGAATTTTATATCCCTCAGAAAAGATATATCAAATATAATTTTCAACACCTGTTTTAACCCACCTTGATGAACAGCTGTTTAAATGCCCGACTGGTCTTGGTACCTTGTTTGTAATGCACTCATCCGTGACCTACGTCGACAGGAGCGAATTCGAATAGTTTTGTTCTGAAACTGAATTGTTATCTGAATTTCTGAATGTATGAACAAGACTTATCTCTGCTAAATCGGTGAGCTTCCTTCTACAGTCTCTCGCCCAGTGGCTTTTAAACCCGCACCGATAGCACGTTCTCGGCTTGACCGTAGGTGACCTAGAGTTGTCCTTCTTGGATTGCTGTGACCTTGAATAGTCGTTCGTTGGTCTCCTCCTTGCCTTTTGTTGTTTGTCCCTTTTTTTGCTTTATTTTGCGCCTTGTTTATTTTTTTCATCGTCGAAATCATCAGCGGTGTCCAAACTGGCGTCTGCGTACCTAGGCTTAGTGATGACTTGCGCGTTTCCCCGGTACTGCGCTTCGTTTCCATGACGTTTAAACTTGTAACTGCCAAAGATGTTCTCTTCTATTTTCGCTAACTGTACCTTCTGTGTAGTTTCCATAGACGTTTGAAAATTCTTGATATTGCTGTTTATCAGAGTCTTCAAGCTGTTTACAAATTTGATTTGCATTAGCCCATTTTAGTGACGTCATAGATGAGCAGCCATTGGACAATGATGACTAATATCAAGATTAATGTGATACACAACCTCTGTATAATGTTTTAGGAAGATTTGATTTTGATACAATACTATTTAGAAATTAGTTAAAATTGGGGGGTGGGGGCAGTTCTTTGGCCATATCAAATATAGTCTTTTTTGACGCTATTTTATATATGACATTAAGAAGGCTTATGGGGCGCCAGTTTTTCAAAAAATGTTTAGGTTTTCCGTATTTTGGTCTGCAAATTATTATCCCTAATTTATCTGGTTTTGAAAATTGCATTATTTATTTAGAGTTATTGATTGCTCTTGTAATTAAAGAACTTATATCTGCCCAGAAAAAAAATATATATATATGAAAAAAAGACAATAACAAACCGTCAACCATCTCAAAAATCCATAAAACGAAATACAAATTCAAAGCAGAGCAACACGGACCTCCAAGATAGAGGTAGGATCAGGTGCCTAGGAGGAGTGAGCATCCTCTGCTGACCGGTCACACCCGCCGTGTGCTCTTTGTCGTAATCGGGAAAATAAAAACCGCAAAAGTCCGTAGACAATTAGGTAATTAATAATGGTCTAACAATTAGTATGAAAAACGTCAGTCAGCATGCGACTCAGTGGAAGATTGTATTTGCTGACAAGGTCGTCGTATCGACCATAGAACTTACGAAAAGATGAATTTAAACGAGACTCTTGATAGTCCTGTTTGATCAACTTGTTTGTCAGTAGCTTGCCTCGTCTTAGAAACTGTTCATACGAAGAGCATGCCCTTGCGTATCGAATTAACTGAGAGACAAAAACACCATATGCAGGTGGTGAAGGTATATTGCTACAGAAGTAAGGAAAGTTGACTATAGAAAAATTGAAGTCATCGCGTTTATCATAAAGATATATATGAATCCATTAGGACCAGGAGTTTTGTCATTTTTTTTTAAATACTTAATATTTCAGACTTGGTTAATGGGCCTTCAATACTTTTAGACTCTGTATCGCTTAAATTTGGAAAATCAATTTTATCTAATTTAATAATTAAAAACATCTGATTAATAGTTTCTCTTTTTTGTATAAGTTTTCATTTAAAGATTTAGTTTCATTTAAATTTCAAACTGGTCAGAGAAAACTTGTCCATCGTCCTTAACCACTTGAGGTGTTTACTTATGTAAATTCTAGAATCGAGTAAAGTGAAATATTTAGAGGGTTTCTCTACATCTTCTATCTATTTAATCTTTGCGCTAATACACTGACCCTGCATCTTTTTCTCTTTGATAGTTTTAAGCTCAATTTGTTTATTTGTTAGCTCTTCTATGAAATATTCTATATTGGTTATCTCTTTTTCAAGAGCTGACTTTTTCACTCATTTGCTTTTTTTAAAAAGTTGCATATGAAATTGTTTTCCCTTTAATTTCTGACAATAAAATATCCATGAAAGTTTGATCTTTGATAATTAATTGTTTAGTATCATTGACTATATTTACTAGAAATAAGTTTTTATATTATAAACTGGACACACATATTGTATTTTAACATCATCTTTTGTTTTCTTAACAATATTAACATATTCTTTATCTATTAATAGTGAATTTTTGAACTTCCAGAATTCTCTGCCTCTTTTGAAATTATTTATTTTGCAGTTAAGCACTACTAGTGAATGGTCCGAGCGATAGCTATTTTTGAATTTTATACACTAGGTCATTGCTTATAAAGATTCTGAGATTAGATAATTGCTTGTTTTATTGGATTTTTTCGTCTCTATGTATATCTCAGTAATTCTGGATTTTTGCTTCGGTAACATCTTTGAGAATGAAATTGTCCATTAAATTCTATACTTCTTGCCTAGATTTTGGATTATGGAGATGTATGTAATTCATGTTATATAAATTTTTGCTTAGTATTAAATTAAAATCACAACCTAATATTATATGTTGAGTAGAGTAAATATCTTCAATTTTAATGGGAGAATCAGTATAAGGACCATATACAGTGTTGTATATTCACTACTATAAAGTTTAGGGTTTCAACTGTTACATCCAGAATATGGTTACCTGATTAAACTGATTGTGAATTCTTATTTCACAGTTATTATTGAGTAGAATGGCTACTCCTCTTGAATTTGACTTACATGAGTTGAAGAAGGCTTTATAGCCCCACTGAGTCTGAATTAAGTTTTCATTTGTATTTACAAAGTGTGTATCTTGTATAAAATATATATTGTGGTTTTTGGCCCTCATGGTTAAGAACATTTTTTCTTTTGCTTGTTTCTCCTAAACGTTGACAGTTTACAGTAAGAATCTTAAGTTGATTTGCTTTATCAATAATCAAAAACTAAAATTGTAAAATTGTTTTAACAGCCTCTGCCTGTGGGTGATATAAAAAATCTAAGTCATAGAAGAATTGAGTGGGGAAAAAATATACAAGTAAATGTGCAATTGCAAAATGCAGTCAAGACTGTAAGAATTATAGTGGGCGTTTTTTTCTCCGAATAAACATTGATATTATTTAAGATAAATCTACTGGAAAGTCAAAAATCCTATCAATATTTCTTCTATTTAGTGCATATATAGTACAGGTATTGGGAAAATTGTTGTCAAGTCTTTAGCCTAGGTATTTATTTATATATCAATAGTTTAAATGAACTGTCAAGATACTAAGACTTTCCTGAACATATGTTTATATAAATAATGAAATGTTGTATAGTATTTGCGGACTACTTACAAAACCGGATTGACAGTACAGGAAAAAAGTCCAAAAGAGAGAGAGCGCACTTATTTTTGCGCAAATCCAATGAGACAAAGCTGGCAGTGAACAAGAGAAAAAACATGTAAAAGGTCAATGTGCATCAGTTTGATCGATACTCTAACGAGTATATTTAACCACATGAAACCGCATTGATAATATCTTTGTAAAAGTATTAGACAACATACATATTGAGTAGAAATAACGGCTATTACGTAATGTTCAACCGAAATGATTTAGCATCAGCGCATAAAGGGTTTACTCTTTCAATGTTAAATATTTTAACGCACTTGCACCGGTGTCTTTGATGTGGGTGAAATTTATCGCACCTATTTTAAATCCAAACCATCGCAATACCACGTCTAAAGCGTGTTGTGTCCCATTATCACACACGGTGCATAGCAATGTTCTTCCTGCCCCGTGTACGCCGTCGTCGTTAAATCAGTATCCCGACTTTGCTCATAAAGCGGTAGGCGGTCACGTTACGGCTAGCGCTGGATATAGTAGGAATTCGCATTATTTCTACGAGTGATTCTCTTACTTTCGTAAATGAGTCTACGGCCGTTGCGTGGGAAGCAAACCGGTTCCCATTGTCTTCTATTTGGTTAACTGCGCTGACGGAGAGCTACATTGTATAACCCGAGGTGACCTCATCTGCCGTAGGTTGTGTACCAATTTTATCCTTGTATACGTTTCCACATGTGGTAAAGACGAGTTTGTTTCGGTATTCTTGTTGGCACATGATTTTTGTACATTCAAAAGCTTGTTTCTTTGCTCACGCACTTCCTCTGGTTGATGACTCGAAATTCTGATAGGTGACAGTTTGTCTTTTAACACCTTGATCCTGCTCTGATAATTTTTTTGTCACTCTTACTGTTAAACTGTACACAAACAGGTATTGGGTGTTTTCTGTGTGGATAATTCCCTCCCACTCTGTATGCACTTGTCATCTGAAGTTTGGCCACAACTTCGTTCTGGAGATCTATATCATGAGTGAATAGATTTCTGACAATTTTCGCAAGACCTACTTCGTCAAATTGTTCCGTGCATTTTTCATCGAAAACCCTTAATAATGATATTGTTTTCTAATGACCGGATCTTCAGATCTAGAATTTGTTTCTCTTGTGTGATGATTCTGAACTCAAGTTTTGAAATGTAGTCTTTTAAACAGCCTATTTCTTTAACGATTTTATTTTGTGAATCTTTTAATTCAGTTATTGAATAAAAGGTATTGTTTGCTTGCTCTTAGACCTGTTCTAGACGTTCTTGGACATCGTGTTTCCCCCGCAGTTCGTTTGTTATTTTGACCATATGCCGCCCTTGACTATCTAACCGGAACATTAAGATTGCTAGGGTACTCTGAATACTAGTACTTGATATGCCCTGCATAATTTCTCGCATGTGAAAGTCTTTTATCCTGGCGTTTTTACCTATCTCATTACCAGGAGTATCTTCCATTTCGTTCAGGGGTCTTTTTTCGGGGTTGATATCAACCATTTGTTTACAAAGACAGTGCGTTCATAAAAGAGATTGTTAACAACAGTTGAGTATCGCTCACCTTCACTTAGTGTCCGGCCTTTGTTCCCAATATTTTTCGATTTGCAAAGCATGTTGTACACCACAACTTCACTTTTGAATATCAAATGTTAACATGCTAAATATTGGTTTTTCAGCTGTCTGCGTACTTTTTACATAAGGTTTTTTTGCCTGACGTCATGACGTCAGGCATATCTAAGGTTTAAAAGTTACAACATCCGAAACAGTGCAGTCAACAATGGAAGCTAGCAATATCATTTTTCATTGAAAAAAGATTTATCAATGCATATTAATAATGTGACGACCTTCAAATTCGCAATTAACGAAAACATTGTAATGGATGAAACAATTAAGCAATAGTGAGCAAGTGTTTAAAGCAAAAAGAGGTTCACTGTACACGTGTGTAATTCGGGCTGACTATATTTAGTTAGGATGAAACTTCAATTGCGCTTGCGTAAGTTGGAATTTTGTGAAGAAATTAGACAGTTCGTGTTAGAAATATTCGAAGACGTTATGAAACCGGTCAGTTTCTAGGTCAAACTGCGCATCAATGTATTGGAAGACATCTGCAGCCACAGTTCGGAGTCCGCCTATATCTTCCCAACTCTCTTAGTGAGATTGAAAAGTGATTAAATTGGAAGTAGTTTGCCACCAAACCATAAAAATCAGAGAGCTATGTCAACAAAATTACAACTATAAGTATTAAGAAGGTGTGCAGTCAAACATTGCATGTACACCGCTACACGATTATCTCGTCACCTACATGTACAGCCATAAAAATAAGGCTGCAAACTAAATGTGCACCCGCATATTATTATATTGTTCTGGAAACTATTTACCTAGTATTTTAAGATTGTGTATTCACTTTTGCCCTAAAAGTAAAATTCCGCTGGCTGACTTTCTTAGCTTTTTAAAAAGCTAACCTTGTCATGCTTAAAAATAGATGGCACTGAAGAGGAGGGGGTGTCATCACAACAAGTTATTACCTAACGAGGCAATTAAAGGCCGGCACATTAAACATGCATCGGTTGATATTATTTTTTTTTTGTTTAAAAGAAAAAAAAATTGTATTGGATTTAAAAGGCAGCATTGAGCAAGTTCACTGTACACGTGTGCAATCCAACAGAAAGGCCCGAACGGTGAATAAGGGGGGGGGGGGCGCCACGCAATTGTTTACAAGTTGTACCTAATGATTATAATATTACACGGTAGAATGTAAACTATAATTGTGTTCGGTTATCATTTCTAAACAAAATTGCCAGTTTGTATTAAAGTATTTACTAAGTACTGTTACGTTAGCTTATATTCATTAGAGAAACGAAGCGGGCATGGTCGTTTACTGTGCTTTGAGGGATTTCATTCATTGTAAAAGGGGTGTAACTTCCGTGTTTTACTCAATGTAAATAATTAGTGCATAGTTATCGATTGATTCTTGCTAAACTTAAGTAAAATTAATATTTAACAAGTAAAAGTTGTTACTAACTCGGTGGGCAATTCCAATCTGCATAAAAGGAGGCACAGGATTAATTCTACTCCGCGCCACATTGTCAAAATCTTAGGAGCAGTGGAATAATCCATGATGGGAAGCTAAGCATTATTCTAACAATTGTATTGTGTTCGTAATTAAGTTTAATTTAATTGCTATATTTTTATTTTGTTGGCGGCAAATAAAGTTTTAAGAGAAAATTACATGTACGCAAAATATTTTAGGTTCAAAATAAATAATATGTAAAATTCATTTAAAATAAAAAAAAAAAAAAACCCTTAGTGAATATAATTTGAAACAGTCCAACTTTAGAGACGCATTTGGAAGACTGCGAGAAAAACGAACTACAAATCAAAGACAGATTAAAATTCATAGAACCAAGTTCTTGCAATGAAATAAATATGTTTAGTCAGGCAAGCTTTTTGGAAAGCTATTACTTGTGGAATAACTATTCCCACCGGGAAAAAATTCTCTCTTATATCTCGAGCATGCGCACAAAATTGATTACAAATTTTATAAACATGTAGGTCGTATATACAAAATTATAAATAGAAGGTGGGGTTTTGTGGGAGGGGAGGCACAGCCTCCCGTGTACCTCCAGTTTGTACGGGCCTGTAAATCACTATGATTGTTGAATTATAAAGACATTTAAAATATATAAATAGATCTATTCAGTCGATATCAAAAATATTAACCATGAAAGCTAAATATTCTCCTGTTATTCTAAATCAGAGGATGCAGAACATTTATTTATACTTTTAAGAGAGAAGATGGTATTAAAGGACTATATTCTATTTGGTCAAATATTTGCCTCAATATTAACCGATTTTTAAACAGTATCGTATAAAAATCAATTCTTCATAAATCATTATACAGAGAATGTCTATCACTTTAATCTTGCTATTAGTCATAATTGTCCATTAGCTGTTTATCTATGACTTCACCTAAATGAGCTAATTCTCGCAAGTTTGCAAACAAATAAAACTATTGTAATTTTTTTTATAGCGAGCGCAGCGCCGGCGAGCGAAGCGAGCTCTACTGGCAAGGCGTGTGTGAATAGAAAATTCAGACCAGTTGCACATTCATTCAACAGATTTTTTTTGGCGTCAGTTATTCAGACCAGTAATGCCCTGTTTTTATAGAACCAGCAGTTCCCTGTAAATATGGTTTCCCATTTCACGCTCTCACGAAAACAAGCAAGATAAATATAATTAAAGACTAAATACATGCATTGTAAACATACTGCTGACAAAACGTAATTCCATTACATAAGACTAACGAAGTTATCGTCCTTTAACCTCTGTACACTTTCAAATACAATCGAGTGACGTCACAATGGATTTCTTGCACATTGATCAGACAGAATTTTTCGGCGTCAGTAAATTTCGACCCACAATGCAATTCCAAGCAGACCTACAATGCAATTTCAAGCATTGCAAATGGCGTTCTTACGTCTCGCGAGAATCAAAGTAAAACTTTTGAAAAGCGGATAAAATGTGTAATTTCAAGAATTTCATCTTTTTTAAGTAATTAAAATAGTATACTTTCCGTAGTTTTATATCTCAGGGGAGTTTTTAAAGAGTCAGACAACACCGACGTGAACTTTGACGTCACAATAAAAGGAAATTACTCTGACTGTAGTTATTGTAAATCTGCTGAAATTACCAAAAATACTCTCGAAATCTTTCAAAGCTAACGAATGAGGACATTTTTTTAGAGATAGGAAACAGTTGTAACTTGCACTCATTTGAATGAATGCTCACATTTATTTTATTCACTATATTTACAGTAATTTCCAGGAACGTACAGGTAGCATCGTTTTTAAAGAGGTGGGTGGGTGGCAGCCTCATCCAAAAAAATCTTTACAAGCAAAAAGAAAAAAATGGATATTTCTCAAAATCATGAAAATTCTAATCCGGGGGGTGGGGGGGGGGTGGGGGGATGGGGAGTGCGTAGTATACCTTTAATTATCTCTTTAGCTGTTCAATGGTATCTTTATTTTCACTTCCATTTATTACATGGTCGGAAGGGTTGGGGGGGGGGGGTGGGCAACTCCTTGATCATTTGATATGATAAGCAAATTTTTTATGATAAGTCAATTTTTATATGTAAGTTTAAGAAAAATATCTGCTGCAAAAAAGGGGGCGGGGGTGAATTGACGTTACAATCACTTTAATAGAGGAAATACAGTGCAATGAACATTACATGTAAGTTCAAATCTTTATTATTCAACAACATTGTATCTGAGTTTACACTATTGTTCTACATATGAATCAATAAAAAAATCTTCTAAATAAATTATAAAAATGAAAATTTACTGCAAAAATAGTTATGTTTTATTTTATTTTGCATTCAAATTCATATATTTACATTCTACTGTGTTTTTCCATTAAATTCTGTGATCTTCAAATGCCTCTAACTGCAACAAGTAGTCAAAGGTTAAAATGACACGAGTTTTATTATGACGTCACAAACGTTGAACGCTGTAAACTGCAACGTCACAAGCGAAAATCAAAGTTCACGCTTGTGGCTGTTACTGTGGCTCTTCCATTAATGTTAACTTACCCTTAGGATAAGATAGGAATTTTAAGGTATGAATCCAATTTGCAGACAAGGCAAGAAGTTTAAAAATGTAAATATAAGCATTAAATCATGATTTTTTGAAGTATACAGTCTCATAACTGCCGCGATGTGTGCATACAAATTTTCATAACGCGCTAACGCGCGTTACTCAATTTGTATGCACACATCGCGGCAGTTATGAGACTGTATACTTCAAAAAATCATGATTCAATGCTATATTACGTTGCTAATTTTTTTTTATTGATTTATCATAATTCATTATTTGATCACATGCTGCGCTCGCCCGAACGGTCGCAGCGTAAAACATATAATTTTGCATTTAAAATTTTAGAGCGCAGGTCTGCTCAAGTACGTTCATAAAGTTATACACATCATACTTAAAAATGGTTATTCATGAAACATGCGTTCGATGTTTTCCAGTCAAAAAACCATCGGAAAACACCCAATTTTTGCTCCTAAACATTAAGTTATCAAATTAAGACAATATTCATGACGTAATTTCTACATTATGACGTCACTGTGGTGATAACGTTATAAACACTTAATTTTAATATGATTTCAACTATCTTCCACCTTATTTTTAATGCTCTCTATAAAACTTTAATTTGTGGGCTGAGAAAAGCAACATACCGCATATAGTTCTTTGTAAGTATGTGCAAGAGTATCCGGTTCCCCATTTCCATATTTGCTTGGTCGGAATGCTAGTAAATAATCTCTAATCTAGAAAACGGATGATATTCGTAAGGTTTGGACTTTTATTTTTCTTATCAAGAGCTTCGCAACAAATTTAGAAAATATAATTCCCCGACTATGTTCCTCCCTATTTTTAGGTTGAATAAGTTATATGTATTGATATGATAACTAATTACTGCTTGTCATAATTCCATGTTAAAGAATTATTGCCAATACAGAGGACCAAACTATTTTACATGCCCCTCTCTCTCTCTCTCTCTCTCTCTCTCTCTCTCTCTCTCTGTGTGTGTGTGTGTGTGTTACAAGTTTGAGACTACACAACTGGCATTAATTAGGTTTTATCTACAGCGCCAACACTAGTGTTCGCTATTTACGATAGGGATCGACATTCGATCTATCGACGTCCCCGGATACAAACGGTGAGCAACCTCGTGTAAGAATTGACACACGTATCGACAACGTGTTAGCCAAACATGGCCAACAAACACAGAGCACCCACGCAATGGTGCCTTTTAAAGACAGAAACTGTGAAACTGTGAAAATTGGAGGCAAATTTTGATTTGATCTCTTATCTCTTGATCCGAGTTTTTCCCTCTATTTATCTTATGACGCCAGATGGGCCAAAACATCTCCAAAAACCAAACTGTTAACTGCTCAACAAAAGTCTACTAAGTTAGACCTCATGCTAGGCCAGATCGTCAACTACTGTCCCGTTATTTCACGCAATGTCATAGAAAAGAACTCTACATCTTTGGAACAGTCTTGACAGTCCATACGCTTAAACTTTCGCTTCCAGTCATCTGGTGCCTATTTTCTTGATTTCATCATTGACATTAGTTTACACCAAGATGAGCGCCCTGAGGACTTATACCAAAGACTTTTAGCATTTATTTATGACAACCTGCTGAAACGAGAAGGACTTATCACGCACCATTGGGTAAGCATTGACGATAATGAAAAAAAATGTCACATACAGTGGAGAACCTAATTGTTCATACATGGCTTCGGTTAATCAACCCCTCGCTGACTTGACTCGTTAAGCAACGTCAGGCACAGAGCTTAAAGTACGTACACTGGCTTCAATTAAACCTGGAATATCACCGGATCTTCCATCACTACTCGAAAAAAATGTAAACTAACAATGAACATGCTAGATCTTTCCGCACATACACCCAGCCTCATAACAACACCCGTAGTGCACATACTTTAAAGCAACCAATTAAGCTACCAAATCGTTTTTGCCCTCCCTGCAAACTGGCAAAGTGCAATTGTGTTCACTTTCTAAGTGAATGCCGATTCCTACCAGACAGTGATCGCAAAGACTTAGCCAAGGCTAGACAAAATCAAGGCCTCTTCGACACAGACCAGTACACACTCTGACATGAATAATCTCGATGAGATATACTCATTTGAACCTACTGTTAGCTTGGTCAGCAACGATGTATCAATAAGGCAGTCGACATTTTTTGATGTTTTCTATCAACATAACCATGTTCATCTTACAATATACTCTGAAGCCACTGGAAATATGATTAGAGCGTCAACTGTTGCTAGCCTGAATGGAGAGATCGGTTGTACCAACCCGTCAGCTCTCAAGCGGATGGATTCTCACCATTGACGGTTGTGGGTGAAACAAAATTGTACTCTTTAAGGGACTCTCATTCATTTTTTTTTAATGACATGTGATTGAGAATCTGGATGTTGGTGTTCTTGCAGGCATTTCGTTTATGGAGACAAATGCCATTTCTGTCCGCCTATCAAAGCGCCAAGTTCTGATAGGAAATAACGCAGTATACACTTAAGAATCAGCTACTGTAAACGTATTACTTTTGGCTGTGTATTCTAATTAGCGTTTTTAGCGGAATGTAGCTTCTGCTAAATCAAGTACATCGATAAATACCATGCACACATGTAAATGAATAGGAACATTCAGGAATACACTTAATCAAATCCACGCCAACTTGTTCAAAAACAAATATCGTACACGCCAAGTATAATACGTTTACAGTATCACTACTACCCTCAACATTCTAAACAACTCAAAGGCGCGTGTGCTCCGTTCTGTAGCCTTCACAACAATTTGGCCTTGGGACTACCTAGAAGTAAACGTTCCGAAAGCAAAACTTCACCATGATGGTCTTCTGGCCGTGGAGCCACACCTTCCTGAATCCCTTGCTTCTCCATCTTTCTTACATACATGTAGTGTTGGGAACAAGATACGCATCGCAAATTCCAGCTGTGATCCAGTTATTTTACGAAAACATGAACGTTTCTGTAAGGTTCGACAAGTTTATGTTCCGTCAACAGAAACCACTGCAACCATGACTGGTGGAAAAGCAGCTTCAAAAACTGTATTGCGGCATCCACTCCATACTCATCATTAGTCACAATCGACGCTGATGACATTCTCGCTACGGAACACTTCCAAACATTCAAAGACTCTCTCAGAAGAAACGATATGGTTTTTTTTAGCCCAGTCTCTGATGGATATAATAGATATGCTGGATCCTTTAAAGCCCAAGTAAACATTAACCCTGTCCTGCCCCCACATAGAAAGGGTCGGCTGTCTCAATATTCTCGCAACCAGCTAGAATTACTCAAGACCAAATTCAATATAAAGCCATGGGTGTATTTCAGAAAACCAGATGTCGGAGTTACTGTTGAGTACCTAAACCCATCGTTTCTTGTCAAGAAAGGATCTGGTGGGTTCCGCCTTATGACAGCATTTTCTGAAGAAGCCCGTTACTGCAAGCCCCGGCCATATTTGTTGCCTGATGTTGATTCCACACTTCGAAAGATTGGTCAATAGAAATACCTTGCTGTCACAGACCTCACAAAGGCATTCTACTAAATCTCTCTCGCCAGAAGCTCTACAAAATACTGCGGAATTGTCACACCATTTACTGTGTAATCGTTTAAATTCGTGGAGGCCAATATTTGTGATTTGTGGGTTTTTTGCTTATATGTGGGTACATTATTTCTTGGATGCATCGATTGCTAACCTGAATGGAAAGATCCGTCTGTCTGCAAGAGAGATACTGATATTGTGATAGAAACAAGTCCAAAGCTAGGGACCGTTACCTTGTTGTGTCAACTGACAGTCATTGGTGTCAAATAAGAAAATTTGTGGGCAATCAGCTCCGTCAATCATTTTACAAAGTGAAAAAGTCTAAATGTTCCATCCGCTACTTACGACCAGTCTTATGCCAGCAATTCTGATTCTGATTACGAAAAGATTAAAAGTTTTACACCATCATCTCAGCAAACACCAAGATCATGTTCCTTTTCTTGACAGCATTCCACCAACCCCTTTAGAGGTCATGCCTCCTAAACCTTACAGTAGCTCCAACAAGAACAACACTACAGTGCCTGACATTAGTTTGAACACAATTGAAAAGCAACCCTGCCCTACAGTGACTAACAGTCTTCCTACTACTACTCGCTTCCGCCATACTAAGCGTTAACCGAGCCGGTTCAATGATATTGAAACGTAACAGAGGTTCCTTGTTCTACTTATCCAAATAATTTTCACTTGTGTCAGGGCCAGCATGATACCTATGTAATTAAGTCCATTTTATGATGATTACTCTATGCCTATTGTCTTTAAAACCTGTTCTGTATATGAACATTTATTTCATTTATACGTCGCAAACGTATTATTAAACCTTGTGGTGTCAGTTACACTATTATATACTAGCGGAAAAAAGAAACTGTGCATTATTTAATATATGAAAAAAAACTTACAATGAACAAATTTTATTTTTTGTAATACTGTTAACACATGTATACGTAACAACATCTCATAACACATTAATGTCAACGTCGAATAACGTCAATTCCAGCACACTCGAAAGTCACTGTTATTTGAAATTGAAATAACAAAATTAATAACGCGTGTGACCACCATTTGAGTTCACGCATGCTTGACAGCGACGCCTCATTGATGCCACTAAATTGTTCCGAAATGCTTGAGGGATGTTGTTCCATATGTTTGTTAAAGCCTGGCCTTAATCAGCCAATGTCACTGGCAGATTTGGTAAACGGCGTAAACGTCTTTCCATTTCATCCCAGACGTGCTCGATCGGCGACAAATCGGGGGAAACAGCTGGCCAAGGCAAGACATCGACATTCTGTTGAACAAACAAGTCCCTGACTACACGTGCAACGTGTGGCCTTGCGTTGTCTTGCTGCAGAGATGTGATTTTGATGTCTCTGTATGAAGGGTATCACATGACGCTGAATAATTTCATCTCGATAGCGTACGCCGGTGAGATTTCCATTGACAATTTGTAGAGGGGTCCTTCCACGTGCTGATATTCCACCCCACACCATAACGCTACCTCCACCAAATTGTCGACGTTGCACAACACAAGCGTCCTGGTTACGCTCCCGAACGCGACGATACACCCTACAACGGCCGTCACTGCTATCCAAATGAAATCTGGATTCATCAGTGAACAGAATATTGGTCCAGTCCTGTATTCTGAATCGCAGATGTCGTGTGCACCACGCTAGTCTGGCGATACGATGACGTTGAAGCAGTACTGGGGGCACCGCTGGACGTATTGGTCTAATGTTTTGCTCGCGCAGACGATTACGCACAGTTCTGGGACTAATTGGTGAAAGCCCTGGAATGCTACGGGCAGTCAAACTTATTGTCTGGAAACGATTTAGTCTAATGTGGTTGTCCTGTTGAAGTGACGTCACACGAGGTCGCCCAGAGTGCGGTCGATCCTGGGTGTTGCCAGATTGTTAAAAACGTCTACATAATGACTGGATGGTGTTCCGATGAACTCCAGTGTCTTGCTACAGTATTTTTATGCCATTCCAGCTTGCAGCATCCCAACTGCACGATTACGTTGGTTTTCGTTGAGTCGTGGCATGACATAGGGGTAAATTTTGTTGAAACTAAAGTGATTTCCTTAAGAAAAAATGTTTAAACAAATCCTTTACAGTTCTTATTCCAAACAGTATTGGCCCGTAAAACTCGTGCGTTCAAATTCTTCAATAAACAACAGGTGCTCACTAACCATGAAAAAGTCCGTGCACCCGGACGGTTACCATCCGATATTGTCAAAAACAATACCATTATCGATTGTTTAAATTTTATAAATACAAACAATAGATATAGAAAAATTATACTAAATTTTATAATGCACAGTTTCTTTTTTTCCGCAACAAAAAAAGTTTAAACAAATCCTTTACAGTTCTTTTTAGTAAGCTTATTTGAGTAATTTTCTGTAGTTTTGTCAATGCATTTTATTGAAAGAAAAGAAAAGTTGCGCCAACGCAAGTGTTCGCTATTTACGATCGCGATCGAGATTCGATCTTTAATTCACACACTTGCGCCATAATTTTATTGCTCGTGGTTGCTTGAGGCGTTGTGTTAAAATAGTTGTTCCTTTACAATTACGTGTAAGTCTTGGATTCTACACAACTTCCCAGCGCAGTTTGAACTTTACAAAGACTGAAAAATATCGCTCCTATTCTTGCTGATAATCTTCTTAATTATGATATACCGTATAACGGGTATTTTCTGCGGCTTGAAATTTTTGCGGTTTAGGCCCTAAAAGGTAATTGATAAATTATATTCTGCGTTTCCACTTTCTGCGATTAAATTAGACCGCAAAAAATAAATTCAAACATATTACGTTTTATCCCAATACATTGTATCAATTGTTGACTCCGTCTTTCATGCGTTTTTCTGGACTTGGGGTATTACCGTCGATACCGCGTGAAATGAGGGTGTTAATTTCCCATTACGTAATCAGACACCTGTTGATTATATATGTACTATATGTCGCATGGTCAATGTTTATTTATCAATTTCCGGTAAAGCACGCATATATTTCATGTTCACAAATACGACGGCGTGGAAGGGCCAGGTGAAAAAAAATTCTGATTTGTTCGGACGAATAAGTTATTTGTTCGGACGAATTACGATTTGTTCGGACGAATAAATTATTTGCTCGGACGAATTGGCTATTTGTTCGGACGAATTAGGATTTGTTCGGACGAATTAGCTATTTGTTCGGACAAATTAGTAGCAACTTTACATTGCAAACTCGAAGTATCTAGAATGTTACAAAGAACAAGATTTGTGATCCTTCAGTTTTGAAACGCCCCCAGTAAAATAAGGAAGTCGATGATCATGTAATTTTTTTTATTGATTTACATTCACCATTAACTGATTAACATTATGTAAAAATTTGAATAAAAAATCTATTGTAGAAATGAATTGGATCCGCCGTCCTTAAGGGGGTTGTATCCAACAATAAAAAAGTCTTATAGTTCTTTGAGTATTCATAAATTCTACACAAACAGCTTAGCCAAAATTAAAAAAATTTGGATCTATATACTTCTCTTGGCGCTACGGTGCATCTAACATTACATTTCTGCACAATATAAGTGCATATTGCAGACAAATGGCTTTTTTCTCTCTTTTTGTATCGCATTGGCATTAAATAAAAACTTATTGTATCTAAATAAAATTAAAATGATTATAAACAAAACTTCCCAGTTTCATAGCCTATTAATATTTTGACCTGTATGCACAATTAAAACACTGTTCTCAGACATGATGAAATATTTATTATAACATACAATGAAATCATTTATAAGTCTCATACTTTCACTCATAGAATAAAAGATTTCTCAGATAAATCTTATAAATTATAAATGAAATCAAAGTAAGTGTCAATGATATATAAAAATTTTAGTTATGGCCAGACCTTATTCAGGCAAAAATTAAAGTAGATATTTTTTTTATTTTAAGAAATATTTGCTAAATATGCCATATCATTAAACCTCAATATGATATATCAATGATTATATTATTTGACGCGTAATCTGATAGGTCTAGAAAGTCATCTGACAAGGCGAACAAGACGTCGTGTCTCCCGGGGAATAAATAACATATTCCACCTCTTCGGATATCTCGGAATGTTTCATTTTAGAGGAATGAAATAAGCCGATATGTGCATAAAAATAAACAAATATAAAAAAAAATGTTTGATCATTTTAGTTCTCTTTATATAGCTAAACTCAATTTAAGTATCTATTATTCAAACTAATGAAAGAAAAGAGAGACAATAACATATGAATCAATAATCATATAATGTTAAGTATAATAAAAAAGTATATTGCATGAATATGAAGATTTATTCCCCAAGAAAAAGTTAAAT
The DNA here is from genome assembly GCA_020458035.1 of Magallana ariakensis. Lineage (NCBI taxonomy): Eukaryota > Metazoa > Mollusca > Bivalvia > Ostreida > Ostreidae > Magallana > Magallana ariakensis. Next base: position 35,492,271 of record CM035812.1, read on the forward strand.
TAAATATGATTTTTTTTGAGGGGGGGGGGGCGGAACAAATCTTCATATTTCCCTCACGATCATGCAAAAAATGTACAATATGTCAATAGAAATCATTAAAAAAATGTTAAAATATGTTTTTTTGGAACAAAATAAAGACATTTTGAAGCAACATTAAGCTGTCGTTGCCAAGGAAATAAGTGCACGGAAGTAAATCATTCAGTATTTTTAACTGTTATAAGCGTCATACCAACGGCCAATCCTTTTGCAGAAATACAGTTTTAATTCATAAGATAGGTAAAGTTAGCTACTAGTAACTGGCTACTAGTAACTGGCTACGAGAAGTAAGAAAAGCTAGCTACTAGTAACTGGCTACGAGATGAAATAAAAGTTGGCTACTAGTAACTGGCTACTAGTAACTGGTTACGCGAAGCAAGAAAAGCTAGCTACTAGTAACTGGCTACGAGATGAACGAAAACTCGGTCGCTAGTTACTAGTTACTGTTCAAGTGACAAAACATACATGGGATTTCTATTTGTGTTCTTAATATGTACATTGCACTATATTATCCACATGATTTATCATCTTTTGTGACATATTTACAAGTGATGTTAAATCAACATTTGACTAGGTTATCTATATGATTATACCTTAAAAGTACTCATATTCCTCTCATACTCTCATCAGTAATTGGTGCATTTTGTTTAAAATATCTCTATATTAGACAATATTGTCTATTTGACTCAAGTAGCATTACATATAGATTGAAAATATCAACAAGTGTTATTAACTATAACAATATATCATGTCATCCGCATGATATTACAACAAAATTATTCAGATATTTCTCTTAATCTCGTCAGCTACCAGTGCATTTCTTTCTAAATATCTCTATGATAAGACAATTTTTCCATGTAGTTCAAGTAGCCGTACGTAAAGATTGAAGACATCTTCAAGGGTTGTTAATATCAGAATTGTATCAGGTCATCCACATGATATCACGATACAATTACACAGAAATATCTTTTTATGTCGACAGCTTCGAGTGCATTTTGTTACAATTATCTTTATTTTTTAGGGTTTTGTCAATATATCTCATGTAGCTGTATATGTAGATTAAAAATATATACCAGTCTTGCTAATTTCAACATTCTATAAAGTCATCCACATAATATTACCACACAATTTCTGAGATATCTATCGTTATGTCGTCACCTACTAGTGCATTTACTTACAAATATCTATATTTTATGGCGGTTTTGTCAATGTATCTCAAGTAGCTGTATATATAGATTAAGGATATGTACCAGTGTTGCTAATTTTAACATTTTATAATGTCACCCACATGATATTACGACACATTTTCTCAGATGTCTTTCTTATGTCGTCAGCTACTATTGTATTTTGTTACAAATATCTTTATTTTTTAGGGTTTTGTCAACATATCTCAAGTAGCTGTATACATAGATTGATGATATGTACCGGTCTTGCTTATTTCAATATTCTATAAGGTCATCCACATGATATTATGACACACTTACTCAGATATCTCTTTAAATCTCTTCAGCTACTAGTACATTTTGTTACAAATATCTTTATTTTTGAGGGATTTGTCAACATATCTCAAGTAGCTGTATATATAAATTGATGATATGTACCAGTATTGCTTATTTAATCATTCAATAAGGTCATCCACATGATATAACGACACAGCTACTCAGATATCTCTCTTAATCCCCTCAGCTACTAGTGCATTTCGTTACAAATATCTCCATTTTTAACAGTTTAGATCATATAACTCAAGTAGCTGTATATATAGATTGGAGATATCTACAAGTGTGGTTCATTTAATCATTCAATAAGGTCACCCACATGATATTATGACACAATTACTCAGATATCTCTTGAAATCTATTCAGCTACTAGTACATTTTGTTACAAATATCTTAATTTTTGAGGGATTTGTCAACATATCTAAAGTAGCTGTATATATAGATTGATGATATGTACCGGTCTTGCTTATTTCAACATTCTATCAGGTCATCCACATGATATTACGACACAACTACTCAGATATCTCTCTTAATCTCCTCAGCTACTAGTGCATTTCGTTACAAATATCTCCATTTTTAACAGCTTAGATCATATAACTCAAGTCGCTGTATATATAGATTGAAGATATCTACAAGTGTGGTTCATTTAATCATTCAATAAGGTCACCCACGTGATATTATTACACAATTACTCAGATATCACTTTAAATCTCTTCAGCTACTAGTATATATTTTTACAAATATCTTTATTTTTGAGTGATTTGTCAACATATCTCATGTAGCTGTATATATAGATTGATGATATGTACCGGTCTTGCCTATTTCAACATTCTATAAGGTCATCCACATGATATTATGACACAATTACTCAGATATCTCTTTAAATCTTTTTAGCTATTAGTACATTTTGTTACAAATATCTTTATTTTTGAGAGATTTGTCAACATATCTCAAGTAGCTGTATATATAAATTGATGATATGTACCAGTATTGCTTATTTAATCATTCAATAAGGTCATCCACATGATATAACGACACAGCTACTCAGATATCTCTCTTAATCCCCTCAGCTACTAGTGTATTTCGTTACAAATATCTCCATTTTTAACAGTTTAGATCATATAACTCAAGTAGCTGTATATATAGATTGGAGATATCTACAAGTGTGGTTCATTTAATCATTCAATAAGGTCACCCACATGATATTATGACACACTTACTCAGATATCTCTTGAAATCTCTTCAGCTACTAGTACATTTTGTTACAAATATCTTAATTTTTGAGGGATTTGTCAACATATCTAAAGTAGCTGTATATATAGATTGATGATATGTACCGGTCTTGCTTATTTCAACATTCTATCAGGTCATCCACATGATATAACGACACAACTACTCAGATATCTCTCTTAATCTCCTCAGCTACTTGTGCATTTCGTTACAAATATCTCCATTTTTAACAGCTTAGATCATATAACTCAAGTCGCTGTATATATAGATTGAAGATATCTACAAGTGTGGTTCATTTAATCATTCAATAAGGTCACCCACGTGATATTATTACACAATTACTCAGATATCACTTTAAATCTCTTCAGCTACTAGTATATATTTTTACAAATATCTTTATTTTTGAGGGATTTGTCAACATATCTCATGTAGCTGTATATATAGATTGATGATATGTACCGGTCTTGCCTATTTCAACATTCTATAAGGTCATCCACATGATATTATGACACACTTACTCAGATATCTCTTTAAATCTTTTTAGCTACTAGTACTTTTTGTTACAAATATCTTATTTTTGAGTGATTTGTCAACATATCTCAAGTAGCTGTATATATAAATTGATGATATGTACCAGTATTGCTTATTTAATCATTCAATAAAGTCATCCACATGATATAACGATATAGCTACTCAGATATCTCTCTTAATCCCCTCAGCTACTAGTGCATTTCGTAACAAATATCTCCATTTTTAACAGTTTAGATCATATAACTTAAGTAGCTGTATATATAGATTGGAGATATCTACAAGTGTGGTCCATTTAATTATTCAATAAGGTCACCCACATGATATTATGACACAATTACTCAGATATCTCTTTAAATCTCTTCAGCTACTAGTACAGTTTAGATCATATAACTCAAGTAGCTGTATATATAGATTGAAGATATCTACAAGTGTGGTTAATTTAAACATTCAATAAGGTCACCCACATGATATTATGACACACTTACTCAGATATCTCTTATAATCTCTTCACCTACTAGTACATTTTATTACAAATATCTTTGTTTTTTGGGGTTTTGTTAGCATATCTCAAGTATCTGGATATAAGATTGATGATATGGACAAGAGTTGGTAATTTAAACATTCTTTAAGGCCCTCCCTAAGGTATTACGGCACAATTACACAGCTACTAGTGCATTTTGTTACAAATATCTTAATTTTTTTAGAGTTTTATCAACATAGCTCAAGTAGCTGGATATATAGATTAATGATATGTACCAGTGTTGGTAATTTATACATTCTATTATGTCATCCACATGATATTACGGCAAAATTACGCAGATATCTCTCTTAGTGTCGTCAGCTACTAGTGCATTTTGTTACAAATATCTTTATTTTTTTAAGGGTTTTGTCAACATATCTCAAGTACCTGGATATATAGATTGAAGATATCTACAAGTATGGCATATTTTAACATTCTATAAGGTCACCCACATGATATTATGACAAAATTTCTCAGATATCTCTTTAAGTCTCGTCAGCTACAAATACATTTTGTTAGAAATATCTTTATTTTTGAGGGATTTGTCAACATATCTCAAGTAGCTGTATATATAGATTGATGATATGTATCGGTCTTGCTAATTTCAACATTCTATTAGGTCGCATATATTACGACACAAATACTCAGATATCTCTTTAAATTTCGACAGCTACTATTGCATTTCGTTACATATATCTATATTTTTAGATAGTTCTGTCCATATAACTTAGTTACTTGTACATATAGATTTAAGATATCTACAAGTGTTGTTAATATCAAAATCTTTGTATGTCATAAGCATGATATTACGACACAGTTACTCATATTTCTCGTTATCTCGTCAGCTACTAGTGCATTTCGTTTCAAATATTCAATTTCTAGACTGTTCTGTCCATATAACTTAAGGTTTCTCCACCCTCGATGTTTTTATGGTTTAATCCGTGTAATTTCTGTTTTAATTTGAATATTAATATGTAAACATTCAAATTGAACTTAAATATTGGTATGTTGCAAATATTTTGTTCATGCTGTAGGAGCTAACACAGGTACTCTATCATGGAAATTATAGCGACGAATGCTCTCCATTCCAACATCACATTTTTTTTACTGATTTCTATATAATAAACCAACTTTTTAAAGAAATTAATCACGATCCTTTATTTTATGTATTTTAATATTTTAAGGCCATTTAAACTTCCCAGTATGAAAGCTGTCACATTTACAGTACATTTTAATACAATTTTCCAACCATGAATAAGTACAGTTTAGCAACATAAACATTCTATAACTTTTGAAATAATGGTTCAAACTCACTGAAAATTGGTACATTTGTATTTCATTATATATCCTATCGAAATCAGAAAAGAAATGTTTACCTTGCCAGGTAACAAATTATGAATTGTAGTCAATGTCAAGTTTGCCTATGTACTGTTTTATCAGTTTTTCATTGAATTCAGCGATTTCAACTCATACTACTCTCTATAAATTGTTAAACATTAGTGTCATATCACTTTACATAGCTTAAAATGTGTTAAACACTAGTATAAATCAAGAAATATTGGCAAAACCATGCATCACATAACACTAATATTATAACCGATAACGGTAAAATATTCCGGAATGCTCACAATGACGTCATGCGACAATCGAAAGACCTTAAGTAGCTGTTTATATAGATTGAATATATATAATTATGTTGTTAACTACAACAATCTTTGAAGTCATTCATATGATATTACGATACAATTTCTCAGATATCTCTCTTACGAGAAGTAAGGAAAGCTAGCTACTAGTAACTGTATATGAGATGAAATAAAAGTTGGCTACTAGCATCGAAATGTACTAGTAGCTAACGAGATTTAAAGAGATATCTGATTAATTGTGGCATAATAGCATGTAGAAGACCTTATAGAATGTTAAAATAAACCATACTTGTAGATATCTTCAATCTATATATCCAGCTACTTGAGATACATGAACTCAACTGTTAAAAATGTAGATATTTGTAACAAAATATACTAGAAGCAGACGAGAGTTAAAGAGATATCTGAGTAATTGTGTCATAATAATATGTAGGTTACCTTATAAAATGTAAAAATAAACCATACTTGCAGATATCTTTAATCAAAATATCCAGCTACTTAAGCTTGAGATGTATGAACTCAACTGTTAAAAATGTAGATATTTGTAACGAAATGTACTAGTAGCTGACGAGATTTAAAGAGATATCTGAGTAGTTGTGTCATAATATTATAAAGGTGACCTTATAGAATGTTAAAATAAACCAAACTTGTAGATATCTTCAATCTATATATCCAGCTACTTAAGATACATGAACTCAACTGTTAAAATTGTTGATATTTGTTTCGAAATGTACTAGTATCTGACGAGACTTAAAAAGATATCGGAGTAATTGTGTTATAATATCATGTGGGTAACCTTATAGAATGTTAAAATAAACCACACTTGTAGATATCTTCAATCTATATATCCAGCTACTTGAGATATATGAAATCATCTGTTAAAAATGTAGATATTTGTAACGAAATATATTAGAAGCTGACGAGATTTAGAGAGATATTTGAGTAATTGTGTCGTTATATCATGTAGGTGACCTTAAAGAGTGTTAAAAAAACCATACTTGTAGATATCATCAATCTATATATACATCTACTTGTGATATGTTGACAAAACCGCCAAAAATAAAGCTATTTGTAACAAAATGTACTAGTAGCTGACGAGACTTAAAGATATATCTGAGTAATTTTGTCATAATATCATGTGCGTGACCTTATAGAATGTTAAAATATACCATACTTGTAAATATCTTTAATCTATATATTCAGCTACTTGAGATATGCTGACAAAACCCTAAAAAAATAAAGATATTTGTAACAAAAAGCACTAGTAGCTGTCGATATTTAAAGAGATATCTGAGTTATTGTGTCATAATATCAGGTGGATAACCTTATAGAATGTTCAAATATACCATACTTGTAAATATCTTTAATCTATATATCCAGCTACTTGAGATATGTTGATAAAAACCCTAAACAAAATAAAGATATTTGTAACAAAATACACTAGTAGCTGACGACACTAAGAGAGATATCTGAGTAATTGTGCCGTAATATCTTGTGGATGACATAATAGAATGTTTATATTACCAACACTGGTACATATCATTAATCTATATATCCAGCTACTTGAGCTATGTTGACAAAACCCTAAAAAAATAAAGATATTTGTAACTAAATGCACTAGTAGCTGAGGAGATTAAGAGAGATATCTGAGTATCTGTGTCGTTATATCATGTGGATGACCTGATAGAATGTTGAAATAATCAATACTGGTACATATTATCAATTTATATATACAGCTACTTGATATATGTTGACAAATCCCTCAAAAATGGAGATATTTGTAACAAAATGTACTAGTAGCTGAAGAGATTTAAAGAGATATCTGAGTAATTCTGTAATAATATCATGTGGGTGACCTTATGGAATGATTAAATGAACCACACTTGTAGATATTTCCAATCTATATATACAGCTACTTGAGTTATATGATCTAAACTGTTAAAAATCACAGGATGAATGACCATCTTTAAGTCCTCCTTAAAGATAGCTTAAAGGTGTTTAAAGGTAGCTTAAAGACGATCTTTAATCCACCTTTAAGCTACCTTTAAGCTATATGTATTGCTTAAAGGTGGCTTAAAGAAAGCGTAAAGATGGCTTAAAGGCAGCTTAAAGACTATCTTTAAGTCACCTTTAAGCCACCTTTAAGGACAACTTATAGGTCCTTAATGTCCAAACTTCTTTAAGCCACCTTTAAGCCACCTTTAAGCTACCTTTAAGCCACCTTTAAGCCATTAAAAAAAATTTAATTCAATGTTGTGCTTAATTTCCAACAAAATGTATTAACTTTATGAAAGAAAAGGTATTAAAACCGTTTTTGTTCTAGAAAGAAAAATGAAAAAAAAAACACAAAAAAAAACCGGCCACGGCGAGAATTGAACCCGGGACCCTTAGTTTACTAGCATCACCACACATCCTCTGCGCCACGGCAACTTACATATTTGTAAGCGTTTTTATATCCTATATATCAGTGGATATTGAATCACTGTATTGAATGTGTTTACTTGAAAAGATTTTGACAAACCATTCATGCATGCATGTATTTAGAATGAAATACGGAACTTGGTCTTCAGTGAACAAAAACATATTATACCTAAATGGAAACCGTTATGTTCACTATAGTAGGGTTTCTGACATGTAGTTTATAAATTTAAACCGAGTAGATATACGTTCATCTTATTTATAGCTATAAAAATGTAAGAAAGAAAATGAAATCATTTCTTTTATTAAATGCATTGATACTATTAGGGTATTTGTTCAATTTCCCGCAATTTCCAGGTTTTCATGATCGCGGCGCCGTTCCAATATGTTTAAATATTTACATGTAATTGTATGTACATGATTTATAAACTATCAATTCTATAACAAACAAAATTACCAATTACCGGTGACGTATTTACTGCATGTGGCAATTGCAAATGACTTGTACATACAATTGTATGATGTGCCAGGCCGGGTATATTTGACATATTTACCCTTATACATATATTTAAATAATCAACCCCTATTTATGATCACCGGTACATTAATTAATTAGCCTCAAGATTTTACTCTTACATACATGTATCGTTAATTTGTAGACGTAACATCTTTGAAACCCAGAGCTAGGAAATAATACTTTGAAAATGAATTACAAATGTAAATTAACTTTTATTCACTAGACTTATCGTATACTCGTACATACTAAAATTCAACGCCTTTAGAAACCCTGACGTGCACCTGGGCACACGACACACCTGTTGTGTACATATCTTGTATATTCTGTGTTAGTTCCAGGGGTTTTCTTAAGTTGGACAAACAATAGACTTTAATTAGATATACACAAACATGCACCTGGGCACACGACACAACTGTTGTGTATATCTTGTATATTCTGTGTTAGTTCCAGGGTTTTTTTTAAGTTGTACAAACAATAGACTCTAATTAGATATACACAAACGAAGAAAACTTTGTCTAGACAAACAAAGCAGTAATATCCTGCCCGATATAACAAAGGCAGTTGAGAGTCTTTTCATCTTTAACATGTATCTAGCAGATCTAGAGTTAGAAATAATGAAAATTGAAAAAAAAAATACAAACCTTAAACCGATTAACAAATTAAATCATGCATTTTTGGTTCATTATCTTTATTTTGTTTAATAACCGGATGAACTGAGAGAGAGAGAGAGAGAGAGAGAGAGAGAGAGAGAGAGAGAGAGAGAGAGAGAGAGATTTTTTTCACCGATTAATTTATAATAGGAAACAAACATACTTTAATAAGTTTTATGCACATATTAAGATACAGAGACTGCGCTCATCCCTACAATAATTTTGAAACCCCCAAAAAATTATAAAGAATTTTATAACGGCAATCTGTGTCCATCGGAGCGGTGCTGATGATAGCGATCTGTGTTTAATGGAGCGACGATTAAAACCGCCTGGAACACCCCCCCCCCTTCCTTGGAAATTATATTATCACTCGGATGACCCCCTTCAATCTCTATAAAAGAGCTTTTGCATTTAATATATGTGTTTATTGTTCAGCTTGATCAATATTGACTTAAAGGCCACTTAAAGACAGTGTAAAGGCAGTGTAAAGAGAGCGTAAATGCCACTTAAAGATGCTTAAAGGTGGCTTAAAGGTAGCTTAAAGAAGTTTGGACATTAAGGACCTATAAGCACTTGCTTAAAGGTGACTTAAAGGCGGCTTAAAGGTCGTATAGCCTTTAAGCTCCTTTAAGTCACCTTTAAGCCACCTTTAAGGACTTGCTTAAAGGTGGTTTTTCGTCCTGTGAATGAAGATATTTGTAACGAAATGCACTAGTAGCTGAGAAGATTAAGAGAGATATCTGAGTAGCTGTGTCGTTATATCATGTGGGTGACCTTATTGAATGATTAAATAAGCAATACTGGTACATATCATCAATTTATATATACAGCTACTTGAGATATGTTGACAAATCCCTCAAAAATAAAGATATTTGTAACAAAATGTACTACATGAAGTAGCTGAAGAGATTTAACGAGATATCTGAGTAAGTGTGTCATAATATCATGTGGATGACCTTATAGAATGTTGAAATAGGCAAGACTGGTACATATCATCAATATATATATACAGCTACTTGAGATATGTTGACAAATCCCTTAAAGATAAAGATATTTGTAACAAAATGTACTAGTAGCTGAAGAGATTTAAAGTGATATCTGACTAAGTGTGTCATAATATCATGTGGGTGACCTTTTTGAATGATTAAATTAACCACACTTGTAGATATCTTCAATCTATATATACAGCTACTTGAATTATATGATCTAAACTGTTAAAAATGGAGATATTTGTAACGAAATGCACTAGTAGCTGAGAAGATTAAGAGAGATATCTGAGTAGTTGTGTCGTTATATCATGTGGATGACCTGTTAAAATGTTGAAATAAGCAAGACCGGTACATATCATCAATCTAAATATACAGCTACTTTTGATATGTTAACAAATCCCTCAAAAATAAAGATATTTATAACAAAATGTACTAGTAGATGAAGAGATTTAAAGATATATCTGAGTAAGTGTGTCATAATATCATGTGGGTGACCTTATCGATTGTTTAAATTAACCACACTTGTAGATATCTCCAATCTATATATACAGCTACTTGAGTTATATGATCTAAACTGTTAAAAATGGAGATATTTGTAACAAAATGCACTAGTAGCTGAGGAGATTAAGAGAGATATCTGAGTAGTTGTGTCGTTATATCATGTGGATGACCTCATAGAATGTTGAAATAAGCAATACTGGTACATATCATCAATCTATATATACAGCTACTTGAGATATGTTGACAAATCCCTCAAAAATAAAGATATTTGTAACAAAATGTACTAGTAGCTGAAGAGATTTAAAGAGATATCTGAGTAATTGTGTCATAATATCATGTGGGTGACCTTATGGAATGATTAAATGAACCACACTTGTAGATATCTCCAATCTATATATACAGCTACTTGAGTTATATGATCTAAACTGTTAAAAATGGAGATATTTGTAACGAAATGCACTAGTAGCTGAGGAGATTAAGAGAGATATCTGAGTAGCTGTGTCGTTATATCATGTAAATGACCTTATAGAATGTTGAAATAGGCAAGACCGGTACATATCATCAATCTATAGATACAGCTACTTGATATATGTTGACAAATCCCTCAAACATAAAGATATTTGTAACAAAATGTACTAGTAGCTGAAGAGATTTAAAGTGATATCTGAGTAATTGTGTCATAATATCATGTGGGTGACCTTATTGAATGATTAAATCAACCACACTTTTAGATATCTTCAATCTATATATACAGCTACTTGAGTTATATGATCTAAACTGTTAAAAATGGAGATATTTGTAACGAAATGCACTAGTAGCTGACGAGATTAGGAGAGATATCTGAGTAGCTGTGTCGTTATATCATGTGGATGACCTGATAGAATGTTGAAATAAGCAATACTGGTACATATCATCAATCTATATATACAGCTACTTGATATATGTGGACAAATATCTCAAAAATAAAGATATTTGTAACAAAATGTACTAGTAGCTGAAGAGATTTAAAGAGATATCTGAGTAATTGTGTCACAATATCATGTAGGTGACCTTATAGAATAATCAAATTAACAACACTTGTAGATATCTCCAATCTATATATACAGCTACTTGAGTAATATGACCTTAACTGTTAAAAAATGAAGATATTTGTAACGAAATGCACTAGGAGCTGACGAGATTAAGAGAGATGTCTGAGTAGTTGTGTCCTAATATCATTTGAATCACCTAATAGAATGTTGAAATAAGCAGGACTGGTACATATCATCAATCTATATATACAGCTACTTGAGATATGTTGACAAATCCCTCAAAAATAAAGTTATTGGTAATAAAATGTAACAGTAGCTGATGAGATTTAAAGAGATATCTGAGTATTTGTGTCATAATATCATGTGAGTGACCTTATAGAATGTTCAAATTAATCAAACTTGTAGATATCTTCAATCTATATATACAGCTACTTGAGATATGTTGACAAAACCCTAAAAAATAAAGATATTTGTAACAAAATACAATAGTAGCTGACAACAGAAGAAAGACATCTGAGAAAATGTGTCGTAATATCATGTGGGTGACATTATAGTATGTTGAAATTAGCAACACTGGTACATATCCTTAATCTATATATACAGCTACTTGAAATATATTGACAAAGCCGCCATAAAATACAGATGTTTGAAAGTAAATGCACTAGTAGGTGACGACATAACGATAGATATCTCAGAAATTGTGTGGTAATATTATGTGGATGACTTTATAGAATGTTGAAATTAGCAAGACTGGTATATATGTTTAATCTACATATACAGCTACTTGAGATATATTGACAAAACCCTAAAAAATAAAGATAATTGTAACAAAATGCACTAGAAGCTGTCGAAATAAAAAGATATTTCTGTGTAATTGTATCGTAATATCATGTGGATGACCTGTTACAATGCTGATATTATCAACCCTTGAAGATGTCTTCAATCTTTACGTACGGCTACTTGAACTACATGGGAAAAATTGTCTTTAACAGAGATATTTGGAAAGAAATGCACTGGTAGCTGACGAGATTAAGAGAAATATCTGAATAATTTTGTTGTAATATCATGCGGATGACATGATAGATTGTTATAGTTAATAACACTTGTTGATATTTTCAATCTATATGTACTGCTACTTGAGTCAAATAGACAATATTGTCTAATATAGAGATATTTTAAACGAAATGCACCAATTACTGATGAGAGTATGAGAGGAATATGAGTACTTTTAAGGTATAATCATATAGATAACCTAGTCAAATGTTGATTTAACATCACTTGTAAATATGTCACAAAAGATGATAAATCATGAGGATAATATAGTGCAATGTACATATTAAGAACACAAATAGAAATCCCATGTATTTTTTGTCACTTGAACAGTAACTAGTAACTAGCGGCTAAGTTTTCGTTCATCTCGTAGTCAGTTACTAGTAGCTAGCTTTTCTTACTTCGCGTAGCCAGTTACTAGTAGCCAGTTACTAGTAGCCAACTTTTATTTCATCTCGTAGCCAGTTACTAGTAGCTAGCTTTTCTTACTTCTCGTAGCCAGTTACTAGTAGCCAGTTACTAGTAGCTAACTTTACCTATCTTAATTCATATTACATAAAAGTTGAGAACATGTTTGGTCATTCCAATTAATTTATTTGTAAGTATCATATCACTTGTATGAATAAAAGTTCTTCAAGTACCTTAAATTATGCAGATTTTTGTGATTTGTAACCTTGTTACCAGAGCAACGGATTTCAGTTTTAATATATATTGTCTTTGTTGCCAAGCCACAACATCAGATTAAAATTTGAAAATTTACATTAATTTTTATGCATTTACACTACATTGTCGAAAATGGTACAGTCATTTACATTTTGTTTTGAAAATAACTTTAAATTGTCATTTTCAATCTTTTCCTTCTATTACCATGGCAAACGGTACAGATAGCAACTTTTTAAGGTTGTCTTGAATCTTCATTACCCAAAACATATCAATTTGGGAAATATAAAGAAAATCAGTGACTATGAGCAGCAACTGGAAAATAAATAGTACATAAAAATACTCTTTGTACAAATTAAATAACATGTACTTCTATTTTTTAGCATTTTTGACGATTTGTTCATGATCAACATTTCCAACCCGTCATTTATTATTTGGTGACAATCTATTTAGTACACCTTACTAGTGCTTCAACACTGGACGAATGACCTTTCAATAGAGCAAATTATAGAAATCTAGCAACCAGTCTTGTTAAACTATGATGTCACACTTCAACTTTATATTGCAATTGTTTTGTTAAATTTCCGGGGCAGGGTTGTTAACTTTTTTTCATTTTTTTAAGGAATGAACGTGAGCTATCAATAGTAATATCGTGATACTTGTCCGAGGTGAGTGTTAATTATAAACTATAATATAGAGAGCGGATCCCTCTCTGGAAAAAAAAATCATGGATCTGCGCATGTTTACCCAAACTCAGAAACAGTATGACGGAAGTGAAAAAAAAGTTGTCGTCATATCAGTGCGGCTAAGCATTCATGGACATAAGTAAAGCATGTCAATTGAGAAAAACAGTTCAGGGTGATTGTTCTGACATACATGTCATTGAAGGTAACAGAGACACCCGGCTAATATTCGTGTTAAAAAGTATATTTTAAAACTTGTTCTGAAACAACTATTTTTGGATAAGCTGTTTATGAGAAAATGGATTTACGTGTATCAGGTTTTAAAAAAGGGAGCTGACCCTAAACTTACGGACCCACTTTGGTTTTTATGAGGTTGACACCTGAAATACTGGTTATGTCCATAATTTGAAAAAAAAAACATTAAGGTATAATATAGGGACTTAAAATGTTCATTTATTTTATTGGTGACCCACGCCACATGCCATTTTTTAAAATATGGAGCCCCAAACAGAAATGATAATTTTCCTGAAATTAACGCTAAAATCTGGCACGGAAATCTATTATTTTAAGAAATCAAGCAAATATTTACATTTTGAACTGCTATTTAATTATGATTTTAATACATTGTTTTTGAACAAATGTAGTCAATTTAAAATAATATTTAAGGACGGCGGACCCAATTCATTTCTACAATAGATTGTTTATTCAAATTTTTACCTAATGTTAATCAGTTAATGGTGAGTGAAAATCAATAAGAAAATTACATGATCATCGACTTCCTTATTTTACTGGGGACGTTTCAAAATTTGGATACGAAACTCCTCAGATATAATAGAAAGTAAAGGGAATTTTCTGGGGTTTGGTATAAAAACTGATATGTAAAAAAATCTGCAATAGATTGTTTACTCTAATTAAATTGTAATATTAAGAAGTCAATTAGCTTACCGATAAACAGCAAAAAAATGTAGGTCATCGAACTAAATTTTTTGAGGGGTTGTATCAAAGCCCACTGCATGGTTCATTTTTTTTCAGAAATAACATTGAAAAAAGAACATAATAAATTATTCTTGAAGTTACATTAACTGCTATATAAATAAATATTGTAAGGTTAAGGTATAAAATCAATATCTACTAGATTATAAGACTATAAACTGCCTCTGCGCATTTTATGATTTATAAACCGTAGAAATATAACGGACTTGTCGCAAACAGAGGAAATTCGGACTAATTCTTTTTTCTTAATTTTTCTTCATCTAGAAATATTTTGGTATAACAAATTATGTTTAGTAGAAGGAAAATTGTATTATTTTCTCGTATTCTGATATAAGTAATTACGACAGTCATATTCATAGCATATGCGCGGAATCTGCGCAGAGGTGCGAAATCTTGAATTGGGTCCGTCGTCCTTAAGTCAAAGTATAAAAAGCATTGCTTTAAAGCTGGTGGCTTCAAATGCAAGTACATTATGTACATAAAGGCATATGTTAAGATTGTTACAAAAAAATATAGTAATGCCATCTTTCCAAAACTTTGCATCCAAATAGATAAAAATAAAGTTTTCATGTAACAGAAAAAAAAGAAGGGGTCACTTTTAGAAAATTTGAAATACATGTATGGTATGAAATTAACTAATTTTAGGCAAAAATTAAAGTTAATTTTTTCTTGACTTTTATGTAATATCAGCTAAATATGCCAAAATATGCCAATTGAAATATAAAAAAATTTTCAAATATGTTTTTTGAATCAACTTTAAGATATCGTAATGCACACACTATCTAGAAGTTTGGTCTGCACTGAAAATTAGGAAGCTAAAATATCAGTACTCTAGAATATTGAGTTATGAGAAATGTTTGTTTTCTTCTTAAAAACCTCCGACCACAAAATTTAGTTCCTCATTAAACTCTGTAAATATGTAATTTTCTTTATTTGGCATTGTAAAATATAAATATACGAGTAGAATTTATACATGATGCAGAATTTTTTGACTAGATGTGACCCAAAATGGTTACCAAAAAAACCAGAGAATCAAACCTCTTTAACTCTGAATCATTTAGAGACTTAAAGCTAACATGAATTTATAAAATCATTTAGTCGCAATATTAGTTTCGATCGCTCCTCAACTGTCACTGGGGTAAATAAACTTGAAAATAAACTTGTTAATCAAAAGATAAAGTTACGGGCGGTTGCTATCCGATTGAGGCATTCAGATTGGACGGACTACTAAAAATCAATTATCAAATTTTTAAAATATGCCATCTAAAATAGATTTTTGTGTATTTTTTGGTAGGTTTTTCTATTGCTTCTGTCAGTAATTTGATATGATCAAAGACATAATACAAACACAAAATATGTAAAATGTTACAACAAAACACATAGTAACTTAACTTTTGAGATTATATAGCTACAAAAAAAAAAAAATAATTAAAAATATAAAAAAATAATAAATTCAAATTTTCTCTGATTCAATATACATGTAAATCTATTCATTTGAAAATATGTAATAATCATTATTGCAAAAACACAGAATTATGGTATAGACCATGAATTAATAATATTGTTAGCTGCAAATGAATACTTAGATAGTTTTCTCCATGTTAATCACGTTTTGTTCTTTAACTACTGCACGGTTTAAAAAAAGTGTACGTGTACTTGTATTGTAGTATACACATGTACCGTTCCTACAGTTTTTACAAAGACAAAAATAATTTTATCAAAGGTCTATTTCTTAAATATAATGATTTCTAACACTATTTAAAACATAATAACCAATTCACTTAGAAATTTTATGAAGAAAAAATAAATAATTTTTTTCCCTTTTGAAGTTGATTGAGCGAAATAGGGTATGCATGTTTTAAATATTGTGTAAAAAAAAATAAGTATGCTATTTTTTAAAATAGATTTTCAAGTGATATATTCATGTAACTATAAAATTCTAAAGAGAAAATTATGCAACACAGGATGAAACTGTGCCATTCAGTCAACTGAAATATGACTGAATGGATATTGAAAGGTGACTGAATCGCATATTTGTGCTATTCAGTCACCTTTCCAGACCTTTCAGTTATCATTCAGTTGACTGAATGGCCCATGAAAATACAAAAATATTAAGATAAGGCAAATTATGTGCATTTTTTAAAAATCTTATAAAAAAAATAAAATATCTTCCTTATTAATCTATAAACAAAATGACAATTGTTGCGTGTTTCTTACATTATTCTTGATTTTAAAAAAAATAGATTCAAATCTTTTTTCTTTATAAACAATGCACCAAGAATTGCAAATGTTTGATATTGGCTGAAAAGATGTTTAAAAGAAAGGGTTGTACACATTGTGGACATTCTGGTCCGAAAAATAGCATGTTAAAACACGAACCATTACACAAGATGTCTTACTAATGATTTGAAGATAAAAAATCCCACTCTTTAACAAAAATTGATAAATAGAGACCCAACTTAAAATTTGTAACAGGTAAATGACATCCATAGCATAACATTCGTCATTATCAAAGAAAAAGGTTTAAAGATTGATTTTTTGGTAAAACACATGTTTACGTTGTAAGAATTCAATATTAACTTTTTTTTTCATATTCATAAATTAAAATCATATCCGTACAATGGGTGAGGAACGTTTGATTCATATTTAGTATATTTTAACAGCAGATTTGGTTTTAATTAACACTGCTGACAATAAATGAAATTTGGATATAATGTTTGCTAAAGCCCCTTTCACAATTGGCGCACGAGCAGAAGCGAAGAAATATTCGTGCGACCGAAAAAATTAGATCTGGTTCGTAAACTGTTGCCAAAATAATCGCATATGAAAAAGTACTCGTACGAAGCTCGCGCGAATCAGAGTGACCGTTGTGCGATGTAAACGCATTGAATCTTGCGAAATATCTTGCGTTTATATGCGACTGTTGCACAATGAAAGCGAGTGTTGTAAGATAATGCGATAGGATCGCACGAAAGACCAGATGATCGGACGATTGAATGTGCACCAATGCGATACGACGAGCGAAGCTCGTCCGATCATGCGTTTCATCGTACGAATGCTCGTACGAGTCAGAGAGGGAATATATACCGCCCGTGTCCGACGCTCAGTATAAATAGTTGAATGCAATAGAGGATACCGTCCAAGAAGATGACAAAAGCAACAGCCAAAATCAAGATCAATTGTGGCCTGAAACAGATATACTTATACAGTGTATACTGTATAAGGAAACTATTCGCCCCCGTTTTATTTTCGCTCATTTCGCTCTTTTTGTCAGTTACCGGATTAGGACTTGGCGAATTTCAATGTCTCATATCATCTCTCTTTTACCACAACAGTGTTGGGGCGAATGCAAGACAACGCTAAACCGTAAGTAGAAGTGAAAATATCACGGGACAAATAACCCTGTATCCAGTATATACTAGTGGCAAAGCATGGAAACTGAAACAAATAAATCTTGCAATGATAGTAAAACGTTGCAAGATTACATGAGTCACCTTGAGCAACAGTTCATGGTGGCACAACACACGCATAAACAGCTGCAGTTTATCTTACGATCTTTAAAAATCGAGCATCACTCTTGCGAGTACACAAAACGTTGTAAAACATTCGTACTAATGTTCGTGCGTTGCATTGCAAAAATTTGGATCGCATTTGGTCGCGTCTGAATAGTGTGCATGTCCATAATTTTGAGGAGACTTGATGCGACCACAAAAACGCATGCAACGAATGCGAGAGCTCTTGCAACGTATGCGATAGCTCGTGCGAAGCCAAAAAATTCCGATCGTAAAGTGTTGTAAAGTGCTCGTGCGCCAATTGTGAAACGGGCTTAAGACCGTAAACCTTTAGAGTACCGACGATGCATGGTAATTTGGCATTTACTTCTTTTCTGATAAATGTACCTACTTTTTTACCATTTCCATGCCCAATATTATAGCTTGTATTTATAGCCATGTAACATTACGTTTGTATTGTGTATAAATTTAAATTAATAATAAATCTATAAAATAAACATAATTATATACAAAATTGAAAGTGTTTACATATACAACGAATTAAGGTGGATCTCTACACCAAATAAGTGTAGGAGATTTTTGTTGCATGCATTTGTTACTAATACTTGGCACAGTATTAAACAATAATAGACCTCAAAATACAATACTCTATTTTTCTAGAGAATTTTTAAAATATCAGTCTGGTTCCAGATAACCTCTTATTTTTCAAATTTTTAAACATTCCTGTTTTAAAATTCTTATGAAAATAAAATGTTATTGAGTTTAGAAATAAAAGATAAAATAATCATGAATGAAGTTTGTATGATTTTTTTTGGAATCCACATAAATATGAAACTATAAAAAAAAATCTTTTAAGGCAAACTGCTGGACAAAATCCCACAAAAATCTGAATATATATAAACAATATTTGTTGGTTACATTCTGTAAAAGGATGAAGGAAAGAAATTGAATGAAATTGAAAAATTAAAGAAAATACTGAATTATTGCAAAAATCTTGGTATGAAAGATCCTGTTTAAGAGTTGTCTTTATTTTACATGGTCTCAAATATCGTGTGATCAATTTTTTAATTAATAAAAATCACGAAGAAAAATTAAAAAAGGAACAAATCTATGCTAAATATGTAGATATAAGATTAGTAGAGCTTATGACAATGTTTGAAGCTGAGAAATTATATTTTTGATGAATGCATTATATATATTTAACTATTCAAAACAAAATGTTAGTAGTTAAATTGCATTTTACTTTTTTTTATTATATACAATAGCAATTATAAACAACAACCATACGCATATTAATACATACATTATATGTCCACGGTAATACACATGTATGTGTGGAGATGAAAAACATGCTCCTTTTCAGAATTCTGTCGTTCCCTCATTTGGCTTGCAAATCCGGGCTTCTACTGCTATTGCTACCTAGCTAAATCTATTTTAATCAAAATACATTAGTTTAATGTCAAAGTTTCCATGCAAGTCTTTTACGGCAAATGCTTTACATTTGGGAAATTGGATCAATTCAAGATATCGTATTACGGTACTTTCGTTTTATACTCATCATACATATTTATAGTTTAGGTGAAAATATTATACCTGCTTACCTTTATCGAAAATCCGTCACAAATGTATGATCGTATGTTGCAGATGACATGATAAAAATGTATTGCCAATAGCGGGAAACAGTATATTATTTTGATTCCACGTTTTCCGTACAAAAAAGCTGATAATCAATGTTAGTTGAAAGCTTTAAACAGGAAGAAAATTTACATATTTTCTAAGCTTTTGGTGATTTCATTCCTATCTCATCTCCCTCGTTAGAAGAGTTCAATTAAACGGTGTATAGCTATTTTGTACCACGACATAATGTTATCAATCCGGAACAAAATGGCGTTTCGAACGGATGTCAGACATGTTGTGACGATGTTGCCTTCCACCTTAATACAAACATAAACGTATCAGCAATTTAAACGGGGAGGGGGAAGGGGGCGCCCGGCGTGCCGGTGCTAGATCTGTCTTTGATAATGTAGATAATCATACATTAAGACATTACCTTATTATTAAATTTTGTTGAGGAGTTCTCGTTTATTAATAAGCAACTGAATATTTTAAAGCAGTCTATATTTATGATATACTATACTCAATCTTCATTACAAATTTAAAAACTATATGGAAATTGTCGGGTGTGATTCATCTGAAAGAAGTGATGACAAAAATTATACTTTTTATCGTAGATTTCTCCTCGAATGTGCAAAAAACCAAACAAGAAGGATGGAGTGAAAATAATAAAAATAGAGCTTGGAGTGAACATAATGAGAATCTTCAAAACCGTAGTAAGCAGGAAAACATGGAATTGCAACCATCTTCAGACGAAATGTTATTGAAAAATAATGAAACTAATAATGAAAATAATGACGAAGGCATGGAAGCTGATGGGAATGAAACATTTGCTGTTCCAGAGATAATGGATTATGTTAGAGCAATGTCTGGAACAGATTACCTAGGTCCTCAAATTACATTCTTAGACTTCGCAGGACAAAAAATGTACTATTCTTATCATCAAATTTATCTTAGTCCAGGAACATTTTATATCTTGGTTGTCGATATGACAAAAAAACCAGATGAAATAGTTGAGGTTCCGGAAACTGATGAAAAAGGCTGTACTCGATTCAAGTCTTGGACATACAAAGGTATTCAATTATACGAGCGTTTGTGAAACTTGCAATAATAAATTAAAATTACGTATCCAATGGGATATTGTAGGCGTCTGTTTTTTTGTAGATTACTACAAATTCTGGTTACAGTCAATCGACAGTTTTAGTGATAAAAAATCGCCAGTGATTGTAGTAGGCACCCATGCTGACAAAATAGAGAAAACGGTAATTATGTGTTTAAGTTAAACAGAAATTAAAAGTTTGATAAAAATAAAAACGTAACATAGCGATAGTAGGAGCACATGCAGATTTCTAGGTAACCTCTGTCATTCATGTGACCTATTGCCAGTGGTCTCCGTACGTCGTCGTGAGTCCTCCGTTCATAATTTTACAGTTTTAATTTGTAAACTAAAAGGCAAATAGTTACTAAACCGGAAGTGTTCCTGAAATTAAGCAAAACATGTGTTTATTTTATATATGTATAGTAAACACATTGAATTGGTTAAACACTCACAACTTTGATGCAGAGTATTTTTTCATTAATGCCGCGGACGTTTATTCCGTGTGGACCCAAATCCTCAGAACATGTGATTTGAATATCTCTTCACATTCTCAGTACCATTAGGATTTACACTTTTTAATTTTTAGTACTAAGCTTATAGACGATTTCTGTACACTATTCTGCGATAGTAAATTTGATCGACTGTGCTTTTGGTATACCATTGTGTCAACTTAACCAAATAGGTTCGTGTAAACTCATTCCCGTATGCATGTATAACTTAATATGCTTAGCATATTCATTTTATTTGCCTTATTTGATTCTTGGTCATCAGGAAACTCATATTCATTACGAGTTGCTATATTTTACACACTACTGTCATAGGGATCATTAATTGTAGCCAAAATATGACTTCAATCTCTGATAATATTTTATAAAAAATTACAAATAGATCAGCTGCTCCTGCGGCTGATAATGATCAAAGTATTCTTCAGAAAAAGAAATGTCTCTATACAGGTCCGACATTATAAAGTCGGTTTTTTTTCGCCTCCTCGTAAATCCGACTTGCCATTTTTATTCGTTTGTTGTTCATGGCCTCCACAACATAATTATCTTCTTATTTGTGTACGTCTCTTATTATTCTCTTTAAGTTAAATTGTCCAATAAATCGTCTTTGATTGAATTCACAATTCACATTTTCCAGGTGTTGTTCTCTGTAGTGCTGATAAAGATTACGAATTGATTTTAATTCAAGTCCAAAATGTTTGCAAAACATTGGTCGAATTACTCTGACTAGTTGTTTGTATATACATTGTTGTCTTTCGCCTCGGTATGGTTTGATGTTGTGACAGTGCATAGTGACCGGTTTGGACTGTTTAAACATTGAATTTGGTATAGCATATAACTAAGTCGTTTCATTACCATCGATGGTCCATTACCATAATAGGTTAAGCTTTCTTTCTTTTTTTACTTTTGGCTGACTTCTTCGGACTCATTAACCAACTATATATTTAATTCAACGTACGGATTAATTTACCAATTTCATAATTCTTTCCACTTATCAAAATAACTTTCCTGTCTTTGCGATGCTTCTTTAGTTACTTCCCTTGCAAAGAAATGAATTATTAAGTTTTTTTTATCTATGTGGCGAATATAAACTACTCGATTATCCATTTTCTAGAAACCTTACTTATGGAACGCCTAGACTGTCATATCATGGCAAAAATAAATTCGTTATGTGCTTATATCATAATGTAGCATGCTTTAATCGTTATTTGATGTCCTTGTATCATTATGTGGAGTGCTTTTATCATTATGTGATGGACTCCTTCAATTATATGATGTGCATTCATTATTATGGCATGTGCATTTGGTATTATGTTATGTGCATTTGGCATTATGTGATGTACATTTGGCATTATGAGATGTGTATTCATCATTAAGTGGTGTGAAGTTATCATTATGGCATGTGCATTCATCATTATGGCATGTGCTTTTCTAATTATGTGATGTGATTCCGTCTTTATATTATGTGTTTTAAACATCATAATGTGATGTGCTTTTTTGTTCATTACGTCATGTGCAAACATCTTTATGTTATGTACAAACATCATTATGTGGTGTGCAAATTTCGTTATGATGATGATCAAAGTCACGTGACAATTTTTAAGTCGTAGACCCAGCGGCAAAATTCAAAACTGATATTTATCTTCATAATTTGTTTACAAACTTAACCGGCGCAAACGCAAATGATCTAACGATGCAAACGTCTTACTAACACACACTTTATTTCTTTAAGAAAGTGGCTCTCATCCGCCACGCACCATAAATCACTTGCCTCGACACTATTTTAGTGTTTCGGAGGTGTGATACGCTTTCATCTATTTATTTAATTTTTTTACATTATTTTTTTAAATCTGCAAATCCGCTATCATTAGGATACTATTTGCACATCTGTTATACAGATTATTTAATTAGTGAGGAAGTGAGCATATCGCCCAAATTCTTATCAACACAGTTGCATTGGCAATTCAGAGAAAACCGCACTGCAGTCTTTGTCTTTAATATGAATGTTCCAGTGTTTTACTTATATCTGGGATTTTTTCCCGAGTCCCGGATTGTCTTCATTTGTTCCATAGTCGAAAACCTAAACAGCAAATTGACAAATGAAGTAAACCGGTGTAAAACAAAAATGAAGAAACATATTATTGTCATAGCTTTTGGTATAACCATGGTAACAGATTAACAGTTCCAAAAGACACCTTTCTTTAATGGCCCTGCCATAATTCCTTCATTTAAATAAACAATAGAGAAGTGAAAGAATTGTTTAATGTGTAGCAACGCAATTTCATCAAAATTACCGGTAAAAATTTTTTTTTATTAGTTTCTGCCCAAAATTCTTTTTAAAAAATACCTACAAGAATAATTGCTAATAATTTATGAATTCGGTAAAAATGGCAGGCAGTAGACGTAGATGACATGTGTAATGTACATTTTTGGTTGAACCGGTTGTAAACATAGGTGTTGATGGGCTGATACAGTATAGTATTGTTTTTGAATGGGTGGGGGGGGGCATACTCATCCCCAAAAATCTTGACAAGCAAAACTAAAAAACGAAAGAAAAAAAAAAGAAAAACCCGAGAAATTCACATAATCGTGAAAATCCCAGTCCGGGGGAGGGGTGGGGGTGGGATGGGGCGTAGTATACCTATTACTTCAATTTTCTTATTCTTTTTTTACTTTTACTTCAAATTTATTACGTTCCCAAAAAGTTAGGGGAGGGGGGGGGGGCAACTGCATGATAACTCATATTTTTATATGTAAATTTAAGAAAATATTTTCTGCGACAAAAAGTGCACCCCTAGTCCGAAATATCTGACGTTTTACTGGCTTTTTTAACGATTTTGATATCCTACATGCCAGGTTTTCCTGGCATGTAAAATATCAAAATCGTTAGAAAAAAAAAGCCAGGAAAACGACAGATATTTCGGACTAGTGCATCTCCACCCCCGATGCTACGAGCCTGCGATCGGAAAACGAAGTTGAATGCGGAATAATAATTTTTACATGTTATTTGATAATTTTCTATTTGGATATATAGTTTCAATAAAAAAATATATCCTATGACTTTATTGATAAGCATTCAATTGCATTTTGCATGCTACTAAAAGGAAAATTCAAAATATTATACCTCCAAAAATAGCCTGGTATTAAATCCACCCTGTGTTTTTGGGCACTTGCAGGTTTAAATGCAAATAAGGAAGACATATTCTATCAAGAGAAATTACCTGAAACTGGGGAACATCTTGTGTGTCCTTAAAAGTAAACGGTATTTAAATTAAATTAATAAATAAATAAATTATAAACATCGTATCGCAGCGCCGAAACACTAAAATAGTGGGGCGCCTGTAAAGTGCGAAACGAAACGAAACGAAACGAAACGAAACCAACGAAACGAAACGAAACGAAACCAATCGAAACGAAACCAAAAATCGAAACGAAACGAACCCAACGAAACGAAACGAAACCAACGGAACGGAATAAACAAAACCAAACAAAACTGAAAATCATTAATGACTACATAAAAGTGATAAAATATATATTCATTTAAAAAAAATTTAAACCATAAACATAATGGCTTTTATCTTTCAGATTGTTGTTCTGAATTCTAAGGCGAGGCAAGCTACTGACAAACAAGTTGATAAAAAAGGACTATCAACAGTCTCGTTTGAAGTCATCTTTTCGTTGTCAGCAAATACAATTTTCCACTGGGCCGCATGCTGACTGACGTTTTTCATACTAATTGTTAGACTATAATTAATCACTTAATGGTCTACGGACTTTTGCGGTTTTTATTTTCCCGTTTACGACAAAAAGCAAACGGCGGGTGTGATCGGTCAGCAGAGGATGCTTACTCCTCCTATGCACCTGATCCTACCTCTATCCTTTTTTAGGTCCGTGTTGCTCCGCTTTGAATTCGTATTTCGTTTTATGGATTTTTGAGATGGTTGACGGTTTGTTATTGTCATTTTTCACCGAAGCATTTCATCATCGCTGTTTTTAGACATATAGATAGAGAGATGATACTGATTTTTTTCGAAAACAAAATTATTTTGTCATCGCTGTGTTTAAACTATGCAAATCAAATCATTTTACTCGTTATTATATTGACTATGTGGACCGAATATGTGTTTGTGTTTGTGTGTGTGTGTAAGAGAGAGAGAGAGAGAGAGAGAGAGAGAGAGAGAAAGAGAGAAAGAGAGAAAGAGAATATGATGAAACTTACGAAGACATTTATTTTTTTTCTATCCATAAGAAATATAAAAATGAAACGAATATGTGCAATACAATGTGCGTGTGTGTGTGTGTGTGTGTGTGCGAAAAAGAGGGAGAGAAAGAGGTGATTGTGTTGAGGTAGTATACATGAAAAATAGCGCTTTATTCGATAAAGTAAATTTTGTTAAGATACAGCGTCCAAATTCATTCTACATATCTTGAAACAATTCTTATTGTATTGTTAGCAACTGGTCACCATCTAGTATGCTCTAAATCTTTGGTTATGATGATCGTATGAAAGTTCTAATGGCTACAAATTTAAGATCCGATAAACTAATCAATTACAGATTATAGAAAGTCAATTTCTTCTAACTTTCACAGTGTTAAAATTCCGTGTGTCAACTTATCAGTAACGCCACGTAAACTTGAATTTAAAAATGCCTTCTTTAAAGAAAAACCCATGTGATCGTATATTGTCTTATTGTAGGCTTATATACACACTTTACAATATTTCAAATGCATTTTGTTTTTACACTAAATAATTATATTACATTTTCCAATGTCTTGCCTGTGAAAATACTACGTATCGATTTTGTACTATATAACCCATAACTTCAAATGACGCCAATATGTAAATATAAGTAATAAGGAATCATTCTTTGAATATTATGAGGTGATAATTTCGGTCGGGGCGTGATCAAATCTATCATAAACTCTTCGGGCTTTATTCGATTTGATCACGCCCCGACCAAAATTATCGCCTCATAATACTCAAAGAATGATTCCTTATTCTTTAAATATACCAAACAAATCAACAAAACATTTAGTTTAATTCCGTTCCGTTGGTTTTTTTTCGTTTCGTTGGTTTCGTTTCGTTTCGATTTTTGGTTTCGTTTCGTTTGGTTTCGTTTCGATTTCGTTTCGCACTTTACAGGCGCCCAAAATAGTGTCGAGGCAAGTGATTTTAGGTGCGTGGCTATTACAGTATCAGTTTTGAAATTTGCCACTGTATCTAAACCCGCTAACTTATAACTTTAAAAATTGTCACATGACTTTGATCATCATCATAACGAGGTTTGCACACCACATAATGATGTTTGTACATGACGTAATTAACTAAAAAGCACTTCGCGTAATGATGTTTAAAACACATAATATAAAGACGGAATCACATCACATAATTAGAAAAGCACATGCCATAATGATGAATGCACATGCCATAATGATAACTGCACACCACATAATGATGAATACACATCACATAATGCCAAATGTACATCACATAATGCCAAATGTACATCACATAATAATGAATGCACATCACATAATTGAAGAAGTACACCACATAATGATAAAAGCACACCACATAATGATACAAGGACATCACATAACGATTTAAGCACGCTACATAATAATATAAGCACATAACGAATTTAGTTTTGTCATGATAAGACAGTCCAGGCGTTCCATACATACTCATCTCATTTTCAGTCAGAGCATTCATTTGCAACTTCTTTCACAAAAAAACCGGTCTTTAAGGCGAATAAGTAATCGAAATTTCTCACTTAATTGAATGTATTTTTAACGTCCATGTGACTTCCAACTCGGAAATCATAAAGGTGCCATAACAACATTTGGCATTTTCTGTGGTAGACAGATATTTAGTTTGTCACTATTGTTTGAAACCCAACGAATATACAACACCTGTATGAAAACGTAATAAATCACACCTCAAAATTTAGACTCAAAGTCTACAGCCTATACAACAGATAATGTCGGTTTTTCATTCTTTTCGATCCACTGCAGGATTATACCAAATCCAGAATAATTTTGTTTATTAGCGGATACTTTTTCAGTTTAAAGACTCGTCCGGCTGTCTTTCATTTGTCTTTTTGCTTTTTTCTTATTAGGAGGAGATATAAATGCGCAATCGGATGGCTTCACAAAATCCATATTGTCGTTAAATGATGCACATATATCAAATACAAATCTGTTGAACTATTAGAATTCAAAGTAGAAATCTGTGAAAACGTACGATTTTCTTCTTTTATTTTTCTCTCGTTTACACTGTGTAAAGTACGATTCACAAGTGAAATGAGAATTGCGTCCGCATTTCCATGTCGCTACCAAGCCCTGTATTTAATCTTCCATATGTATGATCCGAGTCTCTGTAGCCACCGCGTTTATCCATCTGGTTCTCAAATCTTTTGAAGTCACACTAAGGATTCTAATCAATTCTAAGTAAAATCTTTGAATGAAGAAGATAATGTTTGAACTGTTGAACAAAATAAAAAAATGAAAAACAGCCGGCATTTCCTTACGAGTTACCCAATACTTTTTTCCGGGTTTTTTTTTCAACACACGGCCTCCGTAAGAGATCATTTCCATTTTGAATTTGCAATAGCATATAGCCTATAGCATTATTTCTAGCATTTTTATACAAAGTCACTGGCGTTTTGAAAAGCAATATTGAATAAAAGATGCTCAAATTAATGTGCCTAACGATATGCAACCATAATTTGTTTGTTATCCGGTCCCTAAAAGGAGTTATAGGGTCGGCCCCTAAAGCGATCTTTTTCAAATATCTCGAGAACGGTACATAATTTGTAAACACTTATTGAACCAAATGTGTTTGAAATGACAAGATCTTTCATTTGACATCAAGAAAAAGGGACTGGCCCTTCAAATTAGGGACCGAGAGGGCTCTAAATTCTTTTCGTAATAACTTTTAACTATAAAATATTTTGTGATACTTCATAGAAGCAATTATGTTCATCATAACGTTATTTATCCAGACAAGATAACTGTTTGTTCCTTTGTTACATAATTAGGGATTTTAAGGGGCATGAAGTCCAAAATTTTGATCATCAATATTTCAAAATGGAGACAAATTTTGAAAAGCAATATTGAACAAAAGATGCTCTAAATCATGTGCTTAACAATATGAAACCATATTTTGTTTGTTATCCGTTCCCTAAAAGGAGTTAAAGGGTCAGCTCTTAAAATGATATTTTGCCGATATCTAAAGAACGGTAACGAATTTCTAATCACTTATTACACATGATGTATTTGATTCAAAAGATATGTTTTTAATATGAAGAAAAAGGGCTTATCACTCAAATTAGTGGTCCAGTGGGGTCTAGTGTCATTTATCCCTAGCTCTTTTAGATCCCACCCCCAAATCCAGATATGTTTCGTTAACGAAGATGAAAGGCAAGGTCATTTCACCTTCTAATTATTGAACGGAAGACCTCTCGTTGCTCGCAACGAGATCGTGTCTAGTTATATATACAATTAATATTATCTGTGTCAATTTTCTATTATAGTTGAATGCATTGATCTAATCTGTTCACCTTCATACCGGATATTTTCCGGGTATTCGCCATATCCCAAATGGGATATTTTTGTACGAGCAGGAACGAGCCGCGGCTTCACTTACTTTAACTGCAAACATCGAGTAGAGGACAATGGTATTTACACTAAGGTGCTTGACATCACGCTTAGTCCCGAATGCTAATAAAACAATAAAATATAAAAGCATGTTTTTGAATGTTTATTGAAATAAATATTTACACATTCTAGAATGATTGTTTATTTGAAAATCTAGTGAGTACATTTTTCATTAAAGGAATTATCTTGTTAAGTCTTTGTCACTATTCGGTAGTCAGGTGTAAACCTTTAAGGGGGATGTGTGGCCATCTTGTACATTTGAGAATAAAAATGTAAACATTTCTGGAACTGACTTGTTTCTGCCCAAAACTGGCCAAAGCTGTAGTAAAAAGATAAAAAAGCAATAGATAGGAGGTTCTACATGTTTTTTGTATGCAAATTACGCATACAAGAACAAAACAATGCCTTTTTAATCACCTAGAACAGCTGTAGAACTGTGCAGATGCAGACTTAATTTGAAGGTTTAAAAATCTGAAAAAAATAAGAAAGGGGTTCATTGGTGTCCTCTCTACAACTATTTGTTGAGGAAAAGGCTGAACCTTGCACATTATTGTAGTAACTTTGCCTCAAAATAGAGTATCCTATTTTTATCAGTTGACATGTGATCTATTTTTAGAACAAGAAACACCCATTCTATACTTTAAATCATGTGCCTATAGAGGCACACTGACGTTATATTTTCATAGACAAAAAATAAATGTTAATTCAAAACAATATGTCTTAAATGTAACAGACCTCTATATCAGTTCCAAGGGTTTTTTTCAGTTCTATATAAGTATAAATTAAATTTAACTCTTTTAAGAAGTACGGTAGGGTCCAAAAAATTAATTGTCTTAAATATAAAAAATATACATATATATTTCATTGAAAATATAACTTCAATGTACTCCCATAGACACAGACAAAAATATCTCGAGCGAATTGATGGTTTTTGAGACCTATTTTAAGAATAGGGTACCCTCTTTTGAGAGAAAGTTACATCTTAAATAAGCAAGTTTGGACATTTTTCTCAACAAATGGTTGTAGAGTGGACACTAATGACCCCCTTTCATATGTTTTCAGATTATTAAATCTTGAATTTAAGTCTGTAGCTGCGCAGTTCTAAGTGATTAAAAGAGGCATTGTTCTGCTCTTGTATGCTTTATTTTCATTCAAAACAACATACAGAACCTTATATTTATTGGGTTTTTAATCTTTAGACAGCAGTTTTAGTCAGTTTTGGGCAGAAATTAGCCAGTTAAAGAAATGTTTACAAAAGAATTATCGCTTTCTGTAACTGTCTATCTTCAATTCTTTCGTTCCAACGTTGCACGCGGCATTAATCTTTAATACTAATGGAAAATGCGTGTATCATATTACATATACGAGATGCCTAGTTATTTCTTTAGAATTCCGTAAGCTATAGCAAGTTTTTTCACAAAATGCCAAGAAATGCGCAAAAAAATAAATATGAATTCAACAGTGAGTTTCAACAGTGAATTTTTAGGAAACAACTGACAAATTCCTGTCATCGCAGTACAATTAGTTCAGTCTTTTAAACTCCGCCCCATCTTTCATTTTGTTTATCCTGATTTGCAATTTTCATTCCGATTTCAGGATGAGTAAGTGTTTAAAATCGAATTAACTCTCAGGATAACCTTGCACAGTAGTATGGACATCTCTAAATCTTCGCTGAAGTTATTGTTGCCCATGGTGTTTCGGGGGTCCTCACATTGTTATTTTCCTTTATCCATGTTGATTCCAACTAAAACGGTTCACTTATCACAACACGTGAACATATATCCTTTTATTTTAATAAGGAAGCACTGACTGACGCTTTTCTGTTTTTATGAACATAACATAAAAGTTTTGACACTCTTTTGTTAATTCGAATGGTTTAAGTTTGACTAGCAGTTTATAAGCTCACCTGAACCGAAGGCTCAAGTAAGCTTTTTAATCAAAATTTGTCCATTGTCTGTCGTCGTCCTCGTTGTAGACTTTTTACATTTGCATCTTCTTCTCCAGAACCAGAGGGTCAATTTCAACTAAACTTGGCAAAAAGCATCCTTGGGGTAGGGTTTTCAAGTTTGATCAAATAAAGAATTAGGTCCCCTTTAAAGGGGAGATAATTTTAAAATATTGAAAATTTTTTGGTATTTTTCAAAACTTTTTAAAAGAACCGACTTGCCAGAAAAGATTTTATTTATGTGAAAGCATCCTCAGGTAAAAAGATTCAAATTTCTTTTAATCATGATACCCTGAGGTAGGGTGGGGCCACAATGGGAGTCAAATTTTTACAGACTAAAATATTGGGAAAAATCTTCGAAATCTTCGTAAAAATTAATTGAATAGAATAGCTGTAACTTCTGTGAAAGCATTCTTGCGTTGTGTAGATTGAAGTTTGTTCTAATCATGATTCCCGGGGTTAGATAGGGGCCACAATGGGTGATCAAATTTTTACATAAGAATATTTAAATATATCTATTTAGAAATATTCTTCTCAAAAACCAATTGGGCAGACAAGATGCAACTTGTGTGGAAGCATCCTCAGGTAATGCAGCTTCAAGTTTGTTAACTCATTAATCCCGAAGGTAGGGTAGGGTAAGGCCACAATGGGGGTAGGTTGAATTTTTACATAGGAATATAAAGCAATAAAATCTTGGAAAATCTCTTCAAATAATATTTGGTCATACAAGCTGTTACATTTGTACACGTGTGAAAACATCTTCAGGTATTGTAGATTCAAGCTATTAAATTTATGATCCTTGGGGATAGGGTGGAGTAACAATGGGGGTCGAACTGAGGCCACAACGGGGGGGGGGAGTGATGGTGAAATTTTATATAAATTTGACTATTCTTTAAAAACTCAAATGTTATAATATGGTATTATATGCAAGCATCTTGATATTTGTTAATACTATTTTGTTAGACTCTACGCAGCATTGTTAAGGTTTACTGAAAATATCAATGGATACGTTCATAAATCGATGCATTTATTATTGCAAAATCTTTATTTAAAGTTATTTTATTAGGATATTAAGTTGATATTTAATGTAACAGCATAGCAAATGACACTTTGTGTGACAATTAGTGTGGTCCCCTGAATAGACAGTTACGTGATATGTGTTGATAATTCTCCCTAATTGAGGTCATAAACAAAGTTCAGTATCGCAATGGCATACCCTTATTTGAATTAAAAAATCAAATGCTAATTAAATTCAACTTATGTAGTAAATTTTGAAAAGTGCTTCATCTTTTCTTAGAATAAATATCAAAGAAATAAGCTCCGGCTGAAATTTATAATTATGGCTTTCGCTTATTTGTTTACGTATTTATTAATTCATTCTATATATTTAATCAAAGAGGCAGCACTTTTTAATATATATTGAACATACCCTTAATGTATATTCAAATATCATAATGATCTGTTAAGTGTATGTCCTTGTAAAGAGCGGATTTAGATAGGCTTCCCGATGTCAAACACATCGAACTTGTACATTAAACACGCCAGAAAAAAAATAATACACGCTCTAAACATTTATTACATGCTAAATCAAAACAAACATAATAAATAGGATTTAATGATATATTAATTGTTTGAAGATTATGCTCCGTTTATATATGAAATGCGTTTTCCCATGTTAAACATTTGATTGATCCGTTTCTCTCTACACATAATATGCTTCAAAATTTACAGTATGACGTCACATTGACAAGTGCATCGCGATCAATCAGTTGTTTATATTTAGCGTTGTTTGACTTATTTGACTACAAAGATGCACCAAAGGTAATTTTCAGTGTAGTTTAATGTGTTTGTGCAGATAACAATTGCAAATTTATTTTTGAGCATTTTTGATTACTTCTTGTTTTGTGTGATTTCATAGTTAATATTTCTCTTACGTTCTGGTCGGCGCGACAACAAAGTAGTCCTTAACAGTGCTGCGTAGCTTCTGAACATTTATAGTGCCACACAAAGGGTTACAAGTTTGATGTATGTTGATATTTATATAAATAGTTGATCATCATATTCTTATGGATGTTGATCTTCCCGAGAACTGCAATACTTATTGTGTAATATGGCTATGAAGTCATCTAGTTACAAATGGGTCTCAATATATTAAGCCTTAGAATATCTTAAGAAAATTTTGAAATCTTTTATACAGGATTTACATTATTGTTCAGATATTTTGTAAATGACTCAATAAAGCTGATTTTATCGTGGCAGTTGTTGTTCAGTGCTAGGTGAGCAATGTGGTCCATGGGCTTCTTGTTCCCAGAATCATCATAATCAGAATCATTACTGAATGCAGATGTATTATTTTTTTGAGGAATATATGTATTTTTTAAGAATGATATCTCTTTAATAAAACCTTTATTTCCCAATGGAGTCAAATATTCTCGGGGGAAGCAGGCCAAGCAAAGTTACTTAGATTCGCGAAGCGCATGGTATTCTCATAAATCCAATTATAATTTTTTTGTGTACAATAATTGAATATCACTATTAACCCGTTGCGAGCAACGAAGGGTCTTCCGTTTGATTACATGTATACATTTAAAAAAGGCAATCCTCACTTAAAAGAACAATAGAAATAATTAAAGAAAAAACTGCTTTAGCAATACCCATCAAACATGGGGGTTTCTTGTGTGGAAATATGCACGATCCTTTTATATTGGTGAGCTTAAATGATCTACATGTAGT
Organism: Magallana ariakensis; assembly: GCA_020458035.1. Classification (NCBI taxonomy): domain Eukaryota; kingdom Metazoa; phylum Mollusca; class Bivalvia; order Ostreida; family Ostreidae; genus Magallana; species Magallana ariakensis. The sequence continues at coordinate 35,526,284 of CM035812.1, forward strand.
ACCATATCAAACGTTATTTTAAATCAATGATGCATATTAATAATTATTTGCAACCATAAAAAATTATATATATGAGACATTGCAATTATTTAAGTCAATCATCTCTAGTTTGAGTTAGCCTTAGTTTTATTTCAACAAAAATTCAATCAGTAATCATCATTGTGCTAGTTGAAAACGTTAAAATCATAAGAGTCTATTTTATCTTAAAGGGGCATGGTCACGATTTTGGTCAAGTTCTATTTTTCTGTTTTTATTATTCACAATACCTAAGAAATGCATTTCTAATGATCAAATAAAATTTGAGAGTCAGTCGTAGATTTATAAGCAAAATACAGGGCTCACAATTCTTTGCCATATAAACCAGGCTCGTGCCCTGTTTGTGTTTACATAGGTTCAATATAGTAGTAAAATCTTTTTCAAGCTGATTTATCTATGTTCTTATTCATTTTATGCATAAATAAACAGTTCCTAACGTTTAGTTGATTCATTTTAGGTCAAACACTGGAATTTTCACTTCAGCATTTAAAATGTAAACAAATGCTTTGTTTACATAGCAAAGAATTGTAAAACCTGTAACTCGCTTATACATCAACGAATTACACTCAAAGTTTGGTTGCTTATTAATTATGCCTTACTGAAGAATGTAAACATTATAATCGGACAAATAATTTTTGACCAAAATCGTGACCATGCCCCTTTAAACATTGTGTAAATGTATATTACATGTTATATTACAGGAAAGTTTTTTTGATGAGTTCTTCGGTTTATTTCTTAAGAATAAGTATTCTGAACTTTATCGGCATCTGCATCAGACACGAAAATATGCAATTGGATTCCCGATGGAAGGAGTAGAAATGGAAGATTTAAAAGACCTCAAAAAGTGTATTGCTAAAATAGTTGAAACTTCTATACATTCGGAAGAGAGTATTCGACCCGTGTGGGCGATATTTGAACAATATTTGCTTAAAGCGAAAGAACACAGAAAGATAATTTCAAGAGCAGAATTATTAAAATTTAATGAAAGAGTGTTGAAAGAAAATAGAATCCATGATGACGAAATTACAAAATTGCTTAAGTTTCTAAATAAAGCTGGCACCATATTATTTTTTGAAGAGGAACGTTTAAAAGAAACAATCATTCTCGATTTTCAGTGGTTTGTTGATGCGTTTAAATGCATAATTGATTACCACGTAGATGAAGCTGAACCAACTGACAGCAGGCGTGCACATCTTGAATTAACTGGTGAACTAGAAGACGAAGAACTGGATGCAATATGGAACAACAAAGGGAAAGACTATTTTAAGAACAAAGATCAAATAATCGCTTATATGGAACAGCTAGGATTATTAGCAAAATGCCATTCAAAGCGGTCATATTGCAAAGAAACTCCTTGGTATTTTGTACCAAGCATGACAAAAAGGAAGTTTGACAACAAAATTGTCGAAGGGTGCTCAGAAAAGTCTTCCATTCTTTGCTTTCAGTTTAAAAAAGAGTTACTTCCAATGCATGTTTTTTACGGTGTTGTATTTAAATGCTTCAAAATACCAAAATGGTCCATTTTACCAGATGAAAACGAAAAAGAGTTGTGTGTTTATGAAAAAACGGCATGTTTTTTATTTGAAAGTTGTATCGTAGTCCTGTGTGCCTGCAAATGCCAGATTCAAATTCAGATTTTTCATTTAAATAAAGGAAGCAATACATTACATTTACAAACAGAGGTACAGAATGAAGTCAGTAAAATAATACAGGGGTTTGAAAAGTATCCAAGTTCAGTTGGTTACAAATGCCAGAATGGAGTGTTTAATGATGAAAATGACCAATCATTCTTATCAATCGAAAGGTTTTCCGCCTCATCCGTTGTGTGCACAGCATGTAAAACTAAGCATATGGTGGAAAGGAACGTGTGCTGGGTAAGTTATTTTTTTTATTTTGTACTTATCAAAGTCAAAAATTTGTATTAAATAAAAGAATTATATGTTAAAAGTAAATAGGTAAATATAAAATGTCATGTAAAAGATTAGTGTTTGGTTTATCAGATTTTGTTTATCATTAAATGCATCTCTTCACATAATTTTATACAGATCGGAGACCCGATAGAAAAAGGTAAGTGGCTGATCAATTTTTTATACATGTATAATAGAACTGCATAGAAAAACAATATCCTTCTTCAATGATTGCCTTGGAATTTGATGCTTAACAAGCTTAAAAACCTGATTGAAATTTATCACCAAATGACATATTGTGGATTCATTAGAATTCGTAGTGGGTCAGTTTCGTGGTATTTGTTGGTAGCCCCCACCCCCCCCCCCCCCCACAAATTTACATCCTCTATAAAAACTAATCACAAAAGATTTAGTTTTCCTACTTAAATTGAAAACCGACGCATTAATGAAATAACATCCCCACGAATAAGCAAAAAACCCACAATCCAAGAAAATTCCCCTTCCTACGAAATTAAATGTTTCTACGGTATTGAAAAATTAAATTCAAATAAAAATGTGTAAGGAAAAACAAGATAAGTTACTATCAGAAAAGTATAGCTTCTGTTGTATAAACATTTTCACGACTATCAAAAACTACATTCTGCAAGTATACTGCAACAGTATACTTATCATTGGGTTTATCTACATATTGAATAGTATGATGCTACAATCAAGTGAAACAAAAGTTAAAAGTTTTACTGTAAGCATTTTCAGCAAAGTCGACTCAGCCGACAGTTATTACAAATACAAAACAAAAAAACGTTGTTATTGGTGTCATTACTTTAAATGTCATTATGACTTCACAATTTATATAGAGGTAGCAGTTGGTTAAACTTTATAAACACAGCTAAAATATAATACGAACAATCAGGTGAAAAGACTTCTAATTGTTCCAAAAACAGTTAGCGTACTAGTTATTTTGTTTCATTTGTTTTCGGGGCGGCTTATTATCATTAGATTTATAAAAAAAATTAACTTTATAATGTTATTTTTTTTTCCAATCACAAATTTTCACATTTTACATGCTAGGTGCAAGTAAACAACAATTTGCTGTCTCTTTATAAAACAAAACTTCCACATTTATCATCGCATACTAGGGTATATATATATAGGACAGGGCAAACAGGCAATCACATTATGTACATCATACCTATCATATAATCATATAAATACATATCATAAGTTGAAAAGTATATAATGATTGAGTTCATTGATACCATTATAGATATTATATATGCTAATTACAGTAACTCACAAATTGTTTTCCAATCTCTCTCATGTTTTGAATATTGCATTTTTTTAACCGCATACATTTCTGAATAAGGAATATGTCAGCAATTATATAACTTAATAAAAAAGTAATTTTTTGGGACAGTTTTTAATTTAAATGAAAACATGTATCGCTTTACAATAAACTACATGTAGATGATATCCCACGGGAATTAACACTTTACACATTAATAACACGATGCTAAAATGTTAAAACCATATAATTTTTTTTCATTAAATTTTTTTTTTCATTTTCGTATATACTTTGTCCGAATTTTTCTTAATTGTTTTCTTAATCTTTTCTTTGAAATGGAAACAAAAAAACGAACTAAACTGCATAGCTGGATTTTTAGCTGGGGATGAAAAATCTAAACTGTATTGGATGATATAATTATACACATGTACATATCCTTAATTCTTTTTGTTGCTGCTACATGTAAATGGAAAATGATAACAAAGATTTCTTTATTAAACCAGTGATTGGGTATTTAGGACCTCATATCTCTAAATTGTGTTCTTTAGGTCAAAATTCACAACAATTTTTATCACTGTCCCAATTGAGAATTTCAGATAAAAGACTGATTTGAAAAACAAAATTGGAGAAGGTTGTAACCCCCCCCCCCCCAATTTAACTTCAAACTGTTACATCATTTATTCATATAGACTTCTAAAGAACTCTATCTGTTCCTTGTTTACAAGGGTTTACTGCAAATCTGTTGTGGTATAAAAATGTATAAATTAAAAAAACCCGCTAGTGTATGCATATAAATTTGCATTTTTTAAAACAAAGTTGTCATATTCAAAGTATCTGCCCGATGGTTAACTCGCCCTACACTTTCCGCTATGGTGTAAATTAGTCAAACCGCGTTCCTGGCCACCCCGTTGTGGAAAATAATTTTTTTCGATCAAAACTAAAATCGCATCAAATTGTTCCAATTTATTTATTAACTTTTTTGTATTTACCAAACCGCGTTCTTGATTACCCCGGTCTGGAAAATTCTATTCCATTTTCTCGCAAGAGGTTGTGTTTCGCTAGCATCTATCTATCAAAACTAAAATCGCGCATTCAAGAAACGAATTGCCTCATTTCATTAATTCAGCATTTGTCAAATCTTAACTTCTATGTATAATCCAAGTAATTTCCTAATAAAATTATTCATTGTTCACGTAATCATTCAAATTATTTCATTGCAAGGATATATTTTAATGCTAACTCCCATTGACTTGGATTCGCCAAAGCGTGTCCACCACCTAACTCTCAGTTTTGCTATATCAAGCAGGTTTATCGAAAATGAAACTAGGTTTTTGATTTATTTCTCAATAATTATTTATAAGGTAAAAAAATCTAAAATTTTAGCTTTCCTGACATCATATGTCGTGTTGAAATACCAAAGGTCTGATGCATGCGTTTCTTAGTTTATTAGCGAAATGTCTTAATTTATATGTATAGATATCGACAGGTTTTGTACGCTACATGGATTCTTGTTACTTTTACCAAACGGTATGCTAGTTTTATCAAAAGCAATTATAGGAACAATGCATTTTGTTAAGAACAGTACGTTTACTCTATGCCACATATCTTGAACTTCGAGAATACTGTAAACAAATGTTCTATTTTTATGTCATTCCCAAAACTTTATTTTCATTGATCATTAAAAGTTCTTGCACCAAATGACCCTTTGTTATCGCTTCTCCTTCTGAAAACATGAGTGATACTGAACACAATCGCCCCGTGTAATTTTCGCCCTTCTTCACTTGCAAGCAGTTTCACCCCGTCTTGAATTCGCCCCGACATAGTTGTGTTTAAAGAGAGATCATTTGAAACATTGTAATTCTTAAATTCGCCCGCTGACAACAGGGGCGAAAGGGGCAAAAATAAAACGGGGGCGAATATTTCCCTGTATACAGTAGAGACTTGCAACTTTAACCAATGTCTTTAGTTCATTTAGAGGCTCCTTTAATCTATTCATACCGAAGAATCTGAGCACCACTTAGCTTCAAGCAATTTTTTTTCCTATAAAGTGTTTCGAGTTTTTGAATTACACAACTTTTTAAATAAATTGTATTTAAAATAAGTTCGGACAACTTCGGATTGACACGTCTACCTTGCAACTGGTCGATCAAAACGTAATGATGGTCAAAGGTCAAGGTCATTAACAATTTTGGGTATTATTCTGTTTACATGTTTTTTTGTATAGGGTGGTAAAGAAATAATATTTCTCGTATTTAGTATGAATTATTAAAGCATTTTTAAAAAAAGCCCGTCAGTCCCCACTTTGAATTAATCAGAGTGTCCTTTTCCTTATCATATGGTTTGCTTGTTCGCTTCTAATCTGAAACCATAAGATATAGATATTTACGAATTGCAAAATACGTTATAAACACTTCGGACCACTAAGGTTGGAATTTTCTGCCTTGGCCTAATAATGAATCCAAAGTGAAAGGTCATGGTCAAAAAAAGAAAATTTTAAACTACATCTTTTGATATTCTGTTCACTTGAATTTACGTAGGGAGCGCATTTCTAAGAATTAATCAAAACAAAATAATGTTTATAACATAACAGATAATAAAATGAAAAGACCGCTAATTTTTCGAGAACAATAAGAGAACAATTATTTAAAAACAATACGCCTACTAGTTTTAATGAGACTAAAATATTTTACATTCCGAGGTCAGTGAACGCGTTTTTAGAGATACTCTGAGGCAAAGTAAGTTTAAAAAATCAGTAGTGGAAGATCAAAAAAAAAAAATTATTAATGATAAAAAATTTCCATGTCATCAATATACATCGTGATCTTATGATCTGCAGCTACGTTATCATATACATGTAAGTAATGTAAACTAAGAAAAAAAATAATTTGTAAAGTTGAAGAAGTTTAACAATTTATAAATTGTGAAATACATAATACATTTTTCATTTTGTTAGCAGACGAAAAAACCCAGGAGGAAAATAAAAGGTATATGGATGAAAAAAGGTAATGCAAATATTTTAGTATATACACTGTGTCTATTAGAATAGTACTATCAAGGCATTAAAGAGGTCATTGATATGTCTACTGATCTGATCTCGTGCATTTCAGGCTTCCACTCTTGTATCTTGGTTAAGATTTTTGATACTGAGTTGGACATGAAAAGTCCCCGTATATTATCAAAGCATACAACTGCAATTTCTTCTCACTTTATTATTTCTCAGTTTTGTTGTTTTTCAGAGCACACATAATAATAAACAATGCACTTTTTGCCTTTCGTTTTATGCATTAATTTTATTTTTTTAGTACTGTTGCAAACGATGGTTTCAGTGCAAACAAAACTCAAGAAAACAGTAATGGTAAGGCAACATATTTTGCAAATTAGTTATTTTTTTTATTATTAAAGGAACATTAACAAGATTTGAAATCAAAAGGGTTTTTTTAAAATTTTTTTGTTTAAAATTGTTGACTTACATTTTGAATGATTGTTAGAAAGCAAGTTACAAGAAAGATACAGACGTAGGGAATTATTGTTATGAATATCTACGGATTTAATGCCAAGGAAGGGCCTACCTTTTATAAAAGTCCTATTTTCAAGTGCATTGTTTGCTCTTTTTCCAGTCAGTTTGGATAAAGTGTAAAGAATACGCTACAAAGCAATGTACACTGTAGCCTAGTCAGTGAAACTGTGGACAAAAAGATATCTACAAAATTTTAACGCGAGGAATGTGAAATAACATTTTCTCTGAAACACTCCTCGTATGTTTAATATAAGTAGTATACTGACTTGTTTTTCCAATTTGAGTATGAAGTTACCTAATATGATTAAATATCAGTGTGAAAGGCAATATTTCATTTCAGCAGATTATTAATCCAGTAATCAAACCAGAGGACAGTTACTTAGCTTTTTCCTGAATATTTGCTATGATCATTTACGCGGGCATGTTAAGGCTTCCCGATTGATTTTACAGCGATGTGTAGAAGGTCACTTGTCTGTACTTCATACGATATGATGTCATAATTAACTTAACAAAAAAAGTTTAAACAAATCCTTTACAGTTCTTATTCCAAACAGTATTGGCCCGTAAAACTTGTGCATACAAATTCTTCAATAAACAATAGGTGCTCACTAACCATGAAAAAGTCCTTTCACCCGGACGGTTACCATCCGATATTCTCAAAAACAATACCATTATCGATTGTTTAAATTTTATAAATACAAACAATAGGTATAAAAAAAATTATACTAAATTTTATAATGCACAGTTTCTTTTTTCCGCTAGTATATATTCATTGTTCACGTAATCATTCAATATTATTTCATTGCAAGGATATATTTTAATGCTAACTCCCATTGACTTGGATTCGCCAAAGCGTGTCCATCACCTTACTCTCATTTTTGCTATTTCGAGCAGGTTTATCGAAAATGAAACTAGGTTTTTGATTTATTTCTCAATAATTATTTATTAGGTAAACAATCTAAAATTTTAGCTTACGGACATCATATGACATGTGTTGAAATACCAAAGGTATAAGCAGTTACTCTGGTGCAGGCGTTTCTTAGTTTATTAGCGAAATGTCTTAATTTATATGTATACGCAGGACAGATAAGGCTACACATCGTTTTGATATGCTAATGACGGGATAATGAGATATGACATCATAATATATGCCCCGCCTCTGTATTTCCATATATGGAATATACCGAAAACAGCAGTTTAAGCAAAAGATACGGCTGATTTAATACTTCATAAGAAAAACAACTACGAATCACTCATGTGTGTTTTTATAAGTTTAAAACAATCAGAATATACGAAGAATTTCCATAACGCATCTGTCGTTTGTGTGTGAATCTGCGTCCTAAAACCGCTCGTCAGACGATGTAAACACGTGTAGCTGGTATTCCCGATGATAGCGATCTTTTGATGATTTATCAGGTATGTAGAATAGTTATACAGTGTATTTGTTATGTACCAGATAGCTGAATAACTATTTTATTGTGATTTCATACAGTTGATGCATTTCTGATCGACTTCGTGTGTTGTTTCGTTCAAAACATGAAGAGAGACTGCATTGTTTACATTTATACAACTTTATTGCCAGCCCGTTTAATTGTTGATGCAATCGACACGAATCAGCTCATATTACTTGTACTGACAATACTTAGCTTTACACAACAGGTGTTTTTTTTTCTTCAATTTTTAAGTAAACAATACAAGACTGTGTGAAAACAGCTGATTTGATTTTCTGAAAATCAGTACAGTACAGGCCAAAGGATTATAAACAACTGATTTCATTTTCTGAAAATTGATGAACAGCTGATCAATAACACCTTTCTACTGTGTTCAAAATTCTTCTATGACAGTTCATTTAAATTTTTTACACATTCATCCAGTTGATATAAGATGTTCATGCACATTAATTTTTAATTAATTAGTTTTTTATATCCCAGAATATTACTATCATAACACTGTTTCAAATCTTGTCACCTGGATTCATACTTATGTTTCTGTACTATTGGTAATAAAAAAAATCCAAATAATAATAAACAAATGACTGCATGTCTCCATCCGATTTTCTCTAAATGAGGAATCTACATGTATGGTCATATATGGTATGTTTGTTTTGAATGTGTATCTGTAACTTTCAAAATAATATTTAAAGTGTTGGTCATTTTACTAATCCATGCAAAATATATGTAGACCTTTCACAAAACGTTCAAATTACTGTTGACATGCCCTATGCATGTAAATGTGTATTATAAACTTCCCATATTATTTTTTGTTATTTGCAGAGTTATTTGAAAAGTGTCACACTGATTTGAAAAAGAATAGAGCCCTGAGGCTTGAAGAAAATGTAAGTAAATAACATACATGTATAAGTACAATAATTCATCATTGAAATAATGATAAATCTGATAATTCTATGAGACAGTTCAATTAGAAAAATCATTTTCATGTACAAATGGTTTCATGTTTTAAAATGATTGATAAAAACCTATGTAAACCTACAATTTTGAGTAGTTCATGTTTACAAATTGCTCATCAACATATCAACAATGCATAGTATGTTTTCACACTGACTGCAGGGCCAGCATTATAATATTAATATCAATTTTGTATAAAATCAATAATGTGTGTGCGTGTGTGCGTGTGTGTGTGTGTGTGTGAGAGAGAGAGAGAGAGAGAGAGAGAGAGAGAGAGAGAGAGAGAGAGAGAGAGAGAGAGATAGAGAGAGAGAGAGAGAGAAAGAGAGAGAGAGGTGCACTTTTAAGATCAGGCCGGGTAAAATAAAAGGGTGCAAGTAAACTATCATGCCCATATCAGCGGTTAGGATGCTACATGTACATGTACTATTTTCAAATCAAACCGATAAGCTGTTTCAAAGCTGTATTTGAATTTCTGCAAAATCTAAATGCATATCTAAACATATTAAATGAAATATTTATCAAGATTTATATCTATATATCTAAATTCTATTGTCTGTCAAATTGTACATGTAGAAAACATGTAGAAAATACTCCATTTCAGTCTTTCAGTCATTTTGATTACAAGTTAAACTCACTGAAATGTATATATATATATATATATATATATATATATATATATATATATATATATATATATATAATTTTCATTTTAGCTGCTACCTGGCTACCTGCTTTGGTTTGGAATTTAGATAAATGATGTTCTCATTGGTGACAATTTACCTACACACTTATCCTGGGGATATAAAAGATGAAATGATGAAAAGAAAAACCTGAACTTTATGAACAGGAAGACTGTGTTTTTGGAAAGAGAAGACTGGAGCAGAACTAAAAAGTCATACAATAAACACATTGACATCATATAAAGAAATTGCAATTTTTAATGTGCATGCATATGTCAGGTTTTAATGTTGTCACAGAATTCTGTTTTAGAAAGTCCTTTTATCTTCTTGAATTAATAAAACAAATGAACCAAATATAATTGTTTTTATATTTATAATTTTGTTTGGGAAGGGGAAGGTCATTTACTTAAGTTAGTTATATTAAATTGCTATATGCTGCATGTATTAAGGATGTAAATGGGTGGAAGAGATAGAGTCTCTCACATAGGAGAATTCAGACTGATTTAAATTCTATATATTGATGTGAACCAAAAATGGCTTTTGGTCGCCTCGACGCAGGACATACACACCCTCTTTTCTTCCTCGGTAATAAGAAATAAGCAATTAAAATTTATTTTGTGAGTGAAAAGATATGCGACCCCCCCCCCAGTCTCCTTAATCTTAATCATTCTGCATGTGCATGTGTTGAATAAAAGTAAATTTAAATGAGTGTTAAAAAAAAAAGTGTATAATAAAAAGGTGCATATATGGTTGATTGCTTATGGGGGATGGGAAAAGGCCTCATACATGGGCAGATCTACATCTATAGTCCCCATGGACAATTCTAATTTAATGCACAATTTACATAGTAAAACACCCAATGCTACCTGACCCTGGCAAACAGAATAAAGTTACCCCTTTGAACCCCCTCCCCCAGAATAATATTTACAGAGCCAAGCAGTGCTATAGAATATGCAGTCATTCGGCACAGGCAGCACATGCATACATCTGACATTAAGGATGACGTTTACTCAGAATGAAAAAAAAATTCCACTGATGATAATGAAAACCCATCTATTGTATGTTATAGACCTTTGATTGTAGTGTTATTTTTCAATTTCAATAAAGTAGGTCAATGACCTAGGTTTGAGTTAATTGCTATTGAATATATTTCAAAAAATTAAGAAAAATCCAATAAAATTTTACACTACGATTGAGAATTTCTTAATTGTGTAAATATTAGAAATAATTAAACACTTTAAAAAATGAAATACAGTTTATGAATGGTAGTGGCACTAAATAGATATAAAGCATTAAAATTTCAGCAACAATTTTTAAAAATATTCCAGTCCGAATTTCCTCTATAAGTTTTTATATCCCTACCCATTTTTGATCAAATTTTACAAAAAATTGAATGATGATAACACAAAAACATTTATAGTATTAAACTACCTTATTCTGTTGGCATAAAATTTATGTGAGGTCAATGATCAAAATTTTGAGATATGGGGTCTTTTATCGTTTTTAAGCATTTTTCAATATTTTTGCAATTCGTGCCACACGATAATTTTAATGAATAAGTGAGGTAAACCCAACAGAAAATATGCAAAATTATAAAGACTAAAATATAAAATCTTAACTTTTAATATTAGAGTACTGCCAAAAATGTTTGAGCGGAAAACAAAATCTGCAAAATTTAGTCCGAATTTCCTCTGTTTGGCTAAAAGTCTATTTTTTTTACCCTAATTCCACAATATAGTAGAAAAATCGAATTTTATGTCAATAATAATTCATTTCATAAATAATTTTTGTGTCTAGAACAAAATTTACTCAAGACTTTGAACTTTATAACAATCCGAATTTGAGAACTCAAACCCTGAGTAAACGACACCCTTAAATCATAATAAAAAAATATACTCCACATCTTATTTTTAAATATATATTATGAGAAAAAGTTATAATATCAGGGGCTTAATAGACACCAAACCACTCAAATAATTGTGTACAATTAGCTCTTATATATTTTTCTCTAATTCCTAAAAACTATTAAGCACTCACTAACTCCACCAATGCGGTAAACCAAGAAAAATGATACACAGCGGTTTTTTGTTTACATCCATAATACGACAGAGGAAATGCGGGCGATTCATCGTTATCATATTGCCTCTTTTAAAATAAATAAAAACAGAAACACTATGTTTAAATAACCATTTACATAATGTACTGCTGAAACATATCTTAAAATTAATTCGGATTAGGTAAAAAATGAGATCGCGCCTATATCAGAAGAGTTATCGCTCAAAGAGTTATCCCCCCTTTTGGGATCACTTGTGCGTTTGAAATGTGAATTGCTTTGAGAGACTTTCCAGATTTAGAAATTAAATGCAAAAGTTCAAGTGCAAGACGGCTATAGATATTATTAAACTTGGTATGATTTTCTTCCTTTTTACGAGTTCTAAATGAAAACTGATGCTCATTTGTTCAAAGATGACGGTTTACTTTGTAATTTCAATTAAAAATATACAAAAATGCACTAATTTAGGAACAAGTAGCCAGTTTTTTAAAGAAATTTACATAACTAGTGAACTTTACAACTGAATGAGTATTGATTTCTATGATGTATAGATCATTTTGAATATGTTGCCATATTACTTACTCTAAACTTTCTTTGCCTTGCTCTTGAACTTTTTGTCTCAATTTAGCATTGACGTTTTTTGACTAAAAGGCGCCCACGTGACCCTAAAAAGTCACGTGCCCGTCAAATTTAGACATGGTCAAGTTAAGGTGACCCATATCTTCACAAAAACACCCGAAATAGTTTAGAACTATTCATTATTCAGAAATAAATAGACAAAAGCAAAACGACCTCCTTTTACTGCTGTTTGAAAGCAAAATGTTGCCTTAACTGTCCTGCGTAGATATCGACAGGTTTTTTACGCTACATTGATTCTTGTTACTTTTACCAAACGGTATGCTAGTTTTATCAGAAGCAATTATAGGAACATTTTATTTTGTTAAGAACTGTTCTTTTACTCTATCCCACATATCTTGAACTTCGAGAATTCTGTAAACAAATGTTCTATTTTTATGTCATTCCCAAAACTTTATTTTCATTGATCATTAAAAGTTCTTGAACCAAATGACCCTTTGTTATCGCTTCTCCTTCTGAAAACATGAGTGATACTGAACACAATCGCCCCGGGTAATTTTTGCCCTTCTACACTTGCAAGCAGTTTCACCCCGTCTTGAATTCGCCCAGACACAGTTGTGTTTAAAGAGAGATCATTTGAAACATTGTAATTCGCGTATTCTTAAATTCGCCCGCTGACAACAGGGGCGAAAAGGGCAAAAATAAAACGGGGGCGAATATTTCCCTGTATACAGTAGAGACTTGCAACTTTAAACAATGTCTTTAGTTCATTTAGAGGCTTCTTCAATCTATTCATACCAAAGAATCCGAGCACCACTTAGCTCCAAGCAATTTTTTTTTTTGAATTACATAACTTTTTAAATGAATTGTATAGAGAGTTCGGACAACTTGGGATGGACACGTCTACCTTGCAATTTGTCGATCAAAACGACATGATGGTCAAAGGTCAAGGTCATTAACAATTTTGGGCATTATTCTATTTACATGTTTTTTTTATATAGGGTGGTAGAGAAATAACATTTCTCGTATGTGGTATGAGTTATTAAAGCATTTTAAAAAGAGCCCGTTAGTCCCCACTTTGAATTAATCAGAGTGTCCTTTTCCTTATCATATGGTTTCCTTGTTCGCTTCTAATCTGAAAACATAAGATATAGAGACTTACGAATTGTAAAAAACGTTATAAACACTTCGGACCACTAAGGTTGGAATTTTCTGCCTTGGCCTATTAATGAATCCAAAGTGAAAGGTCATGGTCAAAAAAAGAAAATTTTAAACTACATCTTTTGATATTCTGTTCACTTGAATTTACGTAGGGAAAGCATTTCTAAGAATTAATCAAAACAAAATAATGTTTATAACATACCAGATAATAAAATAAAAAGACCGCTAATTATTCGAGAACAATAAGAGAACAATTATTTAAAAACAATACGCCTACTAGTTTTAATGAGACTAAAATATTTTACATTTCGAGGTCAGTGAACGCGTTTTTAGAGATACTCTGAGGCAAAGTAAGTTTAAAAAATCAGTAGTGGAAGATCTAAAAAAAAATATATTAATGATAAAAACTTTCCATGTCATCAATATACATCGTGATCTTATGATCTGCAGCTACGTTATCATATACATGTAAGTAATGTGAACTAAGAAAAAAATAATTTGTAAAGTTGAACAAGTATTTAACAATTTATAAATTGTGAAATACATAATACATTTTTCATTTTGTTAGCAGACGAAAAAAACGAGGAGGAAAATAAATGGTATATGGATGGAAAAAGGTAATGCAAATATTTTATTATATACACTGTGTCTATTAGAATAGTACTATCAAGGCATTAAAGAAGTCATTGATATGTCTACTGATATGATCTCGTGCATTTCAGGCTTCCACTCTTGTATCTTGGTTAAGATTTTTGATACTGAGTTGAACATGAAAAGTCCCCGTATATTATCAAAGCATACAACAGCAATTTCTTCTCACTTTATTATTTCTCAGTTTTGTTGTTTTTCAGAGCACACATAATAATAAACAATGCACTTTTTGCCTTTCGTTTTATGCATTAATTTTATTCTTTTAGTACTGTTGCAAACGATGGTTTCAGTGCAAACAAAACTCAAGAAAACAGTAATGGTAAGGCAACATATTTTGCAAATTAGTTATTTTTTTTTTATTATTAAAGAGACTTGGACACGATTTGAGCTAAATTTTTTCAAAATGTATTTTTTCATTTTTAATGTCTAGAATGGTCAATGTGGATGTTTTTAATGCTCTGTCAAAATCTGAAAGTCAAATATCGAGTTACAAGCGTGTAACAGAGGTTAAAATTCTTTGTTTTGTAAACAAAGCTCGAGTCCTGTTATTGTTTACATATGTCTTGAATTGGTAAAAGTTTCAATCTAATGTTGCATTTTGTTGTTGATAAACTTATTTATGAACACATTTAATAAGTTTATCTTGTTTCCTCTAGTTATTTTATCAAAGAAATGGTAATTTCTTTACTTTACATTATTTGTAAACAAATATAAGACTCGAGCTTTGTTTACACAACAACGATTTCTTTCCTCTGTATCTCGCTTGTAACACGACTTCTAACATTCAAATTTTTGTAAATCATTCAAAATACACAAGTAAACTATTTAATACATAAAAATCAAAAATAAAATTTTTATCTGAAATCGTGTCCAGGTCCCTTTAAAGGAACATTGACAAGGTTTGAAATCAAAAGGTTTTTTTAAATTTTTTTGTTTAAAATTGTTGACTTACATTTTGAATGATTGTTAGAAAGCAAGTTACAAGCAAGATACCGACGTAGGGAATTATTGTTATGAATATCTACGGATTTAAAGTCCTATTTTCAAGTGCACTGTTTGCTCTTTTTCCATTTAGTTTGGATAAAGTGTAAAGAATACGCTACAAAGCAATGTACACTGTAGCCTAGTCAGTGAAACTGTGAACAAAAAGATATCTACAAAATTTTAACGCGAGGAATGTGAAATATCATTTTCTCTGAAACACTCCTCGTATGTTTAATATAAGTAGTATATTGACTTGTTTTTCCAATTTGAGTATGAAGTTACCTAAATATGATTAAATATCAGTGTGAAAGGCAATAATTCATTTCAGCAGATTATTAATCCAGTAATTAAACCAGAGGAGAGTTACTTAGCTTTTTCTTGAATATATGCTATGATTATTTACGCGGGCATGTTAAGGCTTCCCGATTGATTTTACAGCGATGTGTAGAAAGTCACTTGTCTGTACTTCATACGATATGACGTCATAATTAACTTTGACGTCACGATCTGCATTCCTGTCGATAGTTCTCAGGGAATGTTATCTTAACGTTAAAAGTGAATTATACCAAACCAGTATAACACCGCATGTTTCCTTTACATAGATGCTGCCGTTAATGCTAGACGTACAGAATTCATTCATATTTAAAAAACCAGTATCAAATAATCGGCAGTTTTAAAGCTTCGTTTTAAGATAAAGACTATTTATAAACAAGTGGTTTGGAGACTCTCCCTGCTACGTTTAAACAACTGAATGAAGAAATTTTAATGCATGTAAAAACCAGCTTGGCGCAGGTGAAAGATCAACACAATTTTAGAATATTTTACGTAAAGTTGGTAAAGAATATAAGTACCAATGTGAATCGTGTTTGGGAAACCTACGGATTTAGCCCAAGTTTTTGTAAATCGCTTTTGATTAGAAAAAATGTGCATTATTTTGATGATTTTGTATAATGTTTCAACAATATCTTCCATAAACGAAATATTTATTTCAAGCCTAAGCAAGAACTGCAAAGTATATGACATAACAAAGGATATTTCTTAAAAATATTTATGATTTAATGTCATTAATCACCTGCGCCGATACGATTTAATTAGATCATTTAGAATATTAGGATTAGCCCGTCACGTGATTACAAAGTACATATGACGTCTCAAAAATGCATCAAATATAATGTTTAACATCGTTGTAAATGAATGTAACATAGATTTTAAGAAATACTCCCGGTCAAAATATTTTTGCGATGATTCAAATAATATCGTTTTCCAGCCGTATTTTAGCATCGGGACGCCTTAACATTGCTGCGTATGATAAAGACACATTTAATGATTTAAAGAGAGTTCACCATGTTTACTATAGAATTCTTTAATTGATGACAGAGAGTGATTCCGGCAGTTCATTTTAAGGTAGTCCATTCATAATTCATAAGATTTAGACTTTATAATAAATGGAATTATATGATTTGAATTACTATAGTGTTATAAGACATGCCAAATGCTAAAATTTTATCCAAATTTGTTTACGATTTACTGAAGTTATGGAGTGTGCAGTTATAAGACTGAAAAATCTGTTTTGTTCTTCAGTTTATTGTTGCCTCCTCGTGAGAGGGTGAAAATACTGCAAATAACAACAAAATAACATAAGTACATACTCGCATACACATTATTACACAGATGACAAATGTAATGAGCTGTTAAAAATACATGTAGCGGATTCACGTTTTACACTATGCCAAAATAAAAAAAAAAACAACCATGAATATGGAAATTTTACACTGTAAAATCAATAATTGCACATTTGTCAAGTACACTATATCTAATGAAACATTTTCAGAGAAGCTTATACTGTCTGAATGATAAATCTGACATGTATTAAAAAATAGAGAGGACCAAGCCATGTTTTACACTATCCTATATAAATTTACCACACGTGTTTTCAAAGATAAGGTTTGTATGCAAGAAATATGATGCATAATATATATAAGAACATTTACATATGACATATGTAGTTCTGTTAACGATATGCATATACATGTAAACTAAACTTACTCTTTGGCTCACAAAGGATTAGAGGACAAAAATCACAAGGTAAACATTTCGGCGGCAATATTGTACTACCTTCTAAATAACAAAATTAATAACGGAAGGTAAACAAAGAAGAAATATTCCGGAATAGCACTTCTGCCACACTCCCCTACTGATTTCTATCGGAAATCACTACACATAAAAACTTAATTGTGAAAAACACTTTATAAAGGCTTAAGTATATGAGCGGCACCTGTTACATTCATGCAAAACTTACTTTTATAAGATTTACATATTGAGAACTACAAGACATCTGTATGAAAATACATCCTAGATCACTTCGAGCAGTCTTACAAGGTAGCAAATGGGACAAAGATAAGATACTTTAGAGCCGTTCCGAACTACGGTAACCTTGACCTTTCGAACCTTCGAGTCTTTGCTATAAAACACTTTGTCCAGGACTCCCAAGGGCCTTCGGTTACGGTGAGTATCTTTTTCCTTTAATCAAAACAACATCCCCCTTGTTGATTTTTTCACCTCCACTATGCCACTTAGCGCGTTTCTGTAAAACATTCGAGTACTCTGCCCTTCAACCAGAAATGATCTGTCAGTCTCTGCACAAGTTTCAATTGACTACGCAAGTCATCTTTGCATCATCTCCCGAACTCCGGTACACTGAACGTAGCATCTGGTTGTTTCTGCGTCAGGAGTAATGTTCGTGAAAGAACGACTGGTGCTTCCGGATCTGAAGAAATCGGAACAAGTGGTCTGCTATTAACAATGGTACATACTTCCGCAATTAAGGGTAACAGAACTTCATGTGTTAAGTCAAAGGATTTGTTTCCCAAAAGAAGAGCATCCAGAATAGGTTAAACAGATCAAGTCATGCGTTCCCATACGCCCTCGAAGTGGGAGGCATGGGGATGGTAAAATATCCCTAAGACCTTATTCATGGCTAGGTAGTCCTTAGCTGGTCTAAATTCGACAAATTCTGCATCAAGGCTGAGCTCCTTCACAGAGCCAATGAAATTTGTTCCTCTATCAGAACGAATTTGCTAAACGGGACCTCGCATGGTTATGAATCGCCATAAGCAGTTGATGAACGAGGCTGAACTGGCCTCTTCGACAGGCTCCTCTTATACTACACGAGATACCAAACACGAGAATAACACGCCCCATCTTTTGGAGTCTGCCGAGCCGCCCCTAGTACGTCTCGTCACCACCGACCAAGGTCCAATTACGTCCAGCCTAACAGAGGAGAAAGGTGGGGCCTCTTTCAGCCGGTCTTCAGGAAGGTCTGCCATCTGAACCAATCCAAATTTCCTGCGGAGCCTCTTACAGGTGACGCAGTGGTGGATTTTTGATGAAACCATGCGCTTGCAGTTGATAACTCAATAACCTGCATACCTAATGGCACCTTCAGTCATCTGCCTGCCTTGGTAATGTATCACAGAGGGGTAATGACGTATCAGAAGCATTGCAATGTGGTGACCCTTTGGAATTATAATTGGATGTACCGAGTGGCGATTCTCACTCAGGTGGGTCAGTCTACGATGGATACGTCCGCCGACCAGAAGAAAGCCATTGCTGTCTACTATAGGATTCAAGGGCAGGAGGGGACTGTTTTTTGATGGTTCATGACCATTTCTGATGGCCTAAATTTCGTCATGGTACACTTCAGACTGAGCTTCCTTAATAATGAGTTTCTCTACAGACTCATATAAAGCAGGATCCTCAGGTACTGCAGAGGTTTTGGTACTTGTAACCAATGTTTTCAATGTGACAAGGGCTCTCACAAGACTTTTCCAAGTTGAGAAACGGGAAAAACGCTTCGCACCTATCACAGATTTCACGGTTGTCTTTACTGTCACTACCTGTTTTTTTACCTCTTGGTAACTCTCAGCATAGATGAGGGGATAGTGTTTGTTCGCATCATCAAACTTGATGGTGTGTAGGAAGTCAGGTCCCCGTAGCCACATACTTGTAGAAAGCTCTGAAGTTGTAAACTTGCGAGTGGCAATGTCCGCGGGATTTTCATCTCTAGGCACGTGGTTCCATTCTTCTGGTCCACAGAACGCTCTGATACGACTGAATTTGTTGGCTACAAAAACATCAAATCTCATAGTTTCTGCCGATATGTATCCAAACACCACGCGACTGTCGGAGTAGAAGTGGAAATCTTGTTCTTTCACTACTTCATCCAACTCAACAGCTACTACAGCGGAGCACAACTCCAATCGTGGTATGGTATGGCCATGACTAGGTGCTACTTTGGCTTTTCCAAGTAGAAATCTAATGTCGGATGAATATTCGTTCATGGTCTTGATGTGTGCCAGAGCGGCGAGGGCATCTTTGGAAGCATGACAGAACATGGACTTGGACGTCAGATGCTTGAACTAATGAGAGTCTTTCGTACATCCTCGGGATTTTAATGTCTTTTAAAAAATGCAGCAATTCCACCCATTTCTCCTATTGATCTCGAAAGGATTCAGGCAGTGGATCATCCCAATTAGTTGAACTAGAAGCTGCATCATCTCACGTAGTAGAACTTTCCCTCTGAGCGTATCAGGCGAGACGAAGTCCAGAGAGTCAAAAAGACTATTTATCATTGAAAGCACCCCTCTACCAACACTCTTAGCCTAGAGGCATTTGTGGTGCCTTGTCTGCATGCTCGTGTGTGAAGATTTTCTCTATAAACTCAAGGACGTGTTGCCATTTCAATTGATCACGTTGAAGACTAAGATCAAATGCTTTTTGCACGTTTTAGAGCTTGTGCCTTATTGTACGGTAGAACCGGTATTGATTGACGAGACGGAAGCGAAGCTGGCCACAGTCCATCATCTTCTTTCTTAAAACCGTTTTTATTAACTGAAGGAATGCTTTATCTTCGATAGAGAGTCCTGTTTTTTCATAATGTTCTGTCTTCACAAATGTATTTTAAATTAAATGTCACACGGTTTGAACAGAGAGGGTCTCCCATTCTGTAGCACAAATGTCTTGTTTTCGTTTACTACATAGGTGTGGTGTAGATTTGTCATACACACTTGCCCAATAATGACCCATCCGAGTGGAAGTCTCTGACCAATTGGAAGGTCTCCCTCACTGAGCCTCTGGTCCATGACATGACATGAGTTGAGAAACGGGAAAAACGCTTCGCACCTATCACAGATTTCACGGTTGTCTCTACTGTCACTACCTGTTTCTTTACCTCTTGGTCACTCTCAGCATAGATGAGGGGATAGTGTTTGTTCGCATCATCAAACTTGATGGTGTGTAGAAAGTCAGGTCCCCGTAGCCACATATTTGTAGAAAGCTCTGAAGTTGTAAACTTGCGAGTGGCAATGTATGCGGGATTTTCATCTCTAGGCACGTGGTTCCATTGTTCTGGTCCACAAGTGTTGCGTTCCTCAAGTGGTTTCTTGCGGAATGCTGAACATTGATTTAGCAAATGACTGGTTTCATGTAATGGACAAAGTAATGAACCTTCTGAACCTGTTGCATCTGAAGTGGTTTCCATTTTCTTGATGACCACGGTACATGTAGGTAGTTTCTTTGATGAACTGCGCTTGAGCTCGTGTTCACCTTCTCGGAACGGTCAAACTGAAAATTTGGGTCATTGCGTGTTCGTGCTCTGTCATGTATGAATTTGGCAAATACGGTAAAAGGAGGAAAAGTGCTTCAGTTTTGACGTTTGAATCTACTGGCTTACGTGGAGCATTTTTCTTGTAAGTTCCATGGTAACTTTGAGGCAATAGTGTTGATTCCTGTAGAGGAGTCAAAATAACCAAAGAGGAGCATTGGGGTTGTTCCTTCACAGCGGCTATTTCGCTTACTAAATCAGTCAGGTCAAACAAGCGTTTGTTATCTTTACCAGGAATCCTCAGGAATGATGAATTACGCTCTTTCAGACTCCTTTCAACCACGCAGCACAGTAAAGGCTGTCAATAAATTCCGTTCAGACAAAAAGAACGGGAAATGTACATTATGACATCACAGTATATAAGATACCTCGAAAGTACTTATTAATTTATTAATTAGCAAAAATAATTTATACTGATCTTTTAATTGAAAACAACAAATGTTATTACTTACAATTTCGATGTCATACACATTGAAAATAAGCGAGATGTCGTTCTCGCTGGACTACAAAATATGACGTCATATTCTTCAAAATGCCGCATTAAGTTAAGTCATTGAATGCTAGCATGCAGTTTTTTTGCGAAGAAAAATAAATGTCATAGATTAACTGAAAATTATAAATGAATATTTTTCTTAAACATTATTATTAGTAGAATGCTACCTTTCAAGTCTTATTTCCATTTTGTTATAATTATGCATCGTATAAAGAGGCAACCTCGATTTTGTGTAAAATATCGTATATCTTAAAGCTTGGTACGTAGATAAATCAATTAATTGCAAGGGCATACACTTACCGGATCATGATAAACTTTTACATGTGAATTTGAAATATGCTACGTAATTTAAAAACTTCTAAGATCCTTGTAAAATCTTACAAATTAATTATTTTTTTGATGAAATTAACACTGTAACCTTCAAAATTATTCAACATATGCAATATAAATTACAGTTTCTACTAACATATAATCTTATCTTAAAAAGTTCGCATCATTTTTTAAAATCTACGATATAACATCAAGTTATTTTATAGTTCAGTTATGAATTTTGACATGATTATGCCCTTGCAATATTGAATTTTTTAAATGACCTCAAAACCACAAATACATCCGCTTGTACCATG
The DNA here is from genome assembly GCA_020458035.1 of Magallana ariakensis. NCBI lineage: Eukaryota > Metazoa > Mollusca > Bivalvia > Ostreida > Ostreidae > Magallana > Magallana ariakensis. The sequence goes on from CM035812.1 coordinate 35,548,320, forward strand.
CGACTGCCATATCACGTGACCACTATGAACATACAAAAATGTACTGTTATATATATATATATATATATATATATATATATATATATATATATATATATATATATATATATATATATATATATTTCAGAACTATTGAGCGACTGTTATTGACTTTAAAAAGGACATGCCAGTTAAACTAAAGTATACACGTTTTCATCACAAAAATTCGCCGATATTTTTATTGACCGCCTTAACTATACTGCGCATTTCTGGTGACCCGAATCGCTCCTGAAGTCTCTTCCAGATCTTCTTTACAGCCAGGGCTGGGTTGTCAGAATTGCACGCACGAATGCTATTTGCTTGTTTGGAAGATGCAGGGCCGAGCCATCTGACAATCAAGTCGAGCTCTTCAGTTGATGTAGTGTCTAGCTCTCTTATTATCTACCTTTAAAGTACAACTTCCAATATACATAGAACATTGGATTGTCATCATACTTAGTTAGTTTTGACAGGTGTATGTCTTTTTTCACCAAGAACTTGGTAAACTCGGTCATTAGGTCTGGGACACAGGGTGGTGATAAGGTAGGTGCTTGGCGTACTGTACAATTGTTATTCGCATTATTTGAGTTATGAGGGTTCACAGGGGATGGAATTATCTCATGATCTTCGTGGAGCAATGGTCAATTTGGGGTAAATGGTACAGCGTCTGGCCTTAACATCGTATTTCTGGGACATTGATTGTCCAGGTTAATTGTTTGCATATGATATATCACAGGTGAACTACTCTTCGAGTCTGTCTGTGAGGGATTGACGATGTGTTGATTGTCAATATATTGATTTGAAAGAGTTCTTATTTACTCCTCAGTGCGCGAGCGTCTTGTCCGAGAACTCATTGAGTCTTCCTTATTGGGTGTGTAACACAATGACATGAATTTCACACATGATACTCATTTCACATGATATTTGTTTTGTAAATATTCATCAAGTTTTGGGACATGATCCAAAACTTTTTTGTTAGTTACCCGTGGTAAACCATCATGATTGTTTTGCGTAAATATTGCACGCATTCCATCTTCACCATCTCGTTTGAATATTTGAACAAATGTATCAATTGTAAACTTGACCCAGAAATGTTTTCAGCAGTAGCCCTCTTTACAATACCCTTTGCAATCAGGACTTCTAAAGATGGGTTATTTCTAGACTTGGTCTTCAAAAATAAATAGTTGTTATTAACAGCAAAAACTATGTGCTAAAATTTCACTTTCACTTTCCTCCTTCAGCTGGAGGCGCCTTCTTTTAGTGGACGGTAGTTTACTTGATGCCTTATGAAGATTTCACTTTTTAGCTGCCTCTTTGCATAAACCTCAGTATATTTACCAGACGATAGGCCAGCTTCCTTGTTCACATAGCATAACCAAATAAACAAAATTGTTAAAACAAAAAAGCAAAGAGAGAGAGAAAGAGAGAGAGAGGAGAGAGAGAGAGAAGAGCAAGCAAGCATAGTTTTCTGGTTCAAAAGTAAATACTGTCAACTTATGGTATAATGTATCCATAAAAACTTACTGTTACTTTTGTACGGAGAGAATGTCGAATGACAGTTGGTACAACAAAAAATCAACAGTTCTGAAATATTATAATTATTCGGAAATGCAAAACAACAGAAACTAAGTGTTTAAAACAAAACAAAACAAACTGAAATAAATATTGAAATAAATAACAAACTGTTGGCATTTGAAATGAAACAAACTTAGTTAAAAAAAATTGGGGGTTGCTGATTTTAATTTACATGGGAAATGTAGGACCTTCCCTCATTTACAAAAGCGACCGTGGCATGTACCCGGAAATCAAGGGACTGCTCTAGCAATAATTGGCTGAAATATTTCTTCCAGGCGACAACGAAGATTTTCATCCTTCAAAGCACATTTGTAGGGTAAGCTCCTGTGAAGTTATTTCACACTGGGGTTGCAAACAAATCCACAGAATTCAGGCTTACAAATGGTGTGATTCCCGAATTGGTGAGGTATTAATGCTTTCATATTGTCCTCCAGACCTCTCTTGTTTCCCTGATTCTTGGTGAATATGTACTTTAAACATTTTTGTAAGTGGGTAATCACTGTCTTGCTAATCGTTACACTTTTGTCATTATATAAACAATACAACAGTTTCCCTATATTCTTGGCAACATAGTTTTTATCAAGACGTTTCTTCATATTTATACCAAGTTCACTTTTCAGTCTTGAGATCATAGTATTGTCCCCATCTCCCTCCAATACTTCTACAGGAATACCACTTCCGTTCAGTATCTTTACTCCAGAGACACCACTCGCACTCTCAATTAGTATAGCACTACCTTAATGGTTGTTTGTGCATCGAAGAGGACGTACTTTCATCCCAGGACGCCTTCTTTTCCACCACTTCCATACACCACAGGTCCGATGCAAGACCACAGCTTTGACAACTTTCTTACCATACTTCGATTTGGACATGAGGAGTGTGTGGACTGTAAAACAGTACACATTTATAAAAATAACAAATGAATGCTTAATTTCACATCTTATATAAATTATAGGGAATTATTCAACCCGCATGTAACTACTTGACTTACATGTAAGGCTAACAAAACCTATTTTATGCCATGCGGTGTCAACTGCACAAGTCATCCCTGAATTATTGTTTTTGATGTTACAAAATGAATAAAAATATGTAATTGTAATTTTCACACAACAATAAACAATTAAAATAGCATTCAAAAGAATTTTTAGTTTGAAAAGCTGTATCATGTTTTGTGGGGGAGGGCCTGTACTAATTTCAGTAGAATTTCGAGGGTAATTGGAAGTCTTGGGTCACATGTTGGTTTTACTTTCAGGAAACCTTGAAACATTTGTTTGATAAGAAAATGGTGAGTGAAATCTTGGAAAGAACTTAACTCACAAATAAAGCTAAGAGCAGATACTATGGTACGAGTCGTAGATGCAGCTAGATTACTTTGATAGCAATGTGCAATGAAGCTAGCCAGGTGTTCCAGACGAGGCGGTAAAGGTGGTGTAATCTGACCATAAGGTTGTGATACAAAGAGCTTGTATGACTGGAATGCTGATTTATAAGCTACCACTGTGGATGGCGATAAAGAACTATACAATAGAAACTCAGAGGTTTGACTTAAAGACTTATCAATGCTGGGCTCACAGGGGTGCAGGCCGGATCCATGTAGGGAAACCGTGCATGGAATTCTTCGACCTGTAATCGATAAAGTAAATATGCAGCTATGTTATTTACCCCATCAATATGTTTAGCTCGAAAATGGAAGTTGTATGTTAGAGAGAAAACCATAAGGCGCCGCATGAGTGATGGGTCCTTGGAAGAGTTTTTGTTGATGACATGGACCACTGCTAAGTTTTCGACGTGTAAAACAACAGTGTTATTAGATAACAAATGACCCCAAATTTCAAATGCGATCACAATTGGCAGAAACTCTCTAACTGAAATGTGAAAGTCTACCCAAGATATGGGAAAAGGGGCATAAAACCAGTTTCTTCCGAAAGTACAACCAAAATCCAAATTGCTAGCATCAGTAAATATGTGTAAAGAGGAAGATGTGTGTTCTATTCCTGACGGAAAGAACCCTTTACCATTGAAATTATCAAGGAAAATAGCCCATGCCTTCAGATCAGCCCGAGCTTCTTTGTCTAGATTTCTATGGTGGAAAGGACTTTGCAGGCCCCGAGTGAGATTGAGAGGGAACAACTGCACAAGCATAATTTAATGTTCCTATCAAAGACTGCAGTTGGCGAAGTGTAGCCGTGCGTTTATTTTGGAATGCTTTTATTTCTGATTTCATGCGCTCCAACTTATCTGCCAGAAGTCTGACTTAAGGGTATCTAATTCCAACCCTAAGAAAGTTTAGGTGGTTGTTGGGTAAACTGTTTTCTCAGACTTTATAGGAAGGTAAATGTATTTTGCAAGTGAATAGAAAGCTAACAATGAGCTATAGCAATCAGGAGACCTTGGGGGACCAACAAAAAGAAGGTCGTCTAATACATGCACACATGACGGCCATCAATGTTTACAAAATAAGGAGTGATCAATGCGCATGCGCATGGGAAAACTTCCTAAGACACATATTAACATCTAAAAATAAACACACTACAAACACCATAAACCATTATATATATATATATATATATATATATATATATATATATATATATATATATATATATATATATATATATACTAAATGATAACTAGCAAATCAAGGTAAATACAATTTTACAGAATTTTATTTTCAAACTAAAGTTCCATGTACTATTGATTTATTAAGGAACATTAGATCTTATAAATAAGTTGTCGCAACTGAAACTTAATAAGTTACAGGGTATTTTCAACATTCATTTTGTCTTTTTCATATGCGAATTAAAACCGACGTTTTTTTAAAAAAAAAAATAGATATAGAGAAAGGTGTCATTAAAATGGAATTATTGAACAAATGCAATGGACATACGAAAGGTAATTAGCACATGTGTAGCAATTTACCGTATGACTTTCGTCTATATTGTATGCCACAGTTTTACTCGTTTTGATATAAGTAATTTAAAAACCATATAAAATGTAACTTTGATTTACTTTAGAAAATGGCACAGAAAAGGAGCATATTCATAATGATCGGAAAAGGTACTCCCAATATATTCAAAAGCTGTAAATCTCAAAGACTTGTTAAATGTTCATGCTTTGTTTTATGATGCAATAACATATATTTTTTTTTATCTAAATTAAATATTTTATGAATTTGTTTCAATACTAGTGCTCAAAAATTGTTAAATCAAAGGTTGTGATAATAAACCTTCTGATAATTATAGCGATGTTAAAGAGGAAAAGATGATACAGTTCAAAAGTTTATCAGGATGTACAGAAACTTGGTGTTCTCTTAAGGTATAGTAATTTGTAAAAATTGAAGTCATGCAGAGTTCGATTTATTTGCCCGAATGTTTATTTTCATTACTCTGCTTTTTCTATTTCTTCCTGTTGTTTAGGGTGTCAGCACCATAAGCGATCTACGTAACGCTCTTTCCATAAAGCTTCAAATTCCACGTCCTTTTATATTGGCTGTCGATAGAGAAAATGGCATAATTTTTAAAGATGAAACAGTCATAGAAACACTGAAACACCTGCCAACAGAACTAATGATTGGCAACCAAAACAGAACGAAAGATGATGACGAAGATGATGACGAATCTGTAAAAAATGACGTCATATTGAATAGGCGTATAACGTCCGGAAAATGTCGAATGAGCTGTGGACATTTCACATGTAATTTTAAATTGGTTTATATATCTTTTTTCTAATACAGTACGCCATTGATATATCTCTATTTATAAAAAATCTCCAGATTGAAATTATAAACTATTTTACGCAGCTGTGTTACAACGCACTTTGAAAAATTACGCACTTTGAAAATTATTTTTAAAGAGCGTTAAATTTGGGACCATCTTAACGCACTTTGAAAAATTTTTTTTTTCAAAGTGCGTAAATATTGACAATATCAACGCACTTTGAAAATTTTTTATGTCGATTTCTTGAACTTTCAGAAAAAAATGGTAGTAAAATTTATTCCTGTTATAACGTCCAAGCCATATATATATATATATATATATATATATATATATATATATATATATATATATATATATATATATATATATAAACACGACGTCATTGACAACGTTACAAACAACGTTTTTAATTTTGTATAACTGTCTGAAGAGCCGACATAGCTGACAACAGTAAACAATTTATTTAGTTTGGACTGTCGCATTCTTTTTTATTTATTTAAGTATTTTTTGCTGTACCAAGGCTTTATCTCTCTCTCTCTCTCTGTCTCTCTCTCTCTTTATATATATATATATATATATATATATATATATATATATATATATATATATATATATATATATATATATAGATATTTGCCATTTACCTACTGTGAAGATAATGTGACTCATGACTTAGTATTTAAGTATAGACATGCGATTTTTTTAAAGCAGTAATTCTAAATCAAATTAATTCTCTTAAATTTCAACAAAGACATAAAAGTCAATAAGGCATCTCCTTCTTCGTTAATTCTTTTATGTGTATAAAGAGTACCTTTTTCGAAAAACAAATAGCCCTCGCTCATATTACATATCATTATAGATCCATATTTCAAAATCCCTGTTTACGCGATTCTTAGGACGAGTTTATATTTTTCTTTTCGAATTGAAGGGCTATTTCAACAGAAGTAGCCGTCAAATTACTTAATGTTAAATATTAAATGATATGTGTATAATTGACTGAAATGTACCTTCAGTATAAAGATTGTTAAAATAGGATTTTAAAGATGAATAAATTCTTTTAATTATACATTTTATAATTTGTTTTCATAATTTGATGCTAAAAGATCTTCTTTACTCCACACTAGAACTGAAATTTAAGTAATGACTGAATTAAATTCAAAAGCTAGCGACCTTATACTTAGACATCGTAAGCTGGGTAAGAACAACGTTTTTAACGTTTATAAATTCTTAGTTTAAGAAAAAAATGAATTTAAAACTCATTAATATTGTTTATATTTTTAGGCGGTGTTAAATTGATTTGAACAATCATCGCTTTATAACCCGCGAAGTTGGGAAAGGGAAGAAATACTAATGTTCTATTTAGGAACCTCATCCAGTATGGATCACCGCACGAGAAACGGAGCTTGCTGAAAGAATGGATCGTCGTATCGGTTCATGGAATATCAATTGATATTTCATATATAAACACAACTTTTCATCTAAATTAAAAAAAAAACAACTTTGTTCAAAGTGCGTTAAGTGTCATGATGTAAAACAATGTTGGTCATAACTCATAACGCACTTTAAAAAAAATATTTCAAAGTGCGTTGATTTGGACCAAAATTTAACGCACTTTGAAAAAAATTTTAAGAGTGTGTTAATTTTGTCCAAAATTTAACGCACTTTGAAGAAAAATTTCCAAAGTGCGTAATTTTTTCAAAGTGCGTTGCCACACAGCTGGTTTTATTTTTTATCATGCGACAAAAAATATTAAGTTTAAAAAAAATATCAACATAACTATAATTCAGAATCAATGTTAATTAAGAAATAGATTAACAATACCTCTTTTTATTCATATAAAAACGACTGGCAATACTTAAAGAAGAGCATTTATTATTTTCAGTATTTTTAATATCTGTCTGGTTTTTAGATCACCTGAGCTGAAAACTTAAGTGAGCTATTCTAATCACATTTTGTCTTTCGTCCGTTTGTCCGCCTGTCTGTCCGTCCGTCCGTCGTAAACTTTTCCCATTTTCAACATCTTCTCAAGAACCACTGGGCCAATTTCAATCAAACTTGGCACATAGCATCCTTAGCCTAAGGGGATTCAAAGTTGTTAAAATTAAGGACCAAGCCATCTTACAAGGGGAGATAATTGGGAATCAATGGAAATTTTCGAGAAATATAATAAAAAATCGTCTTCTCAAGAATCATTTGGCCAGGAAAGCTGAAACTTGTGTGAAAGCATCCTCAGGTAGTGTAGATTCAGAGTTGTGAAAATCATGACCCCCGGAAGTAGGATGGGGCCAACAATGGGGGGTCGACTTATTACATAGGAATATATTGAGAAAATCTTTAAAAATCTTTTTCTCAAAAACCGTTGGGCCAGAAAAGCTGAAACTTATGTGGTAGCATCCTTAGGTAGTGTAAATTCAAAGTTGTAAAAATCATGACCTCCGAGGGTAGGGTTGGGCCACAATGGGGGGTCGACTTTTTACATAGTAATATATAGAGTAAATCTTTAAAAATCTTCTTCTAAAAACCCGTTAGGCCAGAAAAGCTGAAACTTGTTTGAAAGCATCCTCAGGTAGTGTAGATTCAAAGTTGTAAAAATCATTACCTCCGGGGGTAGGGTGGGGACAATAATGGGGGGTCGACTTTTTACCTAGGAATATATAGAGTAAATCTTTAAAAACCTCCTTCTCAAGAATCATTTGGCCAGAAAAGCTGAAACTTATGTGGAATCATCCTCAGGTAGTTTAGATTCAAAGTTGTGAAAACCATGACCGTTGGGGGGTAGGGTATGGCCAAATTGGGGAGGGTCGATTTTTAACTTAAAAATATATAGAGTAAATCTTTAAAAATCTTCTTCTCCGGAACCATTTGGCCAGGAAAGCAGAAACTTATGTGGAAGCATCCTCAGGTAGTGTAGATTCAAAGTTGTGAAAATCATGACCCCCCGGGAGTAGGGTGGGGCTACAATGGAGGGTCGATTTTTAACATAGGAATATATAGTGTAAATCTTTAAAAATCTTCTCAAGAACCATTTGGCCAGGAAAGCTGAAACTTGTGTGGAAGCATCCTAAGGTAGTGAAGAATCAGAGTTGTGAAAATTATGACTCCCGAGGGTAGGGTGGGGCCACAATTGGGGGGGGGGGTCATGCGACAAAAAATATTAAGTTTAAAAAAAATATCAACAGAACTATAACTCAGAATCAATGTTAGTTAAGAAATAGATTAACAATACCATTTTTTATTCATATAAAAACGACTGGCAATACTTAAAGAAGAGCATTTACTATTTTCAGTCTTTTTAATATCTGTCTGGTTTTTAGCTCACCTGAGCTGAAAACTTAAGTGAGCTATTCTGATCACATTTTGTCTTTCGTCCGTTTGTCCGTCTGTCTGTCCGTCCGTCCGTCATAAACTTTTCCCATTTTCAACATCTTCTCAAGAACCACTGGGCTAATTTCAATCAAACTTGGCACATAGCATCCTTAGCCTAAGGGGATTCAAAGTTGTTAAAATTAAGGACCAAGCCATCTTACAAGGGGGGATAATTAGGAATCAATGGAAATTTTCGAGAAATATAATAAAAAATCGTCTTCTCAAGAATCATTTGGCCAGGAAAGCTGAAACTTGTGTGAAAGCATCCTCAGGTAGTGTAGATTCAGAGTTGTGAAAATCATGACCCCCGGGGGTAGGATGGGGCCACAATGGGGGGTCGACTTATTACATAGGAATATATTGAGAAAATCTTTAAAAATCTTCTTCTCAAAAACCGTTGGGCCAGAAAAGCTGAAACTTATGTGGAAGCATCCTTAGGTAGTGTAAATTCAAAGTTGTAAAAATCATGACCTCCGGGGGTAGGGTTGGGCCACAATGGGGGGGTCGACTTTTTACATAGGAATATATAGAGTAAATCTTTAAAAATCTTCTTCTAAAAACCCGTTAGGCCAGAAAAGCTGAAACTTGTTTGAAAGCATCCTCATGTATAGTGTAGATTAAACGTTGTAAAAATCATTACCTCCGGGGGTAGGGTGGGGACAATAATGGGGGGTCGACTTTTTACCTAGGAATATATAGAGTAAATCTTTAAAAACCTCCTTCTCAAGAACCATTTGGCCAGAAAAGCTGAAACTTACACTACTGTAATGAAAAAACCCTGAGACTATCAAAAAACCCTGAGGAAACCCTGAGTGGCACTGAGAAAACCCTGAGAGACCCTGAGGTCGGCACTGAGAGTACTGATGAAACCCTGAGAGACCCTGAGGTCGGCACTGAGGGTACTGAGGAAACCCTGAGTGACCCTGAGGTCGGCACTGAGGGTACTGAGGAAGCCCTGAGAGACCCTGAGGTCGGCACTGAGGGTACTGAGTAAGCCCTGAGAGACCCTGAGGTCGGCACTGAGGGTACTGAGAAAACCCTGAGAGACCTTGAAGTCGGCATTTAATAGGAAAAATTAAATGAAATCTTTAATTATTTAATGATTGGCGTATTCTTAGATATAAATATAAACATGAGTAACAATACTAGTTTAATATGCGACAAGCGAGGGGCTACATGCTATACATAATCTATTATTCAAAATTTAAAAAAAAGCCGTTAACATTTAAAATTTTCTTTCAAAATGAAATAGGAGTCGGTCGTAAAATTTAATGTTTTTAAAATAAATCATCATGTTCACTTTTATTCATTTTATTAATCATTTTAGTCACCCTAACAAAACATATTTGCATGGTTAATGAGCATTCATAGATTGATCTCAATTATCGGTATTTCTAATTTGAAACAAATGTAGATCTATTTTGATTATCATATCGCATATTCTGTACAGTATGGGTGAAAAAACCCAATAACCTATAACGGTAACAATATACATGTATTTAAGCACTAGCATGGTCATTTTAACCAGTGGATAATATTGCCCATACATGAAAATTCTTCTTGTGCACATATAGATCTGTAAACTATTCTAATGCTAATAGACAGTAAAATGGTGTAAGTTTATAAAACTCCATGTTCTCTCTCTCTCTCTCTCTCTCTCTCTCTCTCTCTCTCTCTCTCTCTCTCTCTCTCTCTCTCTCTCTCTCTCACAGTAGGTAAGGGAAACAGAACATTACAATAAGAATTTCATTTACAAGCCCGGAGTAAAATATGAAATAAACCGATCGCTATACATATTTGGTAAATCCCAATTTTGAGCGATCACTTTATAAATGTAGTCCTTGTTCAATAAATCATAAACTTTACTATGTTTTGATTTCCATGCAGACCCGAGCGAAATCACCTTTTTATTAACATACAAAAAATAAAACTCTTTTGATTTACAGTCTAATTCCCCACCGTTTGCAGCTGTTTATTTTGATGCTACAAGACGTAATATACACAGGTGGCTAAAATTCACACCTCGCCGCGGTCACTCTGTCGCGTGTATAGTCTGAGCCTTGTCTGTTGGTTCCGAGCTTTTTCTTGATCCCAGACAAACAAAAGAATGTGTTCTATACATGTACACAAAGGAGAAAGTACATCGTTTATCATACACAGTACTTTTGTTATCATGGACTTCGAATAAGAAAGAAGACAATCAATGATCAAGAAAATTGAAATGCGCGATATAAAAAACACGGGCATTATTACGGCAAGCTACATGTACATGTAGTATTACTAAACATGTAAAAAGTATTTGTACATGAGAAAGAGAGCGCGTCGGAAGGTTCTTCGTATTGGGGCGGCGAATTATTAGGTCATTGACGGGGGGGGGGGGGGAGAGAGGGGGGCGCGGTTGTAAGCCGAATTTGACTTGAGACAAAGATATTTTACGATGTGTACAATTTGTCTTAATTTAATGTTTCATTGTATTAATGTAACTTACTTGAATTGATGGCACTATAAGAAACAAAAGCAACGTAATTGTACTTCAGGTTTGTTTCCATTTAACGACATACATTTAATTAGATGAGTTTATATGCATGTATAAGCATCGATTTTGATTCAACTTCTCAGTCTCTGTTGCGCATTATTATAAACGTCCAAAAAATGGATATCCATGAATCCCGTGCTGACATAAATTCTTTTGTGGAAAGGTTCAATTTTAACAGCTGTAGCATCTCGGTGAATTTGCAGAGTCAGATAATTTTTAACTCTTTTCGAAATTCATTTTAATTATAAAATGCTTGTAGTACAGTAACGGAAAACTATGACTTTGTGAAATTAACCTCGTCAAAATGACCGTAAATAAAACTTAAACCAGAAAAGTATCTCTAGATATACTTTTTTCGATACATGATTTTAAACACTGGCAATATCACAGTATACTAGCACATGTAGTTCTAAACATACATAAAGTATATGTACGAGAGAGAGAGAGAGAGAGAGAGAGAGAGAGAGAGAGAGAGAGAGAGAGAGAGAGAGAGAGAGAAAAGAGAGAGATAATTTCATGTTTTAATATAATTAAGTTTTTGTAGTTTGAAAGAGAGAAAGACTGGAAAATTATTTGCTTATTTGAAGTGCATTTTTACATGAAGATGTTCGTCTGTTAGATCATCTTAACAAAAAATCACTGTTGCTTTTTACTTTCATTGTTCATGTGTGAAGATTTGTTCTTGAAAATAAACAAAGGACAACAAAAGTTACAATTGACCTCTTTAACTTGACCTAGATTTTACAAGACAGACAGACCTCGGAATTCCCCCTCTCCTCTCTCGGCATTTCCGGTAACAAGAAATAACAAAATTATATCGGATGAAAAATATTTCTATATTCGGAAAGTTCAACATTTTGAAAAAAAAACCTTCTTAATTTCTACTAGCATGGATCGTAAAACGCAAACTTTCATAATTTGTGCTGGATGTATAGTTATCTTATTTAAAAAAAAAAAAACTAGGATGCACGTACATGTAACATCGTTTTTGAAAACTTGGGGGGGGGGGGTTAAACTTATCCAAAAAACTTGGCAATATGGAGAATACAGCTTCCAAAATCGTGAAAATTATATCTAATCCATGGATGGGAGGGGGGGGGGCGTACTGGGCCTTTATCTTCAATTTATAACATTTTCAGTGATAATTTCCTTCATTTTACTTTCATTTCTTACGTGCTCCCAAAAAGAGGAGGGGGCAACTCTGTGTTGATTCATATGTAATCCAAGTGAAATGGTGTTGCGAGAAAAAAGTGTGGAGGGGGGTCCGGGCTCCCCTGCCCCCCCCCCCCCAATTGTGCCTAGGATGTACGTGTTTAAGCCTGTATATAAATAAATAATAGAAAGTGCACTTCACAAATATCTTTCTTAGACTGAAATTGCCACATGTACTATCCTGCAGTAGGTAGTCCACATCGTCTGTAAGATTCAGTTTTGTTTTCTGTAATGTGATAAAGACGAGGCAGACAGTTCTTGACTTTTGATTACTTTTCAAACCAAGGGAAGTTTATCATTATACATGTATATAAGTTTAGGGGTTTATTTTTAAATTGGCTCAACTCTGTCAATTAAAAGAATCTCAAACTGATTTCAAATTTTAATTTTCAAAATAGAGATACTGATTACACAAAACCTATACAATATAAAGTAACCCCACCGCTTAGCTATATAATCCTAATTCAACAAACTCATTTTGGCTAATAACCTTCCTTAAATTCATGCATGTATCTGTGCATGTATCTTTATTAGATGTAACTAAATACATGTAAATGAAATTAACTACATTTTCTTTTAAAATTGTGAAATAGCTCAAACGCTGTACCTGTCGGGTATCTGTTTCACTACATGTAACAACCTGTTTTTTTAAACTTTGATATTGTTTGCTACTTTATAGTTTTTCTTTTACAATGAATTTTAACATACTGATATACACAACTGACATTTCAGTTGAATAAATTCGCGACAATTTCACAAATGTAATATATTTCCAATATTGCCTCGGGCACCTGTTCAGTACATGCAGCAAACTCGCGTGTGTATATCTTGTATATTCTGTGTTAGTTCCAGTGTTTTTCTGATCATGGGCAAACAAAAGAATTGACAATTGATATACACAACGGTCTGAGTAGAAGGTGAATAGAAGTAGAAGTAGAATATGCAGTGTTTAAGAAAAACAGTACGGTTGAAGTTCTATTTTAATCAGATGTCAAATTGAAATAAATGTAATTATTTAAATTAAAAATTATTTTTTATGTATGCCTATTATTAAAGAAAAAATCTTTGTTGTAGTTGAACAAAAGATTAAGCGATTTGTTAAAAAAATAAAACCTTAATACAATCAGATAATATAATACGGTTCATACCCGGACATGATTTCTTTTTCTTACTTAAAGCTCAGAGTTGCTGAAAAGAAATTTAGACAAAATAAAAATAAAAAAAAATCATTATAAAAATTAATTACATTAGCTTTTATAATTTTATTCTAAGTGCATAATTTACTTCGTTTTTCTTTTAAAAGTGACCTCAGGGTCTCTCAGGGCTTCCTCAGTACCCTCAGTGCCGACCTCAGGGTCTCTCAGGGCTTACTCAGTACCCTCAGTGCCGACCTCAGGGTCTCTCAGGGCTTCCTCAGTACCCTCAGTGCCGACCTCAGGGTCTCTCAGGGCTCCCTCAGTACCCTCAGTGCTAACCTCAGGGTCACTCAGGGTTTCCTCAGTACCCTCAGTGCCGACCTCAGGGTCTCTCAGGGTTTTCTCAGTGCCACTCAGGGTTTCCTCAGGGTTTTTTGATAGTCTCAGGGTTTTTTCATTACAGTAGTGTTATGTGGAATCATCCTCAGGTAGTTTAGATTCAAAGTTGTAAAAATCATGACCTCCGGGGATAGGGTGGGGACAATAATGGGGGGTCGACTTTTTACCTAGGAATATATAGAGTAAATCTTTAAAAACCTCCTTCTCAAGAACCATTTGGCCAGAAAAGCTGAAACTTATGTGGAATCATTCTCAGGTAGTTTAGATTCAAAGTTGTGAAAATCATGACCGTTGGGGGGTAGGGTATGGCCACATTGGGGAGGGTCGATTTTTAACTTAAAAATATATAGAGTAAATCTTTAAAAATCTTCTTCTCCGGAACCATTTGGCCAGGAAAGCAGAAACTTATGTGGAAGCATCCTCAGGTAGAGTAGATTCAAAGTTGTGAAAATCATGACCCCAGGGAGTAGGGTGGGGCTACAACGGAGGGTCGATTTTTATCATAGGAATATATAGAGTAAATCTTTAAAAATCTTCTCAAGAACCATTTGGCCAGGAAAGCTGAAACTTGTGTGGAAGCATCCTAAGGTAGTGAAGAATCAGAGTTGTGAAAATCATGACTCCCGAGGGTAAGGTGGGGCCACAATTGGGGGGGGGGGGGTCAACTTTTTACATAGGAATATATAGAGTAAATCTTTAAAAATCTTCTTCTCAGAAACTAATTAGCAAGGAAAGCTGAACTTGTGGTGAAGCATTCTCAGGTAGTTTATATTTAAAGTTGTGAAAATCATTTCCCCCAGCGGTAAAGTGGGGACACAATTGGTGATCGAATTTCTACATAGGAATATATAGAGTAAATCTTTAAAAATCTTCTTTTCTCAGAACCTAATTTGCTAGGAAAGCTGAAACTTGTTTGGAAGCATCCTCAGGTAGTGTAGATTCAAAGTTGTAAAAAATCATGACCCCCGGGAGTAGGGTGGGACTACAACGGAGGGTCGATTTTTAACATACGAATATATAGAGTAAATCTTTTAAAATCTTCTTCTCAGAAACAAATTTGCTAGGAAAGCTGAAACTTGTTTGGAAGCATCCTCAGGTAGTGTAGATTCAAAGTTGTAAAAATCATGATTCCTGGGGGTAGAGTGGGGCCACAATGGGGGTGGGATTTTTTCATAAGAGTAAATCTTTAAAAATTTTCTCAGAAACTAATAAGCCAGGTGATTATTTAATATTGTTTAGATTTTGACTTCTGGATGATTCCTGAACGATTGGGTCTCACAAGGGGTTGAGAGTTTGATGTAGGTTTATATCCCATTTATAAACAATTGTTCAGGATCTTTTTGAGAGCTGCAATGCTCAACATGTGATATTACTATAAAATCATCCTGTTAGAAAAGGGACTAACGATAATAAACATAAGAATATCCAGTGGAAAAAAATGATTTTTATTTATACAGGATCTACATGTATTATACTACAATGTTTGTACTATGACTCCATTAAGCTGATTTTATCATACCTATTGTTCCTCAGGTGAGCGATGTGACCCATGAACCTCTTGTTTAATCATCCTCCTTCATTTTCTGTTTTGATCACGATTTTCTAAGTTACGTGTATTTTCAGTGTAATAGTCGCTTAAAAAAAGAAAAAAGAAAGCCAAGGAATATATTGAAAACAAGTTTCTTTAAACTATGTTTTAGAATGTTTTAATGTTATTTGTTGCAATCAAAGTTATAAATGTATTCAGAATTATAGGCGAAAAAATCAATATTTTAATTTACAATATATATATATATATATATATATATATATATATATATATATATATATATATATATATATATATATATATATATATATATATATATATTCAATACTGTGGTCTTTTTTATAGCTCCCGATTCCCTGTATGAATGGACAAAAGAGAAACTGCCCTGTGGTACAGACAAAGGCCTGTTCTGTCCTCAGTGTCGTCGTTGGTGCTGGGAAATAGATGAACTTATCGAAAAATGTAACATGTCACGGGATGAAACAATATTTTTCAAACAAGTCGCAAGTTTGAATGAACGTACAGCAAAAGTACTGGAACAAGAATGGTGGAAACGAAAAAATAAAAGTAAAAGTCCCCCGGTGTTGGATGATGAGCATTTCCCATAGATTGATATTATATATTTATTTTAATCTGCCAATAAATAAAATTCTTTTTGTCTATAATTGTATTTGATTTGCTATTAAAGATAGCTAGAGCCTCCTCTGAAACAATCCCCCTCAAAAAAAATAAACACAAAAATAAAAACATAAATAAAAATAAAAAAAACAAGAAAAAAAATAATTGCAGAATGTTTTCTTTAAAAAATGTTGAAATGCATTTGTACTAATGACAAACATTGATGAAAAAATTAAAAGGTAACCATCTGCAAATGAATATTGGTGGTAAATATATACTGTAAGCGTACTTTATTTAGCGTGTACGATATTTGGCGGAATATGATTTTTCAACTAGTTAGCGTGGATTTAATTTAGCGCGTTTCTGAAAGTACTTATTTATTTACTAATATATTTAACATTTGGCGATGTACTTGATTTAGCGGACGCCGTTTTCTGCCAAAAACGCTAAATAGAATACACAGCCACATATAAAACGTTTACAGTATTAGGTCAAATATTCAATTATAATTGTAGTAATAGGTTTGTTTACACGTGTGTGTTTGTGTATTAGTAGTGTTTCAATTTTCCTAATTATTGCAATCAGAATGTAAAATAGATAAAGCTAGATACTGCTATTAAATATAGATTAAGCCTCCTCTGAAACACCCCTTTCTCCAAAAAAAACCCAAAACCCCATAAATAATAAAAACCCCAAGAAAAAAGAATAATTGCACTATGTTTTCTTTAAAAAATTTTGAAATGCATTTGTACTAATGACTTACACTGATAGAAAACTAAAATGTAACCATCTGCAAATTTTTTTTTTTATTTTTTTTTTATTCAAACTTTCATTTACAGGTTCATATCTTCACATATAGTTAGATAACAGTGTATTACATTGCACACACACATTACATATTCACTTCATTTAAGGCAGATATATAAACACCATCACATTACCGTATAGATAAACTTGCAAAATGTACATACAACTATATACACCGACAGACAGACATATCTATACAAAAACAATGTGAAATAATTTCTTTAATTAACTCTTTATCCATGAAGTTTGAATATTTTAGGTTGGAGGGGGGGGGGGAGGGATGAAAGAGAGGGGAACACTAGCTTTCTAAAAGTCATATATATATATATATAGGTATAAATAAGTAATAAACTTACAACTGCATTTGCAATAATTTGCTTGCATTTACCAGCTTTTGTAAACATATTTTATAACATATCACAAATTGTTTGCCAATGCTTTTCATACTCAGCAAATTTACAATTCTTAAGCAACATTAGTTGCTGCAAATTAATATATGTGGTAGATATATATTTAGTCAAATATTCAATGATGATTGTAGAAATACCTTTGTTTACACGTGTGTGTTTGTTTAACAGTAGTGTTTCAATTAGCAAATAATATTTTCCTAATTATTGCAATCAGATTGTAAGATGAATAAAACTAGATACATAATCAGTTCGTTATCAGCATAACTCAGGCGTCAGGAAATATAACTACAAGAGAATGTTGTCCATTTGTTTTCGCCTATCCATAATGAATAAATACACGTTGTAAATCAAAGAAATAATTTTAATGTCAAGATTGATTGATTTTGTTATTGATGGAAACATTACATTAAAGACATCATGTAATAGTGAGTAATTACAATCATACTTTTGCTAAATTTATTTACTCATACATGTAAGAAGTTGTCATATATATATATATAGCAAAGTATATATATATATATATATATATATATATATATATATATTATATATATATATATATGGTCTGGTTAGTCAAAAAATTTATGAAAGTGGTATGAAACTGTACCACCAAAGCAATGCATGTACAAGTATATTTGACATGGTTTACAAATTTATAAGCTTGTTACTAATGCATACATTACCTATGTAATATTTTTTTTTAGCAAAGTTTGCTAATTAAAGTTTAATTTCGTTTAAAGAATGATAATCAGTCAAAATAAATATATGTATTTTTTATCACATGAATGTTTACCGTATTAATTCAGTTTGAAAGTGTAGATTTGTACAAGTGAAGAATTTAAAGCTGTTTTTTTTTCATATGAAATGATGAAAAAGTGTTCGAAAAATAAAGTGATTGTCTGTGAATCTTTAAGGAACTGTTTTCCATGCGTACAGTTAATGACGTTTTGAAGTAAATGTGTTGTGCGGCTCAGAGTTATAAGTTATATAGAAAAGATTGAGGTTTCACAAAAGACGTGGTAAAAAATGTGATAAAAAGAATTTCTAGTGATGTTCCATTGTATTTGATTTTAATGCAATTCGCTGTGTGTTTTCACAAACTTTTTAAATAAACATATCATATACTATCGCAAATCATGAATATAAAATCGCAAATCTATATTCAAATCATAATATCAATCTTCAACAGCTATAGTTGGGAGAGGGCGGTCTAAGTTATGGAACTTGTGCCCAATCCCAATTGTATTTTTGTACAATAAAAATATGTTCAAATCAAATCAGCTATAGCGACCAAGCCGAGCTGGTATAGACTAAGTGTACTCGTAATCGGCTTATTCGGGAATTAGAGTATTTAGAACATTCTTTTTAAAAGTTTCTTAAGGTAACTCCAGTGTCTTTCGGATCCGGTTCTTTTTTTACACGGCTTGCTAAATTTCCGGTTATAATTTTGGCACACAACAAGTGTTTTAAAATAATTATGGTTTGGTCAAAAAGTGGAAAATTTGTTAAAATATAGCATCTCCGACATTTAGAGGGATTGGAGAAAGCAAGGAAAGCAGCGAAATGTAAAAAGGTAAATGAGTGTGTAATATAATTGTACGTATTGTATGCATTCTCCTCTAGCAATTACACTGCGTTTATGTAGCTTGACGACCTCATGTGTCCTCCGGGACAAGGAGAGGATAAGTAAGTCTTGTGTAATTAAAACTACATAACACTGATTGGTGTTTAATCTACAGATAAATATGTTTAAAAAACTGGGATAGAAAGTATTTGACAGAAAGGGGGAGGGGTACTACTGCACTCAACTATATGAGTTTTTTGGCAGTCTCGATCTTAATTTTATATGTATAATACAGTTTCATTGAGTATATCAATTTAAGTGACTGTTAGATTGTGTCATTTCGGTACATTTCATTTTTTTCCAAAGTTTGCAAAAAACAACTTGTAAAATTTACATTTTCAATATGGGGGTACACATGTTCAAGAGACTATCAAGCAAAAACTAGATGGTCAATTTTGATAAACTATGTTTTTTTGTTAACACAATATGTAACTCTTAAAAAATATTCTTTAAAAAATGTATGTAAACTGAATAATATTTTAGAATTTTTCAAAAATATGCAATTTTGTGATTTTTTTGGGAAGGTCGTGGCAAGAAGAAATGTAATATTTTTTATATTTTCTGTAGAAAATCAATAAAATTTTTATGATTTAATGACAATCAATTGATTTGCTTAAATTATAACCTAACATGATGTATTTTGGTGCATAATTTAATAAATTATAAGATCATGGATCATGGTGTTAAATTTTGGTTGTAAAATTTTTGGACCTTGTGAGCTGAAGCTCACTGTAGGAAAACAAACGTGCAAAGGTATAAATATTTTGGTCTCTATAGTAAGTTTATAAGTTGTTTTAATTATTAAAATTAAAAAATGTGTGGTTTGACACGGATTTCTAAAACACTGGAGTTACCTTAAATTAATCTCTCATTTCTTCTGTTGAAAACTTAATAAAATTATATGAAGTCCGAATTCCTTTTCGCAGTATGGTTAAAATCAATCTTACTTCTGTATGGGGAAACACCAGGTTATTTGTAGATTTAAGTCTAACCGCCTGGTCATTGGACATTATAATTACATTGCAAACTGTTTATATACATGAAAATGCATATACGAAATTTACAGTATTTACGAAAATACTGAAGCTCCAAGGTAATTTAAATTTTACATAGAAATATATTGAAAAACGTTTAATATCGTCTTCATTGCTTCATTTTGTGATATTATTATACAATCGTCTTCAGATAGTTTATATTTTAAATTGTTAAAAATGTGACCCCCGGACTAATACTGGAGTCCCAAATGGGGTTCAATTTCCAATATAGAAATATATGATAAAAAATTGTTTTGAAAACAATCTTCCACAACAATTCATGAGCATCCTCAGATAGTGTAGATTCTAATAATTCAAACTGTGACCCCCGGACCAATACTAAGCCCCAAGAGGAGTCCAAAGTTAAACATAACATAAAATATATAGGAAAACGTTTAAAACTCTTTTTTCTTAAAGACTTCATTTGTTGTATTACTTTTAATGTACAAGCATCCTCAGATAGTGTAGATTTTAAATTGTAAAAATTTTACCCTTGGACTAATACTGGAGCTTTATCTACCATTACTTTGTAAGTATCCTCATATCAAGGTCACAGTGACCTTATCTCACTTTTTATAACTATTTATTTTTAATTTTCCAATTTTGTTATCATTAAGGCAGAGGATAATAGAATTGGTTTGTTGATGCATCTTAGATCTTAAGATAGAATGTCTCCAAAAGTAGGCATCATTTAAAATTTAAATCTTGAAATATATGAGAATTTTTTTAGCATTTTAGAAAAGATTTATATTTATAAATTTTGATAGAAATACAAGAATTGTGTGTTGTTCAAGTGAGCGATGTAGCTCATAGGCCTCTTGATATAATTTAAGAGCAAATTTGATGCATTAAAATCAACAAATATATCAGAGGATGCTCACTCATCCATGGCACCTGATCCTACCTCTATCTTTTTGGAGGACCGTGTTGCTCTGCTTTGAATTTGTATTACGTTTTATGGATTTTTGAGATGGTTGACGGTTTGTTATTGTCATTTTTTTCATACATGTACAGTGTAAATATTGCGAATGAAAGATTTCACTTATCAAAATAAAACAGAAAAACACTGAATATTGCAAATAAATATAAATATATCAACAAATTATTCAGTTTTCAAGTATATAAAGTTTTAAATATATAGAAATGAAAATTTAAATTTAGAAACATCAAGACTCCAGCAATACACGCAAAAACAGTTTTCATTATAA
This sequence comes from Magallana ariakensis, assembly GCA_020458035.1. Classification (NCBI taxonomy): domain Eukaryota; kingdom Metazoa; phylum Mollusca; class Bivalvia; order Ostreida; family Ostreidae; genus Magallana; species Magallana ariakensis. Next base: position 35,569,528 of record CM035812.1, read on the forward strand.
AGCATTTCGAGACCGGACACCATAGGCTGGGTTTAATCTACTTTTGAATGTTCAATATTCTGTTAAATATTTTTTTGCTATTTTTGTCATTTATCCCGGATGTGTAATTCCAACTGTTCAAAGCGGTATCATCCAAATTCTAAGAGAGATATGTTAAGGGATTAGACTTCAAAACAGGAGGAATTTGATATTCCAATGTATTCTTCCTCTCCACATCAGCTTAAAATTTGTATGACGTATGGCATTTATTAAACCTACAAATAGACATAAATAATTTATTAACAGCATATATAACACTTAGCGTCCTATTACTCAACCTAACGAAAAAGTTAACTTCTTATTAAAAAAATATTACTAAATAAATAAAAATAGAATATATTTTTTTACTTACAAGCTACTAAGCCATGCTAAAATAATCATAATAGATTTATGAACATTTTCTGACAATATCTTAGACAAGTTGTTGGATCGTCTATCTTGTATATTTGATATAAATGCGTAATTTGTTTTATTTAAAAGCAGGCAGTTTCTACCTTAATTTCATTTTCAATATTTTTCTTTGTCTCATTATCAAAAGTTTTTAATGCTCTTCGTGTGAGAGTCTGATTTGCTTGGATAAATGCATAAATCATGCTTTATGAGACACTAAACACGCTTATGGTGGCTCACTACACCTTGAAATATTTTTCAAATAAGCAGAAAACTACTTGATAATGATAGATATCATAATGGATAAGAAGTTTAAAAGTCAAATAGGCAAAAAAATGTGCAATTTTGGATGAAAAATTACATTTTCAAAAATCTTATTCAGTAAACATGAACAAAAGTTCCAGGTGGATTCGAACTCGTGATCTGCGGTTCAGAATCTCAATACTTTAGCCACTGAGCTTCGACGATATACAACCCAATCGAACGATATAAAAAAGAAAATTTAAATCGTCATCTTGTGACGTAGTGTATTAAAAAGTATAAGTCTAGGTGTAGTGAGGTACCTTAAGTTGGCTCACTACATCAATGCTTATACTTTTTACATAAATGTCAACGTCACAAAATGGTGATTAAATGTTTTGTGATATTGTTTGTATCGGTCGATTTGATTGAATATCATCATAGCTCAGTGGTTATAGTATCGAGCTTGTAAAATGCAGAAACTGAGTTCAAATATTGTTCATATTTACTGCATTAACTTTAGAAAATCATATCCCCCCCAAAAAAAAAATTCTTATTTTTCGTCGATTTAACTTACAAATCTCTTATGTATAACGATATCTTTCAACATCAAGAAAAGATTTGAGAAACTATTTAAGAGGTAGTGTACCATCTTTTAAGTAGACAGACGTTTTTAATCGTAATTCTGATTTGTAAGGAAGAACAGTAATGAAATAACAATTTAACATTTTTACCCATCGATTACTAGCAAGCTGTCTAAAGTTGTATGGAGTGTACGTGAGAATTGAAACAAAAAACTGAGATAAGATACATCTATGAATATAGTTTTTCAACCATATTGAGTTCATTTGATGATCTTCGGATTTCCTCCAAACCGGTTATTTAATGCGATTTGCGTGGGTTTATGAATCATTAATGCTTGTTGCACTCAGACGGGTAATATTGTCTACACGTATTTTATTGTACATATATTGTATACCTTATCTTTGTGGTGAGAACTATAAAATACAAATGGATTGTTGTGTTATTTACATTTTATTGTTTTGTTATCTTTTCATAAATCAATGTATCACAAGGTAAGATGGTTTCTATCATATAAATAATTATATTATTCAAAATATTCCTCGAGCAAAAAAATATTTTGTAAGAATTATGTATCACTTATAACTTGTTATTAATTATTCCAGTAACGGTTGCAAAAGACGGGACAAACCGAATTTGAAATGTAAAGGTAATAGATCATTTTAACGTTAAAGGCAGATAAAAGAAAGTTTAATTTTATATATATATATATATATATATATATATATATATATATATATATATAGAGAGAGAGAGAGAGAGAGAGAGAGAGAGAGAGAGAGAGATGTAATTAAGTGTATCGAATAGATATATCGATTTGAAATTTAAAATTGATTACTTGAAGAACATCTCTCATTATTTTTCTCTTTCACTAATCACAGATTGTCCTTCTGGATATCTAGGTCAGAATTGCTCTGAACGCTGTCGGTATCCTAGTTATGGAATGGAGTGTCAAAAAAGTTGTGAATGCGAGGAAAAGTTATGTGACATTGCCACTGGATGTTTTTTACCAAATGGTAATTTTCTACTGTCTTTCTAATGTGTAGATCTTCTATTCAAATCGACTATAATGATTCAAAGTATTGGCATGATGATAAAAACTATTTAAACAATATATATGTACATATAATGTCATCGTTTACTGATATAGCGTAAATTATCAATTATATTATAATCATTAATAATCAGCATGTACAAGCTTTACAAGGGAAAATGTATTTGTAATTTTCATAATTACATGTAACTTTCCCTCAGAGATTTTTTTCTTCACAGGTAATTTGTAAGAAATGCATACATATAGTAAAGGTGTGCATCTAGAATGATATATCAGTCAGTAAAATATTTCATCATTCCTACCCGTTGTCATGTAATTTACAAACTTTGTTTGCAATTATTCTGACAATTTTCAATTGATATTTAAATATTTCTA